>JAYWMT010000122.1:0-342224 GCA_039090855.1 Macrothele yani
AACTAAAACTCAGAAGAAAGAATGGCGTGAAAATGACATCGATTTCGCTAGTTGACCGATGGAGAAAAATAAAAAAATGCAGGTAAAAAATCTCAAACTAAAAACTAAAAACTACGAGCGACGTAAAAATGACAACTTCGTTGACTGATCAATGACGATAAGCAACAAATTATCAGTGGAGGATGGCAAACTGAACACACTGTAAAAGTAAATACAAAGTAAAATTAAAACTAAGCTGAAGGTAAAACTAAAATTAAACGCAAGGTAAACCTATAATTGCACGCAAAGTATAACTGAACTCCATGCAAAGTAAAATTAAAATTGCATGCAAAGTAAAACTAAAAATGCATGCAAAGTAAAACTAAACACAAAGTAAAACTAAACACAAAGTAAAACTAAAACTAAACACAAAGTAAACCTAAAACTAAACACAAAGTAAATTTAAAAATAACAACACAAAAGTAAAACTAAGCTAAACACAAAGTAAAACTAAAACTAAACACAAAGTAAAGCTAAAATTAAACACAAAGTAAAACTAAAACTAAACATAAAGTAAAACTAAAACTAAACACAAAGTAAAACTAAAACTAAAACTAAAACATAAAGTAACACTAAAACTAAACACAAAGTAAAACTAAAACTGAACACAAAGTAAAACTAAAACTAAACACAAAGTAAAACTAAAACTAAACCCAAAGTAAAATTAAAACCGGCATCTAAATCGGGTATAAAAGAGCGAGTTTCTTAGCGTTAGGGCACAGTTGAGTCATGTCTACAAACGCTCCAGAGTGCGTGTCAACTTGGATACGTTGTGCTGTGATAGTTCGAGCAGAACTGTGTTGCAATAGTGCACCTACGATGTGCATGAATTTTAATGTGAGGGTGTTTAGGCAACAGTCGTGGATAATTGTTATTTATTTTCATGATGCAGTGTATTTTGTAACTGAAGAGATATTTCATCAGTGTGATATCTTTATACGTGTCGAAAACACTGGCATGACTGTGTCAGTAAGCTACTATTACCATCGCTCATTCACTGTCACGCCTGTTTTCAGCCGTTACGAGTTTTCCACCGGAACACAAGTGCAGCCAGAAGAAAGCAATGGGGACAGAATTTAAGCACATCTGATGGATTTTTAAAGATAATTCAAGCAAAATCAGATGATGAAATAGCCAAAAATATCAAAGCACCTTTGTAATGCGACACGAATGACGAAATTTCTCATTTTCCACTTTCATCGCCGAACCAGTATGTCCTGTAACAGCAAACAATAAACACTGGAGAATATTGAAAGAATAATGTCACACAGATGAAATTTGCTGCCTGAATAGGTTTCCTTTTGAATTCAGATTTAAACATAATTGTTCTTCTCGAAAATCAGGAGATCGGCAGTTACAGCGTGTCTGACCTTTCTTTACCGGAAATGAAAGTGTGGACGTTCATCATTAAGTGCTCAAAATTTAATGAGAATGTTTCTTCTAATCAGACTGTTAAAGATAAGACCTTTGGAAATATGAAGCGAATTTTTCATTGAAGAAATCATTATGTAAAATTCCGTCAAAAAGTGAAATGTTTGAAATTGCTACTTAATAAAAAAATTGAAACCGGAGTATTGTTTCTCTTTATGTTTTTACGAAATTCGAAAGTGTAATATCTGTAATAAAATTTTTAAGTTACTTGATGTAAGGTCTCAAAAGCTTTCTTACTCAGGTTTTTTAACAAGTTTAAATATCACTTAAATGCTTTTTGTGCAAGTTTAAAATATCTCTTCTCCCAAAATCGGGGTAAGGAACGATTGATGTGATTTAACAAAATGTTTCAAGTAATGTGTATATATATGTATAATTGTTTTGATTAAAGAAGTATTTTCTCATCACGTACATCTATAGTTATTTTTTAATAAAGAAAGGAAATTACCACTGTGGTACGAGAACATTTTTACAGACGTTAATGGTGAAAGATCATGTATCCCAGGGGCTAATTTAACAACTTTTACATCCAACGTGTTTGCTCGCAATTGGCTAAAGCTTAGGCGGAAAATTTCAAGCCAAAACTCAAAAATATCAGGGATATAAAAAATTACACCGACACAAGCGTAGCGTCTGGGGGCACAAGGGAGTACGTGCCCCATACTGAAAAAATTAATTACAAGTTGCTCGCCTTTTAAATGCGAAAAAATGTCACATACAACCATGGGAAGTATACGCTACGCAATAGTATACACTGTTAAAGCAGCTTTCCAACAGTTATTCCATGAACTATGGCGTGCAGTCACGTGTTGATGGTTTTCATCATCACATAACTGCGTAAGGTGCTTTGAAAGGCATATATATATTTTTTTATCCTCACTAGGTTGAATCAACGCACACCTATCTATTCTGAATCTGTCAGGCATAAAAAACAAAAAGTAAGTTATGGCACTAATGGCATCTGAACGGAAGCATTTTCGGAGGAACTATATCCGAGAATCCGCCCACCTGGAAAGAAAAGAATTACTTTACACTTACTTGTGCCCCCCTGAAATCCTAGGTTAAGCCACGCCTTAGGGACATCGATTTCATTGGTTTATCACTCAGAGAAAACGTAAACCATCACACTAAAACTGGTTAATCACTCAGAGAAAATGTAAACCATAAGACTAAAACTGGTTAATCACTTAGAGAAAACGTAAACTATCAGACTAAAACTTTCAACTATAAGGAATGTAGCCGGCCTGGTTGTGCCGTTGTATAACCGCTGCTTCTCACCATTGTTCGAGTACGAATCATCGTGAGGCGTAAATTTCGTGTTTGCGGCACGGCACTGGCTCTCACCATTCGCAGGATCTAGTGACGACAAATTCGGAAGCAGAATATGCATATAGCTCATCGAGTTGGTCAGTGTGGTTTTAAACCTACAAAAAATAACAAAAATAAAAAGGACGTAAGAAATGTCACTAATTTTGATGGTCGGTCAACGAAAATAACTTAGATACAAAATATATTTAGGTATCAGGAACGTGACAAACAACATCGATTTCGCTGGCTGATCGCCGGTTAATAGACCGAAACTAGAATTGGGAAATCTCAAACGAAAACTGAAAAACGTAAATGACGTTAAAAGTGGCACTGAATTCATTGCCGCAGCCTGTGCAAGGAAAAAAAGTACCAAAGTAGGCGTTTTTAAATTAAAACTTTAAAATACGACGGACGTGTTACATTACATTTTTTTCGCTGGCTGATCAGCGGCAATAAATCGCAAACTAAAAAAACGCAAATCATAAGCTAAAAACGCAAATAAAATTTTAAATGTGTGAAGTGAGTAAAAGAACACATCGATTTCAGTGCTAACCAACGGAGATAAACAACAACTCAGAAGTGAAAAATGTGAAACTAAAACTCAGAAGAAAGAATGGCGTGAAAATGACATCGATTTCGCCAGTTGGTTGGTTGGTTGGTTGGTTGGTTAGATTTTATTGGCGCAAGGGCCATGGTTGGCCAAAGAGCGCCAGACAAAAAAAAAAAAAACGTGGCAAAAATCGCAAAATCTGGCCGACCAAGTAAAACCGAAACAGGAGTACGAAGGGAGGGCCAAAAAGGCCAATGAAACAAACAGTATGAAAAACATAGTACAATGGTGAGAAACAAGCCGATTAAGTAAAACTGAGGAATGAGAATGATAAAACACAGTACGAATTCGAACACAACTACACATAGGATGAGTCAAAAGGAGGGGGCTGAGCTGTCACTCTCCTCCCCCCACACTCCTCTGCAACGCTGGCCGAGGGCGGGGACGAAATGTCACTCTCCTCCCCCCATGTTCCTCTGCAATGGAGGGTGAGGTTGGGGACGAACTGTCACTCTCCTCCCCCCATGTTCCTCTATAATGTTGGTCGAGGGTGGGGACCGCGCTGAGTCCGAGACAGTTGCAAAGTCGGCCATGTAGGCCGCGACATGTGGATGGACACTGCACACCTTAGAGGATTGAGGGCCGGCTCTCCAGCACGTGCAGGCCTTCCGCTGGGAACTGGAAGAGTCGGTCGTCTTCAGAAGAGAAGGCGCAGACTCAGCTGGTCGAATAAGCTGGAGCTCGGTGAAATCCACCTGTGTCGCTTGTTCAACTGTAGATCGCTTGGCAAGTGCGGCGAGAGCTACAGGGCGCGGAACAAAGGGCTGCACGGGTGGTGGCTGAGACTGAACAACTGCGGCAAAACTACGCTGTCGGGTGTTGGGAATACCCAACTTGGCTTTGGCAGCAGGGTACGAGAGGCCTTCCAGGGTCTTGAGGCGCTGGATCGCCATCTCGTCCTTCCATTTCATACAGTTGCGGGAGTAAGCTGCATGGGCCTCACCGCAGTTAACACAGCAGGCCGCAGAAGTGCAACCTTCCCCGTCATGTTCACCGGAGCCACAATTAGCGCAACGAGCGGAACTCTTACAGAAACGTTGGGAATGCCCGTACCTCTGGCACCTGAAACAGCGCAGAGGACTGGGAATGTACGGGCGAACTCCACAGACCAAGTAGCCAGCCTTTATTTCGGTCGGAACTTTCGGGGAGTTAAAAGTCAAGATCACATTTTTAGACTTAATCAAAGAACCATCGCGCCGGAACATCATACGACGCGCAGCAATAACACCTTGATCTGCAAGTTCAGTCACCAATTCTTCTTCACTGCATGGCAAGAGATCAAATTCCGAAATAACACCCCGAGAGGTGTTAAGAAACGGGTGAGGTGCCACTTTGACAGGAATGCCTTGAAGACTAGAGAGGCGCAGAAAAGCGTTACTCTGAGAAACACTGCAAGTTTGAACAAGCAGGTCCCCAGAGCGAAGCTTCCTCACAGACTTCAAGGGGCCAACCGCAGCGTCCAAAGCTTTAGAAATAAAAAATGGAGATCTGGTGGACAGTCTCTCATTCGGATCGATGGATTCTACAAGTAAGTGTGTAGCATGCGTAGTCACAGCAATCGAGGGGAGACGACGCTTCGGAGCGACTGGTACAGCTGCCGAAGAAGAGGTTCCACATTCTTGGTCCAGGTCAAGTTCTAAAGACCGTTTAAGGGTATGTAGGTTGAGAAGACGAAGGAGAGTCGTTGTCAACAAACATTTCCTCAGGTGACTTAAATTTGGAGTTTCTCTTTTGTTTTTGCCCATGGAAAAAAGGAGGAAGATTCGTCTGCAAACTACTCCACCCACCACCGAGTCCTACAAGGAAGGGAGAAGTGGAGGTCCGCAAGCCGAGAAAATGACGCTGGACACAGTTCTGGAGCTTATACGTTGCAGATATAGTCCGTTGGCTGTGATCACACGCACTCGGCGGACACTTCGGCCTCCTGGTACCGTCATGCCAACGCCTTTGGCATGATCCCACAGCCCCCGGGCTCACCCTGCCGTGCCATACGACAAAAAAGCCGCTGAAGCCCGGTACACAACTTGGTACATGACTTCTGACTAGAGGTGGGTTAGTCTCTAGCCTCCCGTTTACAGCGAAGCCGGGGTCGAAGAGGAGTGTTGGTACACAGGAGGCACTTTATCCGGTCTCCTGCAACCTCAGCCGCCAGACATCCCATTTCCGCCTCACGGGTCTCCGCACGCGGCAAACATGCAGGTAGGTCTAGTACCCAAACCAGCTAAAAGGAAAAAAAGAAATCTAAAGAAGACAAATTCTGGCAGGGAACCTAAACTGAATCTCAGCAACCTACGAACTGAGCGGTTAATATAAATCAGTTAGTGGTGGAGGGTAACAAAACCACAAGGCCGGGGTGTTAGTACATAACGTGGTAGCGATTAGGTAGAGAATACAACACGGGCAACTAGCCAGTGGAGAAAATAAGGAAAAACGAAAAAGCGAGACACAAGACCAGCTCGGGATCGTGGGGCCGCAACTCCCCAACAGCTGGATGAACAGCCGTCCCTGCAAGCACCAAAACAAAAAACAAGCGGTGGCATGACATCAGATGTTGACCAGTCACAAGGTCAGCTCGGGCCGTGGGGGCGCCGCTCCCCAAATAACTGGAAAACCAGTTATCCCCGTGCGGGGATTTCGCCAGTTGACCGATGGAGAAAAATAAAAAAATGCAGGTAAAAAATCTCAAACTAAAACTAAAAACTACGAGCGACGTAAAAATGACAACTTCGTTGACTGATCAATGACGATAAGCAACAAATTATCAGTGGAGGATGGCAAACTGAACACACTGTAAAAGTAAACACAAAGTAAAATTAAAACTAAGCTCAAGGTAAAACTAAAATTAAACGCAAGGTAAACCTATAATTGCACGCAAAGTATAACTGAACTCCATGCAAAGTAAAATTAAAATTGCATGCAAAGTAAAACTAAAAATGCATGCAAAGTAAAACTAAACACAAAGTAAAACTAAACACAAAGTAAAACTAAAACTAAACACAAAGTAAACCTAAAACTAAACACAAAGTAAAGCTAAAATTAAACACAAAGTAAAACTAAAACTAAACATAAAGTAAAACTAAAACTAAACACAAAGTAAAACTAAAACTAAAACATAAAGTAAAAGTAAAACTAAACACAAAGTAAAACTAAAACTGAACACAAAGTAAAACTAAAACTAAACACAAAGTAAAACTAAAACTAAACCCAAAGTAAAATTAAAACCGGCATCTAAATCGGGTATAAAAGAGCGAGTTTCTTAGCGTTAGGGCACAGTTGAGTCATGTCTACAAACGCTCCAGAGTGCGTGTCAACTTGGATAAGTTGTGCTGTGATAGTTCGAGCAGAACTGTGTTGCAATAGTGCACCTACGATGTGCATGAATTTTAATGTGAGGGTGTTTAGGCAACAGTCGTGGATAATTGTTATTTATTTTCATGATGCAGTGTATTTTGTAACTGAAGAGATATTTCATCAGTGTGATATCTTTATACGTGTCGAAAACACTGGCATGACTGTGTCAGTAAGCTACTATTACCATCGCTCATTCACTGTCACGCCTGTTTTCAGCCGTTACGAGTTTTCCACCGGAACACAAGTGCAGCCAGAAGAAAGCAATGGGGACAAATTTAAGCACATCTGATGGATTTTTAAAGATAACTCAAGCAAAATCAGATGATGAAATAGCCAAAAATATCAAAGCACCTTTGTAATGCGACACGAATGACGAAATTTCTCATTTTCCACTTTCATCGCCGAACCAGTATGTCCTGTAACAGCAAACAATAAACACTGAAGAATATTGAAAGAATAATGTCACACAGATGAAATTTGCTGCCTGAATAGGTTTCCTTTTGAATTCAGATTTAAACATAATTGTTCTTCTCGAAAATCAGGAGATCGGCAGTTACAGCGTGTCTGACCTTTCTTTACCGGAAATGAAAGTGTGGACGTTCATCATTAAGTGCTCAAAATTTAATGAGAATGTTTCTTCTAATCAGACTGTTAAAGATAAGACCTTTGGAAATATGAAGCGAATTTTTCATTGAAGAAATCATTATGTAAAATTCCGTCAAAAAGTGAAATGTTTGAAATTGCTACTTAATAAAAAAAATTGAAACCGGAGTATTGTTTCTCTTTATGTTTTTACGAAATTCGAAAGTGTAATATCTGTAATAAAATTTTTAAGTTACTTGATGTAAGGTCTCAAAAGCTTTCTTACTCAGGTTTTTTAACAAGTTTAAATATCACTTAAATGCTTTTTTGTGCAAGTTTAAAATATCTCTTCTCCCAAAATCGGGGTAAGGAACGATTGATGTGATTTAACAAAATGTTTCAAGTAATGTGTATATATATGTATAATTGTTTTGATTAAAGAAGTATTTTCTCATCAAGTACATCTATAGTTATTTTTTAATAAAGAAAGGAAATTACCACTGTGGTACGAGAACATTTTTACAGACGTTAATGGTGAAAGATCATGTATCCCAGGGGCTAATTTAATAACTTTTACATCCAACATGTTTGCTCGCAATTGGCTAAAGCTTAGGCGGAAAATTTCAAGCCAAAACTCAAAAATATCAGGGATATAAAAAATTACACCGACACAAGCGTAGCGTCGGGGGGCACAAGGGAGTACGTGCTCCATACTGAAAAATTAATAACAAGTTGCTTGCCTTTTAAATGCGAAAAAATGTCACATTCAACCATGGGAAGTATACGCTACGCAATAGTATACACTGTTAAAGCAGCTTTCCAACAGTTATTCCATGAACTATGGCGTGCAGTCACGTGTTGATGGTTTTCATCATCACATAACTGCGTAAGGTGCTTTGAAAGGCATATATTTTTTATCCTCACTAGGTTGAATCAACGCACACCTATCTATTCTGAATCTGTCAGGCATAAAAACAAAAAGTAAGTTATGGCACTAATGGCAACTGAACAGAAGCATTTTCGGAGGAACTATATCCGAGAATGCGCCCACCCGGGAAGAAAAGAATTACTTTACACTTACTTGTGCCCCCTGAAATCTTAGGTTAAGCTACGCCTTAGGGACATCGATTTCATTGGTTAATCACTCAGAGAAAACGTAAACCATCACACTAAAACTGGTTAATCACTCAGAGAAAATGTAAACCATAAGACTAAAACTGGTTAATCACTTAGAGAAAACGTAAACTATCAGACTAAAACTTTCAACTATAAGGAATGTAGCCGGCCTGGTTGTGCCGTTGTATAACCGCTGCTTCTCACCATTGTTCGAGTACGAATCATCGTGAGGCGTAAATTTCGTGTTTGCGGCACGGCACTGGCTCTCACCATTCGCAGGATCTAGTGACGACAAATTCGGAAGTAGAATATGCATATAGCTCATCGAGTTGGTCAGTGTGGTTTTAAACCTACAAAAAATAACAAAAATAAAAAGGACGTAAGAAATGTCACTAATTTTGATGGTCGGTCAACGAAAATAACTAAGATACAAAATATATTTAGGTATCAGGAACGTGACAAACAACATCGATTTCGTTGGCTGATCGCCGGTTAATAGACCGAAACTAGAATTGGGAAATCTCAAACGAAAACTGAAAAACGTAAATGACGTTAAAAGTGGCACTGAATTTATTGCCGCAGCCTGTGCAAGGAAAAAAGTACCAAAGTAGGCGTTTTTAAATTAAAACTTTAAAATACGACGGACGTGTTACATTACATTTTTTTCGCTGGCTGATCAGCGGCAATAAATCGCAAACTAAAAAACGCAAATCATAAGCTAAAAACGCAAATAAAATTTTAAATGTGTGAAGTGAGTAAAAGAACACATCGATTTCAGTGCTAACCAACGGAGATAAACAACAACTCAGAAGTGAAAAATGTGAAACTAAAACTCAGAAGAAAGAATGGCGTGAAAATGACATCGATTTCGCTAGTTGACCGATGGAGAAAAATAAAAAAATGCAGGTAAAAAATCTCAAACTAAAACTAAAAACTACGAGCGACGTAAAAATGACAACTTCGTTGACTGATCAATGACGATAAGCAACAAATTATCAGTGGAGGATGGCAAACTGAACACACTGTAAAAGTAAAACACAAAGTAAAATTAAAACTAAGCTCAAGGTAAAACTAAAATTAAACGCAAGGTAAACCTATAATTGCACGCAAAGTATAACTGAACTCCATGCAAAGTAAAATTAAAATTGCATGCAAAGTAAAACTAAAAATGCATGCAAAGTAAAACTAAACACAAAGTAAAACTAAAACTAAACACAAAGTAAACCTAAAACTAAACACAAAGTAAATTTAAAACTAAACACAAAGTAAAACTAAGCTAAACACAAAGTAAAACTAAAACTAAACACAAAGTAAAGCTAAAATTAAACACAAAGTAAAACTAAAACTAAACATAAAGTAAAACTAAAACTAAACACAAAGTAAAACTAAAACTAAAACTAAAACATAAAGTAAAACTAAAACTAAACACAAAGTAAAACTAAAACTGAACACAAAGTAAAACTAAAACTAAACACAAAGTAAAACTAAAACTAAACCCAAAGTAAAATTAAAACCGGCATCTAAATCGGGTATAAAAGAGCGAGTTTCTTAGCGTTAGGGCACAGTTGAGTCATGTCTACAAACGCTCCAGAGTGCGTGTCAACTTGGATAAGTTGTGCTGTGATAGTTCGAGCAGAACTGTGTTGCAATAGTGCACCTACGATGTGCATGAATTTTAATGTGAGGGTGTTTCGGCAACAGTCGTGGATAATTGTTATTTATTTTCATGATGCAGTGTATTTTGTAACTGAAGAGATATTTCATCAGTGTGATATCTTTATACGTGTCGAAAACACTGGCATGACTGTGTCAGTAAGCTACTATTACCATCGCTCATTCACTGTCACGCCTGTTTTCAGCCGTTACGAGTTTTCCACCGGAACACAAGTGCAGCCAGAAGAAAGCAATGGGGACAAATTTAAGCACATCTGATGGATTTTTAAAGATAACTCAAGCAAAATCAGATGATGAAATAGCCAAAAATATCAAAGCACCTTTGTAATGCGACACGAATGACGAAATTTCTCATTTTCCACTTTCATCGCCGAACCAGTATGTCCTGTAACAGCAAACAATAAACACTGAAGAATATTGAAAGAATAATGTCACACAGATGAAATTTGCTGCCTGGAATAGGTTTCCTTTTGAATTCAGATTTAAACATAATTGTTCTTCTCGAAAATCAGGAGATCGGCAGTTACAGCGTGTCTGACCTTTCTTTACCGGAAATGAAAGTGTGGACGTTCATCATTAAGTGCTCAAAATTTAATGAGAATGTTTCTTCTAATCAGACTATTAAAGATAAGACCTTTGGAAATATGAAGCGAATTTTTCATTGAAGAAATCATTATGTAAAATTCCGTCAAAAAGTGAAATGTTTGAAATTGCTACTTAATAAAAAAAATTGAAACCGGAGTATTGTTTCTCTTTATGTTTTTACAGAAATTCGAAAGTGTAATATCTGTAATAAAATTTTTAAGTTACTTGATGTAAGGTCTCAAAAGCTTTCTTACTCAGGTTTTTTAACAAGTTTAAATATCACTTAAATGCTTTTTGTGCAAGTTTAAAATATCTCTTCTCCCAAAATCGGGGTAAGGAACGATTGATGTGATTTAACAAAATGTTTCAAGTAATGTGTATATATATGTATAATTGTTTTGATTAAAGAAGTATTTTCTCATCACGTACATGTATAGTTATTTTTTAATAAAGAAAGGAAATTACCACTGTGGTACGAGAACATTTTTACAGACGTTAATGGTGAAAGATCATGTATCCCAGGGGCTAATTTAACAACTTTTTACATCCAACGTGTTTGCTCGCAATTGGCTAAAGCTTAGGCGGAAAATTTCAAGCCAAAACTCAAAAATATCAGGGATATAAAAAATTACACCGACACAAGCGTAGCGTCTGGGGGCACAAGGGAGTACGTGCCCCATGCTGAAAAATTAATTACAAGTTGCTCGCCTTTTAAATGCGAAAAAATGTCACATACAACCATGGGAAGTATACGCTACGCAATAGTATACACTGTTAAAGCAGCTTTCCAACAGTTATTCCATGAACTATGGCGTGCAGTCACGTGTTGATGGTTTTCATCATCACATAACTGCGTAAGGTGCTTTGAAAGGCATATATTTATTTTTTTATCCTCACTAGGTTGAATCAACGCACACCTATCTATTCTGAATCTGTCAGGCATAAAAAACAAAAAGTAAGTTATGGCACTAATGGCATCTGAACGGAAGCATTTTCGGAGGAACTATATCCGAGAATCCGCCCACCTGGAAAGAAAAGAATTACTTTACACTTACTTGTGCCCCCCTGAAATGCTAGGTTAAGCCACGCCTTAGGGACATCGATTTCATTGGTTTATCACTCAGAGAAAACGTAAACCATCACGCTAAAACTGGTTAATCACTCAGAGAAAATGTAAACCATAAGACTAAAACTGGTTAATCACTTAGAGAAAACGTAAACTATCAGACTAAAACTTTCAACTATAAGGAATGTAGCCGGCCTGGTTGTGCCGTTGTATAACCGCTGCTTCTCACCATTGTTCGAGTACGAATCATCGTGAGGCGTAAATTTCGTGTTTGCGGCACGGCACTGGCTCTCACCATTCGCAGGATCTAGTGACGACAAATTCGGAAGTAGAATATGCATATAGCTCATCGAGTTGGTCAGTGTGGTTTTAAACCTACAAAAAATAAAAATAAAAAGGACGTAAGAAATGTCACTAATTTTGATGGTCGGTCAACGAAAATAACTTAGATACAAAATATATTTAGATATCAGGAACGTGACAAACAACATCGATTTCGTTGGCTGATCGCCGGTTAATAGACCGAAACTAGAATTGGGAAATCTCAAACGAAAACTGAAAAACGTAAATGACGTTAAAAGTGGCACTGAATTCATTGCCGCAGCCTGTGCAAGGAAAAAAGTACCAAAGTAGGCGTTTTTAAATTAAAACTTTAAAATACGACGGACGTGTTACATTACATTTTTTTCGCTGGCTGATCAGCGGCAATAAATCGCAAACTAAAAAAACGCAAATCATAAGCTAAAAACGCAAATAAAATTTTAAATGTGTGAAGTGAGTAAAAGAACACATCGATTTCAGTGCTAACCAACGGAGATAAACAACAACTCAGAAGTGAAAAATGTGAAACTAAAACTCAGAAGAAAGAATGGCGTGAAAATGACATCGATTTCGCCAGTTGGTTGGTTGGTTGGTTGGTTGGTTAGATTTTATTGGCGCAAGGGCCATGGTTGGCCAAAGAGCGCCAGACAGAAAAAAAAAAAAAAAGGTGGCAAAAATCGCAAAATCTGGCCGACCAAGTAAAACCGAAACAGGAGTACGAAGGGAGGGCCAAAAAGGCCAATGAAACAAACAGTATGAAAAACATAGTACAATGGTGAGAAACAAGCCGATTAAGTAAAACTGAGGAATGAGAATGATAAAACACAGTACGAATTCGAACACAACTACACATAGGATGAGTGAAAAGGAGGGGCTGAGCTGTCACTCTCCTCCCCCCACACTCCTCTGCAACGCTGGCCGAGGGCGGGGACGAAATGTCACTCTCCTCCCCCCCATGTTCCTCTGCAATGGAGGGTGAGGTTGGGGACGAACTGTCACTCTCCTCCCCCATGTTCCTCTATAATGTTGGTCGAGGGTGGGGACCGCGCTGAGTCCGAGACAGTTGCAAAGTCGGCCATGTAGGCCGCGACATGTGGATGGACACTGCACACCTTAGAGGATTGAGGGCCGGCTCTCCAGCACGTGCAGGCCTTCCGCTGGGAACTGGAAGAGTCGGTCGTCTTCAGAAGAGAAGGCGCAGACTCAGCTGGTCGAATAAGCTGGAGCTCGGTGAAATCCACCTGTGTCGCTTGTTCAACTGTAGATCGCTTGGCAAGTGCGGCGAGAGCTACAGGGCGCGGAACAAAGGGCTGCACGGGTGGTGGCTGAGACTGAACAACTGCGGCAAAACTACGCTGTCGGGTGTTGGGAATACCCAACTTGGCTTTGGCAGCAGGGTACGAGAGGCCTTCCAGGGTCTTGAGGCGCTGGATCGCCATCTCGTCCTTCCATTTCATACAGTTGCGGGAGTAAGCTGCATGGGCCTCACCGCAGTTAACACAGCAGGCCGCAGAAGTGCAACCTTCCCCGTCATGTTCACCGGAGCCACAATTAGCGCAACGAGCGGAACTCTTACAGAAACGTTGGGAATGCCCGTACCTCTGGCACCTGAAACAGCGCAGAGGACTGGGAATGTACGGGCGAACTCCACAGACCAAGTAGCCAGCCTTTATTTCGGTCGGAACTTTCGGGGAGTTAAAAGTCAAGATCACATTTTTAGACTTAATCAAAGAACCATCGCGCCGGAACATCATACGACGCGCAGCAATAACACCTTGATCTGCAAGTTCAGTCACCAATTCTTCTTCACTGCATGGCAAGAGATCAAATTCCGAAATAACACCCCGAGAGGTGTTAAGAAACGGGTGAGGTGCCACTTTGACAGGAATGCCTTGAAGACTAGAGAGGCGCAGAAAAGCGTTACTCTGAGAAACACTGCAAGTTTGAACAAGCAGGTCCCCAGAGCGAAGCTTCCTCACAGACTTCAAGGGGCCAACCGCAGCGTCCAAAGCTTTAGAAATAAAAAATGGAGATCTGGTGGACAGTCTCTCATTCGGATCGATGGATTCTACAAGTAAGTGTGTAGCATGCGTAGTCACAGCAATCGAGGGGAGACGACGCTTCGGAGCGACTGGTACAGCTGCCGAAGAAGAGGTTCCACATTCTTGGTCCAGGTCAAGTTCTAAAGACCGTTTAAGGGTATGTAGGTTGAGAAGACGAAGGAGAGTCGTTGTCAACAAACATTTCCTCAGGTGACTTAAATTTGGAGTTTCTCTTTTTGTTTTTGCCCATGGAAAAAAGGAGGAAGATTCGTCTGCAAACTACTCCACCCACCACCGAGTCCTACAAGGGAGAACTGGAGGTCCGCAAGCCGAGAAAATGACGCTGGACACAGTTCTGGAGCTTATACGTTGCAGATATAGTCCGTTGGCTGTGATCACACGCACTCGGCGGACACTTCGGCCTCCTGGTACCGTCATGCCAACGCCTTTGGCATGATCCCACAGCCCCCGGGCTCACCCTGCCGTGCCATACGACAAAAAAGCCGCTGAAGCCCGGTACACAACTTGGTACATGACTTCTGACTAGAGGTGGGTTAGTCTCTAGCCTCCCGTTTACAGCGAAGCCGGGGTCGAAGAGGAGTGTTGGTACACAGGAGGCACTTTATCCGGTCTCCTGCAACCTCAGCCGCCAGACATCCCATTTCCGCCTCACGGGTCTCCGCACGCGGCAAACATGCAGGTAGGTCTAGTACCCAAACCAGCTAAAAGGAAAAAAAAAGAAATCTAAAGAAGACAAATCCTGGCAGGGAACCTAAACTGAATCTCAGCAACCTACGAACTGAGCGGTTAATATAAATCAGTTAGTGGTGGAGGGTAACAAAACCACAAGGCCGGGGTGTTAGTACATAACGTGGTAGCGATTAGGTAGAGAATACAACACGGGCAACTAGCCAGTGGAGAAAATAAGGAAAAACGAAAAAGCGAGACACAAGACCAGCTCGGGATCGTGGGGCCGCAACTCCCCAACAGCTGGATGAACAGCCGTCCCTGCAAGCACCAAAACAAAAAACAAGCGGTGGCATGACATCAGATGTTGACCAGTCACAAGGTCAGCTCGGGCCGTGGGGGCGCCGCTCCCCAAATAACTGGAAAACCAGTTATCCCCGTGCGGGGATTTCGCCAGTTGACCGATGGAGAAAAATAAAAAAATGCAGGTAAAAAATCTCAAACTAAAACTAAAAACTACGAGCGACGTAAAAATGACAACTTCGTTGACTGATCAATGACGATAAGCAACAAATTATCAGTGGAGGATGGCAAACTGAACACACTGTAAAAGTAAACACAAAGTAAAATTAAAACTAAGCTCAAGGTAAAACTAAAATTAAACGCAAGGTAAACCTATAATTGCACGCAAAGTATAACTGAACTCCATGCAAAGTAAAATTAAAATTGCATGCAAAGTAAAACTAAAAATGCATGCAAAGTAAAACTAAACACAAAGTAAAACTAAACACAAAGTAAAACTAAAACTAAACACAAAGTAAACCTAAAACTAAACACAAAGTAAAGCTAAAATTAAACACAAAGTAAAACTAAAACTAAACATAAAGTAAAACTAAAACTAAACACAAAGTAAAACTAAAACTAAAACATAAAGTAAAAGTAAAACTAAACACAAAGTAAAACTAAAACTGAACACAAAGTAAAACTAAAACTAAACACAAAGTAAAACTAAAACTAAACCCAAAGTAAAATTAAAACCGGCATCTAAATCGGGTATAAAAGAGCGAGTTTCTTAGCGTTAGGGCACAGTTGAGTCATGTCTACAAACGCTCCAGAGTGCGTGTCAACTTGGATAAGTTGTGCTGTGATAGTTCGAGCAGAACTGTGTTGCAATAGTGCACCTACGATGTGCATGAATTTTAATGTGAGGGTGTTTAGGCAACAGTCGTGGATAATTGTTATTTATTTTCATGATGCAGTGTATTTTGTAACTGAAGAGATATTTCATCAGTGTGATATCTTTATACGTGTCGAAAACACTGGCATGACTGTGTCAGTAAGCTACTATTACCATCGCTCATTCACTGTCACGCCTGTTTTCAGCCGTTACGAGTTTTCCACCGGAACACAAGTGCAGCCAGAAGAAAGCAATGGGGACAAATTTAAGCACATCTGATGGATTTTTAAAGATAACTCAAGCAAAATCAGATGATGAAATAGCCAAAAATATCAAAGCACCTTTGTAATGCGACACGAATGACGAAATTTCTCATTTTCCACTTTCATCGCCGAACCAGTATGTCCTGTAACAGCAAACAATAAACACTGAAGAATATTGAAAGAATAATGTCACACAGATGAAATTTGCTGCCTGAATAGGTTTCCTTTTGAATTCAGATTTAAACATAATTGTTCTTCTCGAAAATCAGGAGATCGGCAGTTACAGCGTGTCTGACCTTTCTTTACCGGAAATGAAAGTGTGGACGTTCATCATTAAGTGCTCAAAATTTAATGAGAATGTTTCTTCTAATCAGACTGTTAAAGATAAGACCTTTGGAAATATGAAGCGAATTTTTCATTGAAGAAATCATTATGTAAAATTCCGTCAAAAAGTGAAATGTTTGAAATTGCTACTTAATAAAAAAAATTGAAACCGGAGTATTGTTTCTCTTTATGTTTTTACGAAATTCGAAAGTGTAATATCTGTAATAAAATTTTTAAGTTACTTGATGTAAGGTCTCAAAAGCTTTCTTACTCAGGTTTTTTAACAAGTTTAAATATCACTTAAATGCTTTTTGTGCAAGTTTAAAATATCTCTTCTCCCAAAATCGGGGTAAGGAACGATTGATGTGATTTAACAAAATGTTTCAAGTAATGTGTATATATATGTATAATTGTTTTGATTAAAGAAGTATTTTCTCATCAAGTACATCTATAGTTATTTTTTAATAAAGAAAGGAAATTACCACTGTGGTACGAGAACATTTTTACAGACGTTAATGGTGAAAGATCATGTATCCCAGGGGCTAATTTAATAACTTTTACATCCAACATGTTTGCTCGCAATTGGCTAAAGCTTAGGCGGAAAATTTCAAGCCAAAACTCAAAAATATCAGGGATATAAAAAATTACACCGACACAAGCGTAGCGTCGGGGGGCACAAGGAGTACGTGCTCCATACTGAAAAATTAATAACAAGTTGCTCGCCTTTTAAATGCGAAAAAATGTCACATTCAACCATGGGAAGTATACGCTACGCAATAGTATACACTGTTAAAGCAGCTTTCCAACAGTTATTCCATGAACTATGGCGTGCAGTCACGTGTTGATGGTTTTCATCATCACATAACTGCGTAAGGTGCTTTGAAAGGCATATATTTTTTTTATCCTCACTAGGTTGAATCAACGCACACCTATCTATTCTGAATCTGTCAGGCATAAAAACAAAAAGTAAGTTATGGCACTAATGGCAACTGAACAGAAGCATTTTCGGAGGAACTATATCCGAGAATGCGCCCACCCGGGAAGAAAAGAATTACTTTACACTTACTTGTGCCCCCCTGAAATCTTAGGTTAAGCTACGCCTTAGGGACATCGATTTCATTGGTTAATCACTCAGAGAAAACGTAAACCATCACACTAAAACTGGTTAATCACTCAGAGAAAATGTAAACCATAAGACTAAAACTGGTTAATCACTTAGAGAAAACGTAAACTATCAGACTAAAACTTTCAACTATAAGGAATGTAGCCGGCCTGGTTGTGCCGTTGTATAACCGCTGCTTCTCACCATTGTTCGAGTACGAATCATCGTGAGGCGTAAATTTCGTGTTTGCGGCACGGCACTGGCTCTCACCATTCGCAGGATCTAGTGACGACAAATTCGGAAGTAGAATATGCATATAGCTCATCGAGTTGGTCAGTGTGGTTTTAAACCTACAAAAAATAACAAAAATAAAAAGGACGTAAGAAATGTCACTAATTTTGATGGTCGGTCAACGAAAATAACTTAGATACAAAATATATTTAGGTATCAGGAACGTGACAAACAACATCGATTTCGTTGGCTGATCGCCGGTTAATAGACCGAAACTAGAATTGGGAAATCTCAAACGAAAACTGAAAAACGTAAATGACGTTAAAAGTGGCACTGAATTCATTGCCGCAGCCTGTGCAAGGAAAAAAAGTACCAAAGTAGGCGTTTTTAAATTAAAACTTTAAAATACGACGGACGTGTTACATTACATTTTTTTCGCTGGCTGATCAGCGGCAATAAATCGCAAACTAAAAAAACGCAAATCATAAGCTAAAAACGCAAATAAAATTTTAAATGTGTGAAGTGAGTAAAAGAACACATCGATTTCAGTGCTAACCAACGGAGATAAACAACAACTCAGAAGTGAAAAATGTGAAACTAAAACTCAGAAGAAAGAATGGCGTGAAAATGACATCGATTTCGCTAGTTGACCGATGGAGAAAAATAAAAAAATGCAGGTAAAAAATCTCAAACTAAAACTAAAAACTACGAGCGACGTAAAAATGACAACTTCGTTGACTGATCAATGACGATAAGCAACAAATTATCAGTGGAGGATGGCAAACTGAACACACTGTAAAAGTAAACACAAAGTAAAATTAAAACTAAGCTCAAGGTAAAACTAAAATTAAACGCAAGGTAAACCTATAATTGCACGCAAAGTATACCTGAACTCCATGCAAAGTAAAATTAAAATTGCATGCAAAGTAAAACTAAAAATGCATGCAAAGTAAAACTAAACACAAAGTAAAACTAAAACTAAACACAAAGTAAACCTAAAACTAAACACAAAGTAAATTTAAAACTAAACACAAAGTAAAACTAAGCTAAACACAAAGTAAAACTAAAACTAAACACAAAGTAAAGCTAAAATTAAACACAAAGTAAAACTAAAACTAAACATAAAGTAAAACTAAAACTAAACACAAAGTAAAACTAAAACTAAAACATAAAGTAAAACTAAAACTAAACACAAAGTAAAACTAAAACTGAACACAAAGTAAAACTAAAACTAAACACAAAGTAAAACTAAAACTAAACCCAAAGTAAAATTAAAACCGGCATCTAAATCGGGTATAAAAGAGCGAGTTTCTTAGCGTTAGGGCACAGTTGAGTCATGTCTACAAACGCTCCAGAGTGCGTGTCAACTTGGATAAGTTGTGCTGTGATAGTTCGAGCAGAACTGTGTTGCAATAGTGCACCTACGATGTGCATGAATTTTAATGTGAGGGTGTTTAGGCAACAGTCGTGGATAATTGTTATTTATTTTCATGATGCAGTGTATTTTGTAACTGAAGAGATATTTCATCAGTGTGATATTTTATACGTGTCGAAAACACTGGCATGACTGTGTCAGTAAGCTACTATTACCATCGCTCATTCACTGTCACGCCTGTTTTCAGCCGTTACGAGTTTTCCACCGGAACACAAGTGCAGCCAGAAGAAAGCAATGGGGACAAATTTAAGCACATCTGATGGATTTTTAAAGATAACTCAAGCAAAATCAGATGATGAAATAGCCAAAAATATCAAAGCACCTTTGTAATGCGACACGAATGACGAAATTTCTCATTTTCCACTTTCATCGCCGAACCAGTATGTCCTGTAACAGCAAACAATAAACACTGAAGAATATTGAAAGAATAATGTCACACAGATGAAATTTGCTGCCTGAATAGGTTTCCTTTTGAATTCAGATTTAAACATAATTGTTCTTCTCGAAAATCAGGAGATCGGCAGTTACAGCGTGTCTGACCTTTCTTTACCGGATTGAAAGTGTGGACGTTCATCATTAAGTGCTCAAAATTTAATGAGAATGTTTCTTCTAATCAGACTGTTAAAGATAAGACCTTTGGAAATATGAAGCGAATTTTTCATTGAAGAAATCATTATGTAAAATTCCGTCAAAAAGTGAAATGTTTGAAATTGCTACTTAATAAAAAAAATTGAAACCGGAGTATTGTTTCTCTTTATGTTTTTACGAAATTCGAAAGTGTAATATCTGTAATAAAATTTTTAAGTTACTTGATGTAAGGTCTCAAAAGCTTTCTTACTCAGGTTTTTTAACAAGTTTAAATATCACTTAAATGCTTTTTGTGCAAGTTTAAAATATCTCTTCTCCCAAAATCGGGGTAAGGAACGATTGATGTGATTTAACAAAATGTTTCAAGTAATGTGTATATATATGTATAATTGTTTTGATTAAAGAAGTATTTTCTCATCAAGTACATCTATAGTTATTTTTTAATAAAGAAAGGAAATTACCACTGTGGTACGAGAACATTTTTACAGACGTTAATGGTGAAAGATTATGTATCCCAGGGGCTAATTTAACAACTTTTACATCCAACGTGTTTGCTCGCAATTGGCTAAAGCTTAGGCGGAAAATTTCAAGCCAAAACTCAAAAATATCAGGGATATAAAAAATTACACCGACACAAGCGTAGCGTCTGGGGGCACAAGGGAGTACGTGCCCCATACTGAAAAATTAATTACAAGTTGCTCGCCTTTTAAATGCGAAAAAATGTCACATACAACCATGGGAAGTATACGCTACGCAATAGTATACACTGTTAAAGCAGCTTTCCAACAGTTATTCCATGAACTATGGCGTGCAGTCACGTGTTGATGGTTTTCATCATCACATAACTGCGTAAGGTGCTTTGAAAGGCATATATATATATTTTTTTATCCTCACTAGGTTGAATCAACGCACACCTATCTATTCTGAATCTGTCAGGCATAAAAAACAAAAAGTAAGTTATGGCACTAATGGCATCTGAACGGAAGCATTTTCGGAGGAACTATATCCGAGAATCCGCCCACCTGGAAAGAAAAGAATTACTTTACACTTACTTGTGCCCCCCTGAAATCCTAGGTTAAGCCACGCCTTAGGGACATCGATTTCATTGGTTTATCACTCAGAGAAAACGTAAACCATCACACTAAAACTGGTTAATCACTCAGAGAAAATGTAAACCATAAGACTAAAACTGGTTAATCACTTAGAGAAAACGTAAACTATCAGACTAAAACTTTCAACTATAAGGAATGTAGCCGGCCTGGTTGTGCCGTTGTATAACCGCTGCTTCTCACCATTGTTCGAGTACGAATCATCGTGAGGCGTAAATTTCGTGTTTGCGGCACGGCACTGGCTCTCACCATTCGCAGGATCTAGTGACGACAAATTCGGAAGTAGAATATGCATATAGCTCATCGAGTTGGTCAGTGTGGTTTTAAACCTACAAAAAATAACAAAAATAAAAAGGACGTAAGAAATGTCACTAATTTTGATGGTCGGTCAACGAAAATAACTTAGATACAAAATATATTTAGGTATCAGGAACGTGACAAACAACATCGATTTCGCTGGCTGATCGCCGGTTATTAGACCGAAACTAGAATTGGGAAATCTCAAACGAAAACTGAAAAACGTAAATGACGTTAAAAGTGGCACTGAATTCATTGCCGCAGCCTGTGCAAGGAAAAAAAGTACCAAAGTAGGCGATTTTAAATTAAAACTTTAAAATACGACGGACGTGTTACATTACATTTTTTTCGCTGGCTGATCAGCGGCAATAAATCGCAAACTAAAAAAACGCAAATCATAAGCTAAAAACGCAAATCATAAGCTAAAAACGCAAATAAAATTTTAAATGTGTGAAGTGAGTAAAAGAACACATCGATTTCAGTGCTAACCAACGGAGATAAACAACAACTCAGAAGTGAAAAATGTGAAACTAAAACTCAGAAGAAAGAATGGCGTGAAAATGACATCGATTTCGCTAGTTGACCGATGGAGAAAAATATAAAAATGCAGGTAAAAAATCTTAAACTAAAACTAAAAACTACGAGCGACGTAAAAATGACAACTTCGTTGACTGATCAATGACGATAAGCAACAAATTATCAGTGGAGGATGGCAAACTGAACACACTGTAAAAGTAAACACAAAGTAAAATTAAAACTAAGCTCAAGGTAAAACTAAAATTAAACGCAAGGTAAACCTATAATTGCACGCAAAGTATAACTGAACTCCATGCAAAGTAAAATTAAAATTGCATGCAAAGTAAATCCAAAATTGCCTGCAAAGTAAAACTAAAAATGCATGCAAAGTAAAACTAAACACAAAGTAAAACTAAACACAAAGTAAAACTAAAACTAAACACAAAGTAAACCTAAAACTAAACACAAAGTAAATTTAAAACTAAACACAAAGTAAAACTAAGCTAAACACAAAGTAAAACTAAACACAAATTAAAACTAAAACTAAACACAAAGTAAAGCTAAAATTAAACACAAAGTAAAACTAAAACTAAACATAAAGTAAAACTAAAACTAAACACAAAGTAAAACTAAAACTAAAACATAAGGTAAAACTAAAACTAAACACAAAGTAAAACTAAAACTGAACACAAAGTAAAACTAAAACTAAACACAAAGTAAAACTAAAACTAAACCCAAAGTAAAATTAAAACCGGCATCTAAATCGGGTATAAAAGAGCGAGTTTCTTAGCGTTAGGGCACAGTTGAGTCATGTCTACAAACGCTCCAGTGAGCGTGTCAACTTGGATAAGTTGTGCTGTGATAGTTCGAGCAGAACTGTGTTGCAATAGTGCACCTACGATGTGCATGAATTTTAATGTGAGGGTGTTTAGGCAACAGTCGTGGATAATTGTTATTTATTTTCATGATGCAGTGTATTTTGTAACTGAAGAGATATTTCATGAGTGTGATATCTTTATACGTGTCGAAAACACTGGCATGACTGTGTCAGTAAGCTACTATTACCATCGCTCATTCACTGTCACGCCTGTTTTCAGCCGTTACGAGTTTTCCACCGGAACACAAGTGCAGCCAGAAGAAAGCAATGGGGACAAATTTAAGCACATCTGATGGATTTTTAAAGATAACTCAAGCAAAATCAGATGATGAAATAGCCAAAAATATCAAAGCACCTTTGTAATGCGACACGAATGACGAAATTTCTCATTTTCCACTTTCATCGCCGAACCAGTATGTCCTGTAACAGCAAACAATAAACACTGAAGAATATTGAAAGAATAATGTCACACAGATGAAATTTGCTGCCTGAATAGGTTTCCTTTTGAATTCAGATTTAAACATAATTGTTCTTCTCGAAAATCAGGAGATCGGCAGTTACAGCGTGTCTGACCTTTCTTTACCGGAAATGAAAGTGTGGACGTTCATCATTAAGTGCTCAAAATTTAATGAGAATGTTTCTTCTAATCAGACTATTAAAGATAAGACCTTTGGAAATATGAAGCGAATTTTTCATTGAAGAAATCATTATGTAAAATTCCGTCAAAAAGTGAAATGTTTGAAATTGCTACTTAATAAAAAAATTGAAACCGGAGTATTGTTTCTCTTTATGTTTTTACGAAATTCGAAAGTGTAATATCTGTAATAAAATTTTTAAGTTACTTGATGTAAGGTCTCAAAAGCTTTCTTACTCAGGTTTTTTAACAAGTTTAAATATCACTTAAATGCTTTTTGTGCAAGTTTAAAATATCTCTTCTCCCAAAATCGGGGTAAGGAACGATTGATGTGATTTAACAAAATGTTTCAAGTAATGTGTATATATATGTATAATTGTTTTGATTAAAGAAGTATTTTCTCATCACGTACATGTATAGTTATTTTTTAATAAAGAAAGGAAATTACCACTGTGGTACGAGAACATTTTTACAGACGTTAATGGTGAAAGATCATGTATCCCAGGGGCTAATTTAACAACTTTTACATCCAACGTGTTTGCTCGCAATTGGCTAAAGCTTAGGCGGAAAATTTCAAGCCAAAACTCAAAAATATCAGGGATATAAAAAATTACACCGACACAAGCGTAGCGTCTGGGGGCACAAGGGAGTACGTGCCCCATACTGAAAAATTAATTACAAGTTGCTCGCCTTTTAAATGCGAAAAAATGTCACATACAACCATGGGAAGTATACGCTACGCAATAGTATACACTGTTAAAGCAGCTTTCCAACAGTTATTCCATGAACTATGGCGTGCAGTCACGTGTTGATGGTTTTCATCATCACATAACTGCGTAAGGTGCTTTGAAAGGCATATATATATTTTTTTTATCCTCACTAGGTTGAATCAACGCACACCTATCTATTCTGAATCTGTCAGGCATAAAAAACAAAAAGTAAGTTATGGCACTAATGGCATCTGAACGGAAGCATTTTCGGAGGAACTATATCCGAGAATCCGCCCACCTAAAAAGAAAAGAATTACTTTACACTTACTTGTGCCCCCTGAAATGCTAGGTTAAGCCACGCCTTAGGGACATCGATTTCATTGGTTTATCACTCAGAGAAAACGTAAACCATCACACTAAAACTGGTTAATCACTCAGAGAAAATGTAAACCATAAGACTAAAACTGGTTAATCACTTAGAGAAAACGTAAACTATCAGACTAAAACTTTCAACTATAAGGAATGTAGCCGGCCTGGTTGTGCCGTTGTATAACCGCTGCTTCTCACCATTGTTCGAGTACGAATCATCGTGAGGCGTAAATTTCGTGTTTGCGGCACGGCACTGGCTCTCACCATTCGCAGGATCTAGTGACGACAAATTCGGAAGTAGAATATGCATATAGCTCATCGAGTTGGTCAGTGTGGTTTTAAACCTACAAAAAATAAAAATAAAAAGGACGTAAGAAATGTCACTAATTTTGATGGTCGGTCAACGAAAATAACTTAGATACAAAATATATTTAGATATCAGGAACGTGACAAACAACATCGATTTCGTTGGCTGATCGCCGGTTAATAGACCGAAACTAGAATTGGGAAATCTCAAACGAAAACTGAAAAACGTAAATGACGTTAAAAGTGGCACTGAATTCATTGCCGCAGCCTGTGCAAGGAAAAAAGTACCAAAGTAGGCGTTTTTAAATTAAAACTTTAAAATACGACGGACGTGTTACATTACATTTTTTTCGCTGGCTGATCAGCGGCAATAAATCGCAAACTAAAAAAACGCAAATCATAAGCTAAAAACGCAAATAAAATTTTAAATGTGTGAAGTGAGTAAAAGAACACATCGATTTCAGTGCTAACCAACGGAGATAAACAACAACTCAGAAGTGAAAAATGTGAAACTAAAACTCAGAAGAAAGAATGGCGTGAAAATGACATCGATTTCGCCAGTTGGTTGGTTGGTTGGTTGGTTGGTTAGATTTTATTGGCGCAAGGGCCATGGTTGGCCAAAGAGCGCCAGACAAAAAAAAAAAAACGTGGCAAAAATCGCAAAATCTGGCCGACCAAGTAAAACCGAAACAGGAGTACGAAGGGAGGGCCAAAAAGGCCAATGAAACAAACAGTATGAAAAACATAGTACAATGGTGAGAAACAAGCCGATTAAGTAAAACTGAGGAATGAGAATGATAAAACACAGTACGAATTCGAACACAACTACACATAGGATGAGTCAAAAGGAGGGGGCTGAGCTGTCACTCTCCTCCCCCCACACTCCTCTGCAACGCTGGCCGAGGGCGGGGACGAAATGTCACTCTCCTCCCCCATGTTCCTCTGCAATGGAGGGTGAGGTTGGGGACGAACTGTCACTCTCCTCCCCCCATGTTCCTCTATAATGTTGGTCGAGGGTGGGGACCGCGCTGAGTCCGAGACAGTTGCAAAGTCGGCCATGTAGGCCGCGACATGTGGATGGACACTGCACACCTTAGAGGATTGAGGGCCGGCTCTCCAGCACGTGCAGGCCTTCCGCTGGGAACTGGAAGAGTCGGTCGTCTTCAGAAGAGAAGGCGCAGACTCAGCTGGTCGAATAAGCTGGAGCTCGGTGAAATCCACCTGTGTCGCTTGTTCAACTGTAGATCGCTTGGCAAGTGCGGCGAGAGCTACAGGGCGCGGAACAAAGGGCTGCACGGGTGGTGGCTGAGACTGAACAACTGCGGCAAAACTACGCTGTCGGGTGTTGGGAATACCCAACTTGGCTTTGGCAGCAGGGTACGAGAGGCCTTCCAGGGTCTTGAGGCGCTGGATCGCCATCTCGTCCTTCCATTTCATACAGTTGCGGGAGTAAGCTGCATGGGCCTCACCGCAGTTAACACAGCAGGCCGCAGAAGTGCAACCTTCCCCGTCATGTTCACCGGAGCCACAATTAGCGCAACGAGCGGAACTCTTACAGAAACGTTGGGAATGCCCGTACCTCTGGCACCTGAAACAGCGCAGAGGACTGGGAATGTACGGGCGAACTCCACAGACCAAGTAGCCAGCCTTTATTTCGGTCGGAACTTTCGGGGAGTTAAAAGTCAAGATCACATTTTTAGACTTAATCAAAGAACCATCGCGCCGGAACATCATACGACGCGCAGCAATAACACCTTGATCTGCAAGTTCAGTCACCAATTCTTCTTCACTGCATGGCAAGAGATCAAATTCCGAAATAACACCCCGAGAGGTGTTAAGAAACGGGTGAGGTGCCACTTTGACAGGAATGCCTTGAAGACTAGAGAGGCGCAGAAAAGCGTTACTCTGAGAAACACTGCAAGTTTGAACAAGCAGGTCCCCAGAGCGAAGCTTCCTCACAGACTTCAAGGGGCCAACCGCAGCGTCCAAAGCTTTAGAAATAAAAAATGGAGATCTGGTGGACAGTCTCTCATTCGGATCGATGGATTCTACAAGTAAGTGTGTAGCATGCGTAGTCACAGCAATCGAGGGGAGACGACGCTTCGGAGCGACTGGTACAGCTGCCGAAGAAGAGGTTCCACATTCTTGGTCCAGGTCAAGTTCTAAAGACCGTTTAAGGGTATGTAGGTTGAGAAGACGAAGGAGAGTCGTTGTCAACAAACATTTCCTCAGGTGACTTAAATTTGGAGTTTCTCTTTTTGTTTTTGCCCATGGAAAAAAGGAGGAAGATTCGTCTGCAAACTACTCCACCCACCACCGAGTCCTACAAGGGAGAACTGGAGGTCCGCAAGCCGAGAAAATGACGCTGGACACAGTTCTGGAGCTTATACGTTGCAGATATAGTCCGTTGGCTGTGATCACACGCACTCGGCGGACACTTCGGCCTCCTGGTACCGTCATGCCAACGCCTTTGGCATGATCCCACAGCCCCGGGCTCACCCTGCCGTGCCATACGACAAAAAAGCCGCTGAAGCCCGGTACACAACTTGGTACATGACTTCTGACTAGAGGTGGGTTAGTCTCTAGCCTCCCGTTTACAGCGAAGCCGGGGTCGAAGAGGAGTGTTGGTACACAGGAGGCACTTTATCCGGTCTCCTGCAACCTCAGCCGCCAGACATCCCATTTCCGCCTCACGGGTCTCCGCACGCGGCAAACATGCAGGTAGGTCTAGTACCCAAACCAGCTAAAAGGAAAAAAAGAAATCTAAAGAAGACAAATCCTGGCAGGGAACCTAAACTGAATCTCAGCAACCTACGAACTGAGCGGTTAATATAAATCAGTTAGTGGTGGAGGGTAACAAAACCACAAGGCCGGGGTGTTAGTACATAACGTGGTAGCGATTAGGTAGAGAATACAACACGGGCAACTAGCCAGTGGAGAAAATAAGGAAAAACGAAAAAGCGAGACACAAGACCAGCTCGGGATCGTGGGGCCGCAACTCCCCAACAGCTGGATGAACAGCCGTCCCTGCAAGCACCAAAACAAAAAACAAGCGGTGGCATGACATCAGATGTTGACCAGTCACAAGGTCAGCTCGGGCCGTGGGGGCGCCGCTCCCCAAATAACTGGAAAACCAGTTATCCCCGTGCGGGGATTTCGCCAGTTGACCGATGGAGAAAAATAAAAAAATGCAGGTAAAAAATCTCAAACTAAAACTAAAAACTACGAGCGACGTAAAAATGACAACTTCGTTGACTGATCAATGACGATAAGCAACAAATTATCAGTGGAGGATGGCAAACTGAACACACTGTAAAAGTAAACACAAAGTAAAATTAAAAACTAAGCTCAAGGTAAAACTAAAATTAAACGCAAGGTAAACCTATAATTGCACGCAAAGTATAACTGAACTCCATGCAAAGTAAAATTAAAATTGCATGCAAAGTAAAACTAAAAATGCATGCAAAGTAAAACTAAACACAAAGTAAAACTAAACACAAAGTAAAACTAAAACTAAACACAAAGTAAACCTAAAACTAAACACAAAGTAAAGCTAAAATTAAACACAAAGTAAAACTAAAACTAAACATAAAGTAAAACTAAAACTAAACACAAAGTAAAACTAAAACTAAAACATAAAGTAAAAGTAAAACTAAACACAAAGTAAAACTAAAACTGAACACAAAGTAAAACTAAAACTAAACACAAAGTAAAACTAAAACTAAACCCAAAGTAAAATTAAAACCGGCATCTAAATCGGGTATAAAAGAGCGAGTTTCTTAGCGTTAGGGCACAGTTGAGTCATGTCTACAAACGCTCCAGAGTGCGTGTCAACTTGGATAAGTTGTGCTGTGATAGTTCGAGCAGAACTGTGTTGCAATAGTGCACCTACGATGTGCATGAATTTTAATGTGAGGGTGTTTAGGCAACAGTCGTGGATAATTGTTATTTATTTTCATGATGCAGTGTATTTTGTAACTGAAGAGATATTTCATCAGTGTGATATCTTTATACGTGTCGAAAACACTGGCATGACTGTGTCAGTAAGCTACTATTACCATCGCTCATTCACTGTCACGCCTGTTTTCAGCCGTTACGAGTTTTCCACCGGAACACAAGTGCAGCCAGAAGAAAGCAATGGGGACAAATTTAAGCACATCTGATGGATTTTTAAAGATAACTCAAGCAAAATCAGATGATGAAATAGCCAAAAATATCAAAGCACCTTTGTAATGCGACACGAATGACGAAATTTCTCATTTTCCACTTTCATCGCCGAACCAGTATGTCCTGTAACAGCAAACAATAAACACTGAAGAATATTGAAAGAATAATGTCACACAGATGAAATTTGCTGCCTGAATAGGTTTCCTTTTGAATTCAGATTTAAACATAATTGTTCTTCTCGAAAATCAGGAGATCGGCAGTTACAGCGTGTCTGACCTTTCTTTACCGGAAATGAAAGTGTGGACGTTCATCATTAAGTGCTCAAAATTTAATGAGAATGTTTCTTCTAATCAGACTGTTAAAGATAAGACCTTTGGAAATATGAAGCGAATTTTTCATTGAAGAAATCATTATGTAAAATTCCGTCAAAAAGTGAAATGTTTGAAATTGCTACTTAATAAAAAAAATTGAAACCGGAGTATTGTTTCTCTTTATGTTTTTACGAAATTCGAAAGTGTAATATCTGTAATAAAATTTTTAAGTTACTTGATGTAAGGTCTCAAAAGCTTTCTTACTCAGGTTTTTTAACAAGTTTAAATATCACTTAAATGCTTTTTGTGCAAGTTTAAAATATCTCTTCTCCCAAAATCGGGGTAAGGAACGATTGATGTGATTTAACAAAATGTTTCAAGTAATGTGTATATATATGTATAATTGTTTTGATTAAAGAAGTATTTTCTCATCAAGTACATCTATAGTTATTTTTTAATAAAGAAAGGAAATTACCACTGTGGTACGAGAACATTTTTACAGACGTTAATGGTGAAAGATCATGTATCCCAGGGGCTAATTTAATAACTTTTACATCCAACATGTTTGCTCGCAATTGGCTAAAGCTTAGGCGGAAAATTTCAAGCCAAAACTCAAAAATATCAGGGATATAAAAAATTACACCGACACAAGCGTAGCGTCGGGGGGCACAAGGGAGTACGTGCTCCATACTGAAAAATTAATAACAAGTTGCTCGCCTTTTAAATGCGAAAAAATGTCACATTCAACCATGGGAAGTATACGCTACGCAATAGTATACACTGTTAAAGCAGCTTTCCAACAGTTATTCCATGAACTATGGCGTGCAGTCACGTGTTGATGGTTTTCATCATCACATAACTGCGTAAGGTGCTTTGAAAGGCATATATTTTTTTTATCCTCACTAGGTTGAATCAACGCACACCTATCTATTCTGAATCTGTCAGGCATAAAAACAAAAAGTAAGTTATGGCACTAATGGCATCTGAACGGAAGCATTTTCGGAGGAACTATATCCGAGAATCCGCCCACCTGGAAAGAAAAGAATTACTTTACACTTACTTGTGCCCCCCTGAAATCCTAGGTTAAGCCACGCCTTAGGGACATCGATTTCATTGGTTTATCACTCAGAGAAAACGTAAACCATCACACTAAAACTGGTTAATCACTCAGAGAAAATGTAAACCATAAGACTAAAACTGGTTAATCACTTAGAGAAAACGTAAACTATCAGACTAAAACTTTCAACTATAAGGAATGTAGCCGGCCTGGTTGTGCCGTTGTATAACCGCTGCTTCTCACCATTGTTCGAGTACGAATCATCGTGAGGCGTAAATTTCGTGTTTGCGGCACGGCACTGGCTCTCACCATTCGCAGGATCTAGTGACGACAAATTCGGAAGTAGAATATGCATATAGCTCATCGAGTTGGTCAGTGTGGTTTTAAACCTACAAAAAATAACAAAAATAAAAAGGACGTAAGAAATGTCACTAATTTTGATGGTCGGTCAACGAAAATAACTTAGATACAAAATATATTTAGGTATCAGGAACGTGACAAACAACATCGATTTCGTTGGCTGATCGCCGGTTAATAGACCGAAACTAGAATTGGGAAATCTCAAACGAAAACTGAAAAACGTAAATGACGTTAAAAGTGGCACTGAATTCATTGCCGCAGCCTGTGCAAGGAAAAAAGTACCAAAGTAGGCGTTTTTAAATTAAAACTTTAAAATACGACGGACGTGTTACATTACATTTTTTTCGCTGGCTGATCAGCGGCAATAAATCGCAAACTAAAAAAACGCAAATCATAAGCTAAAAACGCAAATAAAATTTTAAATGTGTGGAGTAAAAGAACACATCGATTTCAGTGCTAACCAACGGAGATAAACAACAACTCAGAAGTGAAAAATGTGAAACTAAAACTCAGAAGAAAGAATGGCGTGAAAATGACATCGATTTCCCTAGTTGACCGATGGAGAAAAATAAAAAAATGCAGGTAAAAAATCTCAAACTAAAACTAAAAACTACGAGCGACGTAAAAATGACAACTTCGTTGACTGATCAATGACGATAAGCAACAAATTATCAGTGGAGGATGGCAAACTGAACACACTGTAAAAGTAAACACAAAGTAAAATTAAAACTAAGCTCAAGGTAAAACTAAAATTAAACGCAAGGTAAACCTATAATTGCACGCAAAGTATAACTGAACCCCATGCAAAGTAAAATTAAAATTGCATGCAAAGTAAAACCAAAATTGCCTGCAAAGTAAAACTAAAAATGCATGCAAAGTAAAACTAAACACAAAGTTAAACTAAACACAAAGTAAATTTAAAACTAAACACAAAGTAAAACTAAGCTAAACACAAAGTAAAACTAAACACAAAATAAAACTAAAACTAAACACAAAGTAAAGCTAAAATTAAACACAAAGTAAAACTAAAACTAAACACAAAGTAAAGCTAAAATTAAACACAAAGTAAAACTAAAACTAAACATAAAGTAAAACTAAAACTAAACACAAAGTAAAACTAAAACTGAACACAAAGTAAAACTAAAACTAAACACAAAGTAAAACTAAAACTAAACCCAAAGTAAAATTAAAACCGGCATCTAAATCGGGTATAAAAGAGCGAGTTTCTTAGCGTTAGGGCACAGTTGAGTCATGTCTACAAACGCTCCAGAGTGCGTGTCAACTTGGATAAGTTGTGCTGTGATAGTTCGAGCAAAACTGTGTTGCAATAGTGCACCTACGATGTGCATGAATTTTAATGTGAGGGTGTTTAGGCAACAGTCGTGGATAATTGTTATTTATTTTCATGATGCAGTGTATTTTGTAACTGAAGAGATATTTCATCAGTGTGATATCTTTATACGTGTCGAAAACACTGGCATGACTGTGTCAGTAAGCTACTATTACCATCGCTCATTCACTGTCACGCCTGTTTTCAGCCGTTACGAGTTTTCCACCGGAACACAAGTGCAGCCAGAAGAAAGCAATGGGGACAAATTTAAGCACATCTGATGGATTTTTAAAGATAACTCAAGCAAAATCAGATGATGAAATAGCCAAAAATATCAAAGCACCTTTGTAATGCGACACGAATGACGAAATTTCTCATTTTCCACTTTCATCGCCGAACCAGTATGTCCTGTAACAGCAAACAATAAACACTGAAGAATATTGAAAGAATAATGTCACACAGATGAAATTTGCTGCCTGAATAGGTTTCCTTTTGAATTCAGATTTAAACATAATTGTTCTTCTCGAAAATCAGGAGATCGGCAGTTACAGCGTGTCTGACCTTTCTTTACCGGAAATGAAAGTGTGGACGTTCATCATTAAGTGCTCAAAATTTAATGAGAATGTTTCTTCTAATCAGACTGTGAAAGATAAGACCTTTGGAAATATGAAGCGAATTTTTCATTGAAGAAATCATTATGTAAAATTCCGTCAAAAAGTGAAATGTTTGAAATTGCTACTTAATAAAAAAAATTGAAACCGGAGTATTGTTTCTCTTTATGTTTTTACGAAATTCGAAAGTGTAATATCTGTAATAAAATTTTTAAGTTACTTGATGTAAGGTCTCAAAAGCTTTCTTACTCAGGTTTTTAAACAAGTTTAAATATCACTTAAATGCTTTTTGTGCAAGTTTAAAATATCTCTTCTCCCAAAATCGGGGTAAGGAACGATTGATGTGATTTAACAAAATGTTTCAAGTAATGTGTATATATATGTATAATTGTTTTGATTAAAGAAGTATTTTCTCATCACGTACATCTATAGTTATTTTTTAATAAAGAAAGGAAATTACCACTGTGGTACGAGAACATTTTTACAGACGTTAATGGTGAAAGATCATGTATCCCAGGGGCTAATTTAACAACTTTTACATCCAACGTGTTTGCTCGCAATTGGCTAAAGCTTAGGCGGAAAATTTCAAGCCAAAACTCAAAAATATCAGGGATATAAAAAATTACACCGACACAAGCGTAGCGTCTGGGGGCACAAGGGAGTACGTGCCCCATACTGAAAAATTAATTACAAGTTGCTCGCCTTTTAAATGCGAAAAAATGTCACATACAACCATGGGAAGTATACGCTACGCAATAGTATACACTGTTAAAGCAGCTTTCCAACAGTTATTCCATGAACTATGGCGTGCAGTCACGTGTTGATGGTTTTCATCATCACATAACTGCGTAAGGTGCTTTGAAAGGCATATATATATATTTTTTATCCTCACTAGGTTGAATCAACGCACACCTATCTATTCTGAATCTGTCAGGCATAAAAAACAAAAAGTAAGTTATGGCACTAATGGCATCTGAACGGAAGCATTTTCGGAGGAACTATATCCGAGAATCCGCCCACCTGGAAATAAAAGAATTACTTTACACTTACTTGTGCCCCCTGAAATCCTAGGTTAAGCCACGCCTTAGGGACATCGATTTCATTGGTTTATCACTCAGAGAAAACGTAAACCATCACACTAAATCTGGTTAATCACTCAGAGAAAATGTAAACCATAAGACTAAAACTGGTTAATCACTTAGAGAAAACGTAAACTATCAGACTAAAACTTTCAACTATAAGGAATGTAGCCGGCCTGGTTGTGCCGTTGTATAACCGCTGCTTCTCACCATTGTTCGAGTACGAATCATCGTGAGGCGTAAATTTCGTGTTTGCGGCACGGCACTGGCTCTCACCATTCGCAGGATCTAGTGACGACAAATTCGGAAGTAGAATATGCATATAGCTCATCGAGTTGGTCAGTGTGGTTTTAAACCTACAAAAAATAACAAAAATAAAAAGGACGTAAGAAATGTCACTAATTTTGATGGTCGGTCAACGAAAATAACTTAGATACAAAATATATTTAGATATCAGGAACGTGACAAACAACATCGATTTCGTTGGCTGATCGCCGGTTAATAGACCGAAACTAGAATTGGGAAATCTCAAACGAAAACTGAAAAACGTAAATGACGTTAAAAGTGGCACTGAATTCATTGCCGCAGCCTGTGCAAGGAAAAAAAGTACCAAAGTAGGCGTTTTTAAATTAAAACTTTAAAATACGACGGACGTGTTACATTACATTTTTTTCGCTGGCTGATCAGCGGCGATAAATCGCAAACTAAAAAAACGCAAATCATAAGCTAAAAACGCAAATAAAATTTTAAATGTGTGAAGTGAGTAAAAGAACACATCGATTTCAGTGCTAACCAACGGAGATAAACAACAACTCAGAAGTGAAAAATGTGAAACTAAAACTCAGAAGAAAGAATGGCGTGAAAATGACATCGATTTCGCTAGTTGACCGATGGAGAAAGATAAAAAAATGCAGGTAAAAAATCTCAAAACTAAAACTAAAAACTACGAGCGACGTAAAAATGACAACTTCGTTGACTGATCAATGACGATAAGCAACAAATTATCAGTGGAGGATGGCAAACTGAACACACTGTAAAAGTAAACACAAAGTAAAATTAAAACTAAGCTCAAGGTAAAACTAAAATTAAACGCAAGGTAAACCTATAATTGCACGCAAAGTATAACTGAACTCCATGCAAAGTAAAATTAAAATTGCAAGCAAAGTAAAACTAAAAATGCATGCAAAGTAAAACTAAACACAAAGTAAAACTAAACACAAAGTAAAACTAAAACTAAACACAAAGTAAACCTAAAACTAAACACAAAGTAAATTTAAAACTAAACACAAAGTAAAACTAAGCTAAACACAAAGTAAAACTAAAACTAAACACAAAGTAAAGCTAAAATTAAACACAAAGTAAAACTAAAACTAAACATAAAGTAAAACTAAAACTAAACACAAAGTAAAACTAAAACTAAAACTAAAACATAAAGTAAAACTAAAACTAAACACAAAGTAAAACTAAAACTGAACACAAAGTAAAACTAAAACTAAACACAAAGTAAAACTAAAACTAAACCCAAAGTAAAATTAAAACCGGCATCTAAATCGGGTATAAAAGAGCGAGTTTCTTAGCGTTAGGGCACAGTTGAGTCATGTCTACAAACGCTCCAGAGTGCGTGTCAACTTGGATAAGTTGTGCTGTGATAGTTCGAGCAGAACTGTGTTGCAATAGTGCACCTACGATGTGCATGAATTTTAATGTGAGGGTGTTTAGGCAACAGTCGTGGATAATTGTTATTTATTTTCATGATGCAGTGTATTTTGTAACTGAAGAGATATTTCATGAGTGTGATATCTTTATACGTGTCGAAAACACTGGCATGACTGTGTCAGTAAGCTACTATTACCATCGCTCATTCACTGTCACGCCTGTTTTCAGCCGTTACGAGTTTTCCACCGGAACACAAGTGCAGCCAGAAGAAAGCAATGGGGACAAATTTAAGCACATCTGATGGATTTTTAAAGATAACTCAAGCAAAATCAGATGATGAAATAGCCAAAAATATCAAAGCACCTTTGTAATGCGACACGAATGACGAAATTTCTCATTTTCCACTTTCATCGCCGAACCAGTATGTCCTGTAACAGCAAACAATAAACACTGAAGAATATTGAAAGAATAATGTCACACAGATGAAATTTGCTGCCTGAATAGGTTTCCTTTTGAATTCAGATTTAAACATAATTGTTCCTCTCGAAAATCAGGAGATCGGCAGTTACAGCGTGTCTGACCTTTCTTTACCGGAAATGAAAGTGTGGACGTTCATCATTAAGTGCTCAAAATTTAATGAGAATGTTTCTTCTAATCAGACTGTTAAAGATAAGACCTTTGGAAATATGAAGCGAATTTTTCATTGAAGAAATCATTATGTAAAATTCCGTCAAAAAGTGAAATGTTTGAAATTGCTACTTAATAAAAAAAATTGAAACCGGAGTATTGTTTCTCTTTATGTTTTTACGAAATTCGAAAGTGTAATATCTGTAATAAAATTTTTAAGTTACTTGATGTAAGGTCTCAAAAGCTTTCTTACTCAGGTTTTTTAACAAGTTTAAATATCACTTAAATGCTTTTTGTGCAAGTTTAAAATATCTCTTCTCCCAAAATCGGGGTAAGGAACGATTGATGTGATTTAACAAAATGTTTCAAGTAATGTGTATATATATGTATAATTGTTTTGATTAAAGAAGTATTTTCTCATCAAGTACATCTATAGTTATTTTTTAATAAAGAAAGGAAATTACCACTGTGGTACGAGAACATTTTTACATACGTTAATGGTGAAAGATCATGTATCCCAGGGGCTAATTTAATAACTTTTACATCCAACATGTTTGCTCGCAATTGGCTAAAGCTTAGGCGGAAAATTTCAAGCCAAAACTCAAAAATATCAGGGATATAAAAAATTACACCGACACAAGCGTAGCGTCGGGGGGCACAAGGGAGTACGTGCTCCATACTGAAAAATTAATAACAAGTTGCTCGCCTTTTAAATGCGAAAAAATGTCACATTCAACCATGGGAAGTATACGCTACGCAATAGTATACACTGTTAAAGCAGCTTTCCAACAGTTATTCCATGAACTATGGCGTGCAGTCACGTGTTGATGGTTTTCATCATCACATAACTGCGTAAGGTGCTTTGAAAGGCATATATATTTTTTATCCTCACTAGGTTGAATCAACGCACACCTATCTATTCTGAATCTGTCAGGCATAAAAAACAAAAAGTAAGTTATGGCACTAATGGCATCTGAACGGAAGCATTTTCGGAGGAACTATATCCGAGAATCCGCCCACCTGGAAAGAAAAGAATTACTTTACACTTACTTGTGCCCCCTGAAATCCTAGGTTAAGCCACGCCTTAGGGACATCGATTTCATTGGTTTATCACTCAGAGAAAACGTAAACCATCACACTAAAACTGGTTAATCACTCAGAGAAAATGTAAACCATAAGACTAAAACTGGTTAATCACTTAGAGAAAACGTAAACTATCAGACTAAAACTTTCAACTATAAGGAATGTAGCCGGCCTGGTTGTGCCGTTGTATAACCGCTGCTTCTCACCATTGTTCGAGTACGAATCATCGTGAGGCGTAAATTTCGTGTTTGCGGCACGGCACTGGCTCTCACCATTCGCAGGATCTAGTGACGACAAATTCGGAAGTAGAATATGCATATAGCTCATCGAGTTGGTCAGTGTGGTTTTAAACCTACAAAAAATAAAAATAAAAAGGACGTAAGAAATGTCACTAATTTTGATGGTCGGTCAACGAAAATAACTTAGATACAAAATATATTTAGATATCAGGAACGTGACAAACAACATCGATTTCGTTGGCTGATCGCCGGTTAATAGACCGAAACTAGAATTGGGAAATCTCAAACGAAAACTGAAAAACGTAAATGACGTTAAAAGTGGCACTGAATTCATTGCCGCAGCCTGTGCAAGGAAAAAAGTACCAAAGTAGGCGTTTTTAAATTAAAACTTTAAAATACGACGGACGTGTTACATTACATTTTTTTCGCTGGCTGATCAGCGGCAATAAATCGCAAACTAAAAAAACGCAAATCATAAGCTAAAAACGCAAATAAAATTTTAAATGTGTGAAGTGAGTAAAAGAACACATCGATTTCAGTGCTAACCAACGGAGATAAACAACAACTCAGAAGTGAAAAATGTGAAACTAAAACTCAGAAGAAAGAATGGCGTGAAAATGACATCGATTTCGCCAGTTGGTTGGTTGGTTGGTTGGTTGGTTAGATTTTATTGGCGCAAGGGCCATGGTTGGCCAAAGAGCGCCAGACAAAAAAAAAAAAAACGTGGCAAAAATCGCAAAATCTGGCCGACCAAGTAAAACCGAAACAGGAGTACGAAGGGAGGGCCAAAAAGGCCAATGAAACAAACAGTATGAAAAACATAGTACAATGGTGAGAAACAAGCCGATTAAGTAAAACTGAGGAATGAGAATGATAAAACACAGTACGAATTCGAACACAACTACACATAGGATGAGTCAAAAGGAGGGGGCTGAGCTGTCACTCTCCTCCCCCCACACTCCTCTGCAACGCTGGCCGCTGGCCGAGGGCGGGGACGAAATGTCACTCTCCTCCCCCCATGTTCCTCTGCAATGGAGGGTGAGGTTGGGGACGAACTGTCACTCTCCTCCCCCCCATGTTCCTCTATAATGTTGGTCGAGGGTGGGGACCGCGCTGAGTCCGAGACAGTTGCAAAGTCGGCCATGTAGGCCGCGACATGTGGATGGACACTGCACACCTTAGAGGATTGAGGGCCGGCTCTCCAGCACGTGCAGGCCTTCCGCTGGGAACTGGAAGAGTCGGTCGTCTTCAGAAGAGAAGGCGCAGACTCAGCTGGTCGAATAAGCTGGAGCTCGGTGAAATCCACCTGTGTCGCTTGTTCAACTGTAGATCGCTTGGCAAGTGCGGCGAGAGCTACAGGGCGCGGAACAAAGGGCTGCACGGGTGGTGGCTGAGACTGAACAACTGCGGCAAAACTACGCTGTCGGGTGTTGGGAATACCCAACTTGGCTTTGGCAGCAGGGTACGAGAGGCCTTCCAGGGTCTTGAGGCGCTGGATCGCCATCTCGTCCTTCCATTTCATACAGTTGCGGGAGTAAGCTGCATGGGCCTCACCGCAGTTAACACAGCAGGCCGCAGAAGTGCAACCTTCCCCGTCATGTTCACCGGAGCCACAATTAGCGCAACGAGCGGAACTCTTACAGAAACGTTGGGAATGCCCGTACCTCTGGCACCTGAAACAGCGCAGAGGACTGGGAATGTACGGGCGAACTCCACAGACCAAGTAGCCAGCCTTTATTTCGGTCGGAACTTTCGGGGAGTTAAAAGTCAAGATCACATTTTTAGACTTAATCAAAGAACCATCGCGCCGGAACATCATACGACGCGCAGCAATAACACATTGATCTGCAAGTTCAGTCACCAATTCTTCTTCACTGCATGGCAAGAGATCAAATTCCGAAATAACACCCCGAGAGGTGTTAAGAAACGGGTGAGGTGCCACTTTGACAGGAATGCCTTGAAGACTAGAGAGGCGCAGAAAAGCGTTACTCTGAGAAACACTGCAAGTTTGAACAAGCAGGTCCCCAGAGCGAAGCTTCCTCACAGACTTCAAGGGGCCAACCGCAGCGTCCAAAGCTTTAGAAATAAAAAATGGAGATCTGGTGGACAGTCTCTCATTCGGATCGATGGATTCTACAAGTAAGTGTGTAGCATGCGTAGTCACAGCAATCGAGGGGAGACGACGCTTCGGAGCGACTGGTACAGCTGCCGAAGAAGAGGTTCCACATTCTTGGTCCAGGTCAAGTTCTAAAGACCGTTTAAGGGTATGTAGGTTGAGAAGACGAAGGAGAGTCGTTGTCAACAAACATTTCCTCAGGTGACTTAAATTTGGAGTTTCTCTTTTTGTTTTTGCCCATGGAAAAAAGGAGGAAGATTCGTCTGCAAACTACTCCACCCACCACCGAGTCCTACAAGGGAGAACTGGAGGTCCGCAAGCCGAAAAAATGACGCTGGACACAGTTCTGGAGCTTATACGTTGCAGATATAGTCCGTTGGCTGTGATCACACGCACTCGGCGGACACTTCGGCCTCCTGGTACCGTCATGCCAACGCCTTTGGCATGATCCCACAGCCCCCGGGCTCACCCTGCCGTGCCATACGACAAAAAAGCCGCTGAAGCCCGGTACACAACTTGGTACATGACTTCTGACTAGAGGTGGGTTAGTCTCTAGCCTCCCGTTTACAGCGAAGCCGGGGTCGAAGAGGAGTGTTGGTACACAGGAGGCACTTTATCCGGTCTCCTGCAACCTCAGCCGCCAGACATCCCATTTCCGCCTCACGGGTCTCCGCACGCGGCAAACATGCAGGTAGGTCTAGTACCCAAACCAGCTAAAAGGAAAAAAAGAAATCTAAAGAAGACAAATCCTGGCAGGGAACCTAAACTGAATCTCAGCAACCTACGAACTGAGCGGTTAATATAAATCAGTTAGTGGTGGAGGGTAACAAAACCACAAGGCCGGGGTGTTAGTACATAACGTGGTAGCGATTAGGTAGAGAATACAACACGGGCAACTAGCCCATGGAGAAAATAAGGAAAAACGAAACAGCGAGACACAAGACCAGCTCGGGATCGTGGGGCCGCAACTCCCCAACAGCTGGATGAACAGCCGTCCCTGCAAGCACCAAAACAAAAAACAAGAGGTGGCATGACATCAGATGTTGACCAGTCACAAGGTCAGCTCGGGCCGTGGGGGCGCCGCTCCCCAAATAACTGGAAAACCAGTTATCCCCGTGCGGGGATTTCGCCAGTTGACCGATGGAGAAAAATAAAAAATGCAGGTAAAAAATCTCAAACTAAAACTAAAAACTACGAGCGACGTAAAAATGACAACTTCGTTGACTGATCAATGACGATAAGCAACAAATTATCAGTGGAGGATGGCAAACTGAACACACTGTAAAAGTAAACACAAAGTAAAATTAAAACTAAGCTCAAGGTAAAACTAAAATTAAACGCAAGGTAAACCTATAATTGCACGCAAAGTATAACTGAACTCCATGCAAAGTAAAATTAAAATTGCATGCAAAGTAAAACTAAAAATGCATGCAAAGTAAAACTAAAAATGCATGCAAAGTAAAACTAAACACAAAGTAAAACTAAACACAAAGTAAAACTAAAACTAAACACAAAGTAAACCTAAAACTAAACACAAAGTAAAGCTAAAATTAAACACAAAGTAAAACTAAAACTAAACATAAAGTAAAACTAAAACTAAACACAAAGTAAAACTAAAACTAAACACAAAGTAAAACTAAAACTAAACATAAAGTAAAACTAAAACTAAACACAAAGTAAAACTAAACTAAAACTAAAACATAAAGTAAAACTAAAACTAAACACAAAGTAAAACTAAAACTGAACACAAAGTAAAACTAAAACTAAACACAAAGTAAAACTAAAACTAAACCCAAAGTAAAATTAAAACCGGCATCTAAATCGGGTATAAAAGAGCGAGTTTCTTAGCGTTAGGGCACAGTTGAGTCATGTCTACAAACGCTCCAGAGTGCGTGTCAACTTGGATAAGTTGTGCTGTGATAGTTCGAGCAGAACTGTGTTGCAATAGTGCACCTACGATGTGCATGAATTTTAATGTGAGGGTGTTTAGGCAACAGTCGTGGATAATTGTTATTTATTTTCATGATGCAGTGTATTTTGTAACTGAAGAGATATTTCATCAGTGTGATATCTTTATACGTGTCGAAAACACTGGCATGACTGTGTCAGTAAGCTACTATTACCATCGCTCATTCACTGTCACGCCTGTTTTCAGCCGTTACGAGTTTTCCACCGGAACACAAGTGCAGCCAGAAGAAAGCAATGGGGACAAATTTAAGCACATCTGATGGATTTTTAAAGATAACTCAAGCAAAATCAGATGATGAAATAGCCAAAAATATCAAAGCACCTTTGTAATGCGACACGAATGACGAAATTTCTCATTTTCCACTTTCATCGCCGAACCAGTATGTCCTGTAACAGCAAACAATAAACACTGAAGAATATTGAAAGAATAATGTCACACAGATGAAATTTGCTGCCTGAATAGGTTTCCTTTTGAATTCAGATTTAAACATAATTGTTCTTCTCGAAAATCAGGAGATCGGCAGTTACAGCGTGTCTGACCTTTCTTTACCGGAAATGAAAGTGTGGACGTTCATCATTAAGTGCTCAAAATTTAATGAGAATGTTTCTTCTAATCAGACTGTTAAAGATAAGACCTTTGGAAATATGAAGCGAATTTTTCATTGAAGAAATCATTATGTAAAATTCCGTCAAAAAGTGAAATGTTTGAAATTGCTACTTAATAAAAAAATTGAAACCGGAGTATTGTTTCTCTTTATGTTTTTACGAAATTCGAAAGTGTAATATCTGTAATAAAATTTTTAAGTTACTTGATGTAAGGTCTCAAAAGCTTTCTTACTCAGGTTTTTTAACAAGTTTAAATATCACTTAAATGCTTTTTGTGCAAGTTTAAAATATCTCTTCTCCCAAAATCGGGGTAAGGAACGATTGATGTGATTTAACAAAATGTTTCAAGTAATGTGTATATATATGTATAATTGTTTTGATTAAAGAAGTATTTTCTCATCAAGTACATCTATAGTTATTTTTTAATAAAGAAAGGAAATTACCACTGTGGTACGAGAACATTTTTACAGACGTTAATGGTGAAAGATCATGTATCCCAGGGGCTAATTTAATAACTTTTACATCCAACATGTTTGCTCGCAATTGGCTAAAGCTTAGGCGGAAAATTTCAAGCCAAAACTCAAAAATATCAGGGATATAAAAAATTACACCGACACAAGCGTAGCGTCGGGGGGCACAAGGGAGTACGTGCTCCATACTGAAAAATTAATAACAAGTTGCTCGCCTTTTAAATGCGAAAAAATGTCACATTCAACCATGGGAAGTATACGCTACGCAATAGTATACACTGTTAAAGCAGCTTTCCAACAGTTATTCCATGAACTATGGCGTGCAGTCACGTGTTGATGGTTTTCATCATCACATAACTGCGTAAGGTGCTTTGAAAGGCATATATTTTTTTTTTTATCCTCACTAGGTTGAATCAACGCACACCTATCTATTCTGAATCTGTCAGGCATAAAAACAAAAAGTAAGTTATGGCACTAATGGCAACTGAACAGAAGCATTTTCGGAGGAACTATATCCGAGAATGCGCCCACCCGGGAAGAAAAGAATTACTTTACACTTACTTGTGCCCCCCTGAAATCTTAGGTTAAGCTACGCCTTAGGGACATCGATTTCATTGGTTAATCACTCAGAGAAAACGTAAACCATCACACTAAAACTGGTTAATCACTCAGAGAAAATGTAAACCATAAGACTAAAACTGGTTAATCACTTAGAGAAAACGTAAACTATCAGACTAAAACTTTCAACTATAAGGAATGTAGCCGGCCTGGTTGTGCCGTTGTATAACCGCTGCTTCTCACCATTGTTCGAGTACGAATCATCGTGAGGCGTAAATTTCGTGTTTGCGGCACGGCACTGGCTCTCACCATTCGCAGGATCTAGTGACGACAAATTCGGAAGTAGAATATGCATATAGCTCATCGAGTTGGTCAGTGTGGTTTTAAACCTACAAAAAATAACAAAAATAAAAAGGACGTAAGAAATGTCACTAATTTTGATGGTCGGTCAACGAAAATAACTTAGATACAAAATATATTTAGGTATCAGGAACGTGACAAACAACATCGATTTCGTTGGCTGATCGCCGGTTAATAGACCGAAACTAGAATTGGGAAATCTCAAACGAAAACTGAAAAACGTAAATGACGTTAAAAGTGGCACTGAATTCATTGCCGCAGCCTGTGCAAGGAAAAAAGTACCAAAGTAGGCGTTTTTAAATTAAAACTTTAAAATACGACGGACGTGTTACATTACATTTTTTTCGCTGGCTGATCAGCGGCAATAAATCGCAAACTAAAAAAACGCAAATCATAAGCTAAAAACGCAAATAAAATTTTAAATGTGTGAAGTGAGTAAAAGAACACATCGATTTCAGTGCTAACCAACGGAGATAAACAACAACTCAGAAGTGAAAAATGTGAAACTAAAACTCAGAAGAAAGAATGGCGTGAAAATGACATCGATTTCGCTAGTTGACCGATGGAGAAAAATAAAAAAATGCAGGTAAAAAATCTCAAACTAAAACTAAAAACTACGAGCGACGTAAAAATGACAACTTCGTTGACTGATCAATGACGATAAGCAACAAATTATCAGTGGAGGATGGCAAACTGAACACACTGTAAAAGTAAACACAAAGTAAAATTAAAACTAAGCTCAAGGTAAAACTAAAATTAAACGCAAGGTAAACCTATAATTGCACGCAAAGTATAACTGAACTCCATGCAAAGTAAAATTAAAATTGCATGCAAAGTAAAACCTAAAAATTGCATGCAAAGTAAAACTAAACACAAAGTAAAACTAAAACTAAACACAAAGTAAACCTAAAACTAAACACAAAGTAAATTTAAAACTAAACACAAAGTAAAACTAAGCTAAACACAAAGTAAAACTAAAACTAAACACAAAGTAAAGCTAAAATTAAACACAAAGTAAAACTAAAACTAAACATAAAGTAAAACTAAAACTAAACACAAAGTAAAACTAAAACTAAAACATAAAGTAAAACTAAAACTAAACACAAAGTAAAACTAAAACTGAACACAAAGTAAAACTAAAACTAAACACAAAGTAAAACTAAAACTAAACCCAAAGTAAAATTAAAACCGGCATCTAAATCGGGTATAAAAGAGCGAGTTTCTTAGCGTTAGGGCACAGTTGAGTCATGTCTACAAACGCTCCAGAGTGCGTGTCAACTTGGATAAGTTGTGCTGTGATAGTTCGAGCAGAACTGTGTTGCAATAGTGCACCTACGATGTGCATGAATTTTAATGTGAGGGTGTTTAGGCAACAGTCGTGGATAATTGTTATTTATTTTCATGATGCAGTGTATTTTGTAACTGAAGAGATATTTCATCAGTGTGATATCTTTATACGTGTCGAAAACACTGGCATGACTGTGTCAGTAAGCTACTATTACCATCGCTCATTCACTGTCACGCCTGTTTTCAGCCGTTACGAGTTTTCCACCGGAACACAAGTGCAGCCAGAAGAAAGCAATGGGGACAAATTTAAGCACATCTGATGGATTTTTAAAGATAACTCAAGCAAAATCAGATGATGAAATAGCCAAAAATATCAAAGCACCTTTGTAATGCGACACGAATGACGAAATTTCTCATTTTCCACTTTCATCGCCGAACCAGTATGTCCTGTAACAGCAAACAATAAACACTGAAGAATATTGAAAGAATAATGTCACACAGATGAAATTTGCTGCCTGAATAGGTTTCCTTTTGAATTCAGATTTAAACATAATTGTTCTTCTCGAAAATCAGGAGATCGGCAGTTACAGCGTGTCTGACCTTTCTTTACCGGAAATGAAAGTGTGGACGTTCATCATTAAGTGCTCAAAATTTAATGAGAATGTTTCTTCTAATCAGACTGTTAAAGATAAGACCTTTGGAAATATGAAGCGAATTTTTCATTGAAGAAATCATTATGTAAAATTCCGTCAAAAAGTGAAATGTTTGAAATTGCTACTTAATAAAAAAAATTGAAACCGGAGTATTGTTTCTCTTTATGTTTTTACGAAATTCGAAAGTGTAATATCTGTAATAAAATTTTTAAGTTACTTGATGTAAGGTCTCAAAAGCTTTCTTACTCAGGTTTTTTAACAAGTTTAAATATCACTTAAATGCTTTTTGTGCAAGTTTAAAATATCTCTTCTCCCAAAATCGGGGTAAGGAACGATTGATGTGATTTAACAAAATGTTTCAAGTAATGTGTATATATATGTATAATTGTTTTGATTAAAGAAGTATTTTCTCATCACGTACATCTATAGTTATTTTTTAATAAAGAAAGGAAATTACCACTGTGGTACGAGAACATTTTTACAGACGTTAATGGTGAAAGATCATGTATCCCAGGGGCTAATTTAATAACTTTTACATCCAACATGTTTGCTCGCAATTGGCTAAAGCTTAGGCGGAAAATTTCAAGCCAAAACTCAAAAATATCAGGGATATAAAAAATTACACCGACACAAGCGTAGCGTCGGGGAGCACAAGGGAGTACGTGCTCCATACTGAAAAATTAATAACAAGTTGCTCGCCTTTTAAATGCGAAAAAATGTCACATTCAACCATGGGAAGTATACGCTACGCAATAGTATACACTGTTAAAGCAGCTTTCCAACAGTTATTCCATGAACTATGGCGTGCAGTCACGTGTTGATGGTTTTCATCATCACATAACTGCGTAAGGTGCTTTGAAAGGCATATATTTTTTTTATCCTCACTAGGTTGAATCAACGCACACCTATCTATTCTGAATCTGTCAGGCATAAAAACAAAAAGTAAGTTATGGCACTAATGGCATCTGAACGGAAGCATTTTCGGAGGAACTATATCCGAGAATCCGCCCACCTGGAAAGAAAAGAATTACTTTACACTTACTTGTGCCCCCCTGAAATCCTAGGTTAAGCCACGCCTTAGGGACATCGATTTCATTGGTTTATCACTCAGAGAAAACGTAAACCATCACACTAAAACTGGTTAATCACTCAGAGAAAATGTAAACCATAAGACTAAAACTGGTTAATCACTTAGAGAAAACGTAAACTATCAGACTAAAACTTTCAACTATAAGGAATGTAGCCGGCCTGGTTGTGCCGTTGTATAACCGCTGCTTCTCACCATTGTTCGAGTACGAATCATCGTGAGGCGTAAATTTCGTGTTTGCGGCACGGCACTGGCTCTCACCATTCGCAGGATCTAGTGACGACAAATTCGGAAGTAGAATATGCATATAGCTCATCGAGTTGGTCAGTGTGGTTTTAAACCTACAAAAAATAACAAAAATAAAAAGGACGTAAGAAATGTCACTAATTTTGATGGTCGGTCAACGAAAATAACTTAGATACAAAATATATTTAGGTATCAGGAACGTGACAAACAACATCGATTTCGTTGGCTGATCGCCGGTTAATAGACCGAAACTAGAATTGGGAAATCTCAAACGAAAACTGAAAAACGTAAATGACGTTAAAAGTGGCACTGAATTCATTGCCGCAGCCTGTGCAAGGAAAAAAGTACCAAAGTAGGCGTTTTTAAATTAAAACTTTAAAATACGACGGACGTGTTACATTACATTTTTTTCGCTGGCTGATCAGCGGCAATAAATCGCAAACTAAAAAAACGCAAATCATAAGCTAAAAACGCAAATAAAATTTTAAATGTGTGAAGTGAGTAAAAGAACACATCGATTTCAGTGCTAACCAACGGAGATAAACAACAACTCAGAAGTGAAAAATGTGAAACTAAAACTCAGAAGAAAGAATGGCGTGAAAATGACATCGATTTCGCTAGTTGACCGATGGAGAAAAATAAAAAAATGCAGGTAAAAAATCTCAAACTAAAACTAAAAACTACGAGCGACGTAAAAATGACAACTTCGTTGACTGATCAATGACGATAAGCAACAAATTATCAGTGGAGGATGGCAAACTGAACACACTGTAAAAGTAAACACAAAGTAAAATTAAAACTAAGCTCAAGGTAAAACTAAAATTAAACGCAAGGTAAACCTATAATTGCACGCAAAGTATAACTGAACCCCATGCAAAGTAAAATTAAAATTGCATGCAAAGTAAAACCAAAATTGCCTGCAAAGTAAAACTAAAAATGCATGCAAAGTAAAACTAAACACAAAGTTAAACTAAACACAAAGTAAAACTAAAACTAAACACAAAGTAAACCTAAAACTAAACACAAAGTAAATTTAAAACTAAACACAAAGTAAAACTAAGCTAAACACAAAGTAAAACTAAACACAAAATAAAACTAAAACTAAACACAAAGTAAAGCTAAAATTAAACACAAAGTAAAACTAAAACTAAACATAAAGTAAAACTAAAATTAAACACAAAGTAAAACTAAAACTAAAACTAAACATAAAGTAAAACTAAAACTAAACACAAAGTAAAACTAAAACTGAACACAAAGTAAAACTAAAACTAAACACAAAGTAAAACTAAAACTAAACCCAAAGTAAAATTAAAACCGGCATCTAAATCGGGTATAAAAGAGCGAGTTTCTTAGCGTTAGGGCACAGTTGAGTCATGTCTACAAACGCTCCAGAGTGCGTGTCAACTTGGATAAGTTGTGCTGTGATAGTTCGAGCAGAACTGTGTTGCAATAGTGCACCTACGATGTGCATGAATTTTAATGTGAGGGTGTTTAGGCAACAGTCGTGGATAATTGTTATTTATTTTCATGATGCAGTGTATTTTGTAACTGAAGAGATATTTCATGAGTGTGATATCTTTATACGTGTCGAAAACACTGGCATGACTGTGTCAGTAAGCTACTATTACCATCGCTCATTCACTGTCACGCCTGTTTTCAGCCGTTACGAGTTTTCCACCGGAACACAAGTGCAGCCAGAAGAAAGCAATGGGGACAAATTTAAGCACATCTGATGGATTTTTAAAGATAACTCAAGCAAAATCAGATGATGAAATAGCCAAAAATATCAAAGCACCTTTGTAATGCGACACGAATGACGAAATTTCTCATTTTCCACTTTCATCGCCGAACCAGTATGTCCTGTAACAGCAAACAATAAACACTGAAGAATATTGAAAGAATAATGTCACACAGATGAAATTTGCTGCCTGAATAGGTTTCCTTTTGAATTCAGATTTAAACATAATTGTTCTTCTCGAAAATCAGGAGATCGGCAGTTACAGCGTGTCTGACCTTTCTTTACCGGAAATGAAAGTGTGGACGTTCATCATTAAGTGCTCAAAATTTAATGAGAATGTTTCTTCTAATCAGACTGTTAAAGATAAGACCTTTGGAAATATGAAGCGAATTTTTCATTGAAGAAATCATTATGTAAAATTCCGTCAAAAAGTGAAATGTTTGAAATTGCTACTTAATAAAAAAATTGAAACCGGAGTATTGTTTCTCTTTATGTTTTTACGAAATTCGAAAGTGTAATATCTGTAATAAAATTTTTAAGTTACTTGATGTAAGGTCTCAAAAAGCTTTCTTACTCAGGTTTTTTAACAAGTTTAAATATCACTTAAATGCTTTTTGTGCAAGTTTAAAATATCTCTTCTCCCAAAATCGGGGTAAGGAACGATTGATGTGATTTAACAAAATGTTTCAAGTAATGTGTATATATATGTATAATTGTTTTGATTAAAGAAGTATTTTCTCATCACGTACATCTATAGTTATTTTTTAATAAAGAAAGGAAATTACCACTGTGGTACGAGAACATTTTTACAGACGTTAATGGTGAAAGATCATGTATCCCAGGGGCTAATTTAACAACTTTTACATCCAACATGTTTGCTCGCAATTGGCTAAAGCTTAGGCGGAAAATTTCAAGCCAAAACTCAAAAATATCAGGGATATAAAAAATTACACCGACACAAGCGTAGCGTCTGGGGGCACAAGGGAGTACGTGCCCCATACTGAAAAAATTAATAACAAGTTGCTCGCCTTTTAAATGCGAAAAAATGTCACATACAACCATGGGAAGTATACGCTACGCAATAGTATACACTGTTAAAGCAGCTTTCCAACAGTTATTCCATGAACTATGGCGTGCAGTCACGTGTTGATGGTTTTCATCATCACATAACTGCGTAAGGTGCTTTGAAAGGCATATATATATATTTTTTTTATCCTCACTAGGTTGAATCAACGCACACCTATCTATTCTGAATCTGTCAGGCATAAAAAACAAAAAGTAAGTTATGGCACTAATGGCATCTGAACGGAAGCATTTTCGGAGGAACTATATCCGAGAATCCGCCCACCTGGAAAGAAAAGAATTACTTTACACTTACTTGTGCCCCCCTGAAATCCTAGGTTAAGCCACGCCTTAGGGACATCGATTTCATTGGTTTATCACTCAGAGAAAACGTAAACCATCACACTAAAACTGGTTAATCACTCAGAGAAAATGTAAACCATAAGACTAAAACTGGTTAATCACTTAGAGAAAACGTAAACTATCAGACTAAAACTTTCAACTATAAGGAATGTAGCCGGCCTGGTTGTGCCGTTGTATAACCGCTGCTTCTCACCATTGTTCGAGTACGAATCATCGTGAGGCGTAAATTTCGTGTTTGCGGCACGGCACTGGCTCTCACCATTCGCAGGATCTAGTGACGACAAATTCGGAAGTAGAATATGCATATAGCTCATCGAGTTGGTCAGTGTGGTTTTAAACCTACAAAAAATAACAAAAATAAAAAGGACGTAAGAAATGTCACTAATTTTGATGGTCGGTCAACGAAAATAACTTAGATACAAAATATATTTAGATATCAGGAACGTGACAAACAACATCGATTTCGTTGGCTGATCGCCGGTTAATAGACCGAAACTAGAATTGGGAAATCTCAAACGAAAACTGAAAAACGTAAATGACGTTAAAAGTGGCACTGAATTCATTGCCGCAGCCTGTGCAAGGAAAAAAGTACCAAAGTAGGCGTTTTTAAATTAAAACTTTAAAATACGACGGACGTGTTACATTACATTTTTTTCGCTGGCTGATCAGCGGCAATAAATCGCAAACTAAAAAAACGCAAATCATGAGCTAAAAACGCAAATAAAATTTTAAATGTGTGAAGTGAGTAAAAGAACACATCGATTTCAGTGCTAACCAACGGAGATAAACAACAACTCAGAAGTGAAAAATGTGAAACTAAAACTCAGAAGAAAGAATGGCGTGAAAATGACATCGATTTCGCTAGTTGACCGATGGAGAAAAATAAAAAAATGCAGGTAAAAAATCTCAAACTAAAACTAAAAACTACGAGCGACGTAAAAATGACAACTTCGTTGACTGATCAATGACGATAAGCAACAAATTATCAGTGGAGGATGGCAAACTGAACACACTGTAAAAGTAAACACAAAGTAAAATTAAAACTAAGCTCAAGGTAAAACTAAAATTAAACGCAAGGTAAACCTATAATTGCACGCAAAGTATAACTGAACTCCATGCAAAGTAAAATTAAAATTGCATGCAAAGTAAAACTAAAAATGCATGCAAAGTAAAACTAAACACAAAGTAAAACTAAACACAAAGTAAAACTAAAACTAAACACAAAGTAAACCTAAAACTAAACACAAAGTAAATTTAAAACTAAACACAAAGTAAAACTAAGCTAAACACAAAGTAAAACTAAAACTAAACACAAAGTAAAGCTAAAATTAAACACAAAGTAAAACTAAAACTAAACATAAAGTAAAACTAAAACTAAACACAAAGTAAAACTAAAACTAAAACTAAAACATAAAGTAAAACTAAAACTAAACACAAAGTAAAACTAAAACTGAACACAAAGTAAAACTAAAACTAAACACAAAGTAAAACTAAAACTAAACCCAAAGTAAAATTAAAACCGGCATCTAAATCGGGTATAAAAGAGCGAGTTTCTTAGCGTTAGGGCACAGTTGAGTCATGTCTACAAACGCTCCAGAGTGCGTGTCAACTTGGATAAGTTGTGCTGTGATAGTTCGAGCAGAACTGTGTTGCAATAGTGCACCTACGATGTGCATGAATTTTAATGTGAGGGTGTTTAGGCAACAGTCGTGGATAATTGTTATTTATTTTCATGATGCAGTGTATTTTGTAACTGAAGAGATATTTCATGAGTGTGATATCTTTATACGTGTCGAAAACACTGGCATGACTGTGTCAGTAAGCTACTATTACCATCGCTCATTCACTGTCACGCCTGTTTTCAGCCGTTACGAGTTTTCCACCGGAACACAAGTGCAGCCAGAAGAAAGCAATGGGGACAAATTTAAGCACATCTGATGGATTTTTAAAGATAACTCAAGCAAAATCAGATGATGAAATAGCCAAAAATATCAAAGCACCTTTGTAATGCGACACGAATGACGAAATTTCTCATTTTCCACTTTCATCGCCGAACCAGTATGTCCTGTAACAGCAAACAATAAACACTGAAGAATATTGAAAGAATAATGTCACACAGATGAAATTTGCTGCCTGAATAGGTTTCCTTTTGAATTCAGATTTAAACATAATTGTTCTTCTCGAAAATCAGGAGATCGGCAGTTACAGCGTGTCTGACCTTTCTTTACCGGAAATGAAAGTGTGGACGTTCATCATTAAGTGCTCAAAATTTAATGAGAATGTTTCTTCTAATCAGACTGTTAAAGATAAGACCTTTGGAAATATGAAGCGAATTTTTCATTGAAGAAATCATTATGTAAAATTCCGTCAAAAAGTGAAATGTTTGAAATTGCTACTTAATAAAAAAATTGAAACCGGAGTATTGTTTCTCTTTATGTTTTTACGAAATTCGAAAGTGTAATATCTGTAATAAAATTTTTAAGTTACTTGATGTAAGGTCTCAAAAGCTTTCTTACTCAGGTTTTTTAACAAGTTTAAATATCACTTAAATGCTTTTTGTGCAAGTTTAAAATATCTCTTCTCCCAAAATCGGGGTAAGGAACGATTGATGTGATTTAACAAAATGTTTCAAGTAATGTGTATATATATGTATAATTGTTTTGATTAAAGAAGTATTTTCTCATCACGTACATCTATAGTTATTTTTTAATAAAGAAAGGAAATTACCACTGTGGTACGAGAACATTTTTACAGACGTTAATGGTGAAAGATCATGTATCCCAGGGGCTAATTTAATAACTTTTACATCCAACATGTTTGCTCGCAATTGGCTAAAGCTTAGGCGGAAAATTTCAAGCCAAAACTCAAAAATATCAGGGATATAAAAAATTACACCGACACAAGCGTAGCGTCGGGGGGCACAAGGGAGTACGTGCTCCATACTGAAAAATTAATAACAAGTTGCTCGCCTTTTAAATGCGAAAAAATGTCACATACAACCATGGGAAGTATACGCTACGCAATAGTATACACTGTTAAAGCAGCTTTCCAACAGTTATTCCATGAACTATGGCGTGCAGTCACGTGTTGATGGTTTTCATCATCACATAACTGCGTAAGGTGCTTTGAAAGGCATATATTTTTTTTATCCTCACTAGGTTGAATCAACGCACACCTATCTATTCTGAATCTGTCAGGCATAAAAACAAAAAGTAAGTTATGGCACTAATGGCATCTGAACGGAAGCATTTTCGGAGGAACTATATCCGAGAATCCGCCCACCTGGAAAGAAAAGAATTACTTTACACTTACTTGTGCCCCCCTGAAATCCTAGGTTAAGCCACGCCTTAGGGACATCGATTTCATTGGTTTATCACTCAGAGAAAACGTAAACCATCACACTAAAACTGGTTAATCACTCAGAGAAAATGTAAACCATAAGACTAAAACTGGTTAATCACTTAGAGAAAACGTAAACTATCAGACTAAAACTTTCAACTATAAGGAATGTAGCCGGCCTGGTTGTGCCGTTGTATAACCGCTGCTTCTCACCATTGTTCGAGTACGAATCATCGTGAGGCGTAAATTTCGTGTTTGCGGCACGGCACTGGCTCTCACCATTCGCAGGATCTAGTGACGACAAATTCGGAAGTAGAATATGCATATAGCTCATCGAGTTGGTCAGTGTGGTTTTAAACCTACAAAAAATAACAAAAATAAAAAGGACGTAAGAAATGTCACTAATTTTGATGGTCGGTCAACGAAAATAACTTAGATACAAAATATATTTAGGTATCAGGAACGTGACAAACAACATCGATTTCGTTGGCTGATCGCCGGTTAATAGACCGAAACTAGAATTGGGAAATCTCAAACGAAAACTGAAAAACGTAAATGACGTTAAAAGTGGCACTGAATTCATTGCCGCAGCCTGTGCAAGGAAAAAAGTACCAAAGTAGGCGTTTTTAAATTAAAACTTTAAAATACGACGGACGTGTTACATTACATTTTTTTCGCTGGCTGATCAGCGGCAATAAATCGCAAACTAAAAAAACGCAAATCATAAGCTAAAAACGCAAATAAAATTTTAAATGTGTGAAGTGAGTAAAAGAACACATCGATTTCAGTGCTAACCAACGGAGATAAACAACAACTCAGAAGTGAAAAATGTGAAACTAAAACTCAGAAGAAAGAATGGCGTGAAAATGACATCGATTTCGCTAGTTGACCGATGGAGAAAAATAAAAAAATGCAGGTAAAAAATCTCAAACTAAAACTAAAAACTACGAGCGACGTAAAAATGACAACTTCGTTGACTGATCAATGACGATAAGCAACAAATTATCAGTGGAGGATGGCAAACTGAACACACTGTAAAAGTAAACACAAAGTAAAATTAAAACTAAGCTCAAGGTAAAACTAAAATTAAACGCAAGGTAAACCTATAATTGCACGCAAAGTATAACTGAACTCCATGCAAAGTAAAATTAAAATTGCATGCAAAGTAAAACCAAAATTGCCTGCAAAGTAAAACTAAAAATGCATGCAAAGTAAAACTAAACACAAAGTAAAACTAAACACAAAGTAAACCTAAAACTAAACACAAAGTAAATTTAAAACTAAACACAAAGTAAAACTAAGCTAAACACAAAGTAAAACTAAACACAAAGTAAAACTAAAACTAAACACAAAGTAAAGCTAAAATTAAACACAAAGTAAAACTAAAACTAAACATAAAGTAAAACTAAAACTAAACACAAAGTAAAACTAAAACTAAAACTAAAACATAAAGTAAAACTAAAACTAAACACAAAGTAAAACTAAAACTGAACACAAAGTAAAACTAAAACTAAACACAAAGTAAAACTAAAACTAAACCCAAAGTAAAATTAAAACCGGCATCTAAATCGGGTATAAAAGAGCGAGTTTCTTAGCGTTAGGGCACAGTTGAGTCATGTCTACAAACGCTCCAGAGTGCGTGTCAACTTGGATAAGTTGTGCTGTGATAGTTCGAGCAGAACTGTGTTGCAATAGTGCACCTACGATGTGCATGAATTTTAATGTGAGGGTGTTTAGGCAACAGTCGTGGATAATTGTTATTTATTTTCATGATGCAGTGTATTTTGTAACTGAAGAGATATTTCATGAGTGTGATATCTTTATACGTGTCGAAAACACTGGCATGACTGTGTCAGTAAGCTACTATTACCATCGCTCATTCACTGTCACGCCTGTTTTCAGCCGTTACGAGTTTTCCACCGGAACACAAGTGCAGCCAGAAGAAAGCAATGGGGACAAATTTAAGCACATCTGATGGATTTTTAAAGATAACTCAAGCAAAATCAGATGATGAAATAGCCAAAAATATCAAAGCACCTTTGTAATGCGACACGAATGACGAAATTTCTCATTTTCCACTTTCATCGCCGAACCAGTATGTCCTGTAACAGCAAACAATAAACACTGAAGAATATTGAAAGAATAATGTCACACAGATGAAATTTGCTGCCTGAATAGGTTTCCTTTTGAATTCAGATTTAAACATAATTGTTCTTCTCGAAAATCAGGAGATCGGCAGTTACAGCGTGTCTGACCTTTCTTTACCGGAAATGAAAGTGTGGACGTTCATCATTAAGTGCTCAAAATTTAATGAGAATGTTTCTTCTAATCAGACTGTTAAAGATAAGACCTTTGGAAATATGAAGCGAATTTTTCATTGAAGAAATCATTATGTAAAATTCCGTCAAAAAGTGAAATGTTTGAAATTGCTACTTAATAAAAAAAATTGAAACCGGAGTATTGTTTCTCTTTATGTTTTTACGAAATTCGAAAGTGTAATATCTGTAATAAAATTTTTAAGTTACTTGATGTAAGGTCTCAAAAGCTTTCTTACTCAGGTTTTTTAACAAGTTTAAATATCACTTAAATGCTTTTTGTGCAAGTTTAAAATATCTCTTCTCCCAAAATCGGGGTAAGGAACGATTGATGTGATTTAACAAAATGTTTCAAGTAATGTGTATATATATGTATAATTGTTTTGATTAAAGAAGTATTTTCTCATCACGTACATCTATAGTTATTTTTTAATAAAGAAAGGAAATTACCACTGTGGTACGAGAACATTTTTACAGACGTTAATGGTGAAAGATCATGTATCCCAGGGGCTAATTTAATAACTTTTACATCCAACATGTTTGCTCGCAATTGGCTAAAGCTTAGGCGGAAAATTTCAAGCCAAAACTCAAAAATATCAGGGATATAAAAAATTACACCGACACAAGCGTAGCGTCGGGGGGCACAAGGGAGTACGTGCTCCATACTGAAAAATTAATAACAAGTTGCTCGCCTTTTAAATGCGAAAAAATGTCACATACAACCATGGGAAGTATACGCTACGCAATAGTATACACTGTTAAAGCAGCTTTCCAACAGTTATTCCATGAACTATGGCGTGCAGTCACGTGTTGATGGTTTTCATCATCACATAACTGCGTAAGGTGCTTTGAAAGGCATATATTTTTTTTTATCCTCACTAGGTTGAATCAACGCACACCTATCTATTCTGAATCTGTCAGGCATAAAAAACAAAAAGTAAGTTATGGCACTAATGGCATCTGAACGGAAGCATTTTCGGAGGAACTATATCCGAGAATCCGCCCACCTGGAAAGAAAAGAATTACTTTACACTTACTTGTGCCCCCCTGAAATCCTAGGTTAAGCCACGCCTTAGGGACATCGATTTCATTGGTTTATCACTCAGAGAAAACGTAAACCATCACACTAAAACTGGTTAATCACTCAGAGAAAATGTAAACCATAAGACTAAAACTGGTTAATCACTTAGAGAAAACGTAAACTATCAGACTAAAACTTTCAACTATAAGGAATGTAGCCGGCCTGGTTGTGCCGTTGTATAACCGCTGCTTCTCACCATTGTTCGAGTACGAATCATCGTGAGGCGTAAATTTCGTGTTTGCGGCACGGCACTGGCTCTCACCATTCGCAGGATCTAGTGACGACAAATTCGGAAGTAGAATATGCATATAGCTCATCGAGTTGGTCAGTGTGGTTTTAAACCTACAAAAAATAACAAAAATAAAAAGGACGTAAGAAATGTCACTAATTTTGATGGTCGGTCAACGAAAATAACTTAGATACAAAATATATTTAGGTATCAGGAACGTGACAAACAACATCGATTTCGTTGGCTGATCGCCGGTTAATAGACCGAAACTAGAATTGGGAAATCTCAAACGAAAACTGAAAAACGTAAATGACGTTAAAAGTGGCACTGAATTCATTGCCGCAGCCTGTGCAAGGAAAAAAAGTACCAAAGTAGGCGTTTTTAAATTAAAACTTTAAAATACGACGGACGTGTTACATTACATTTTTTTCGCTGGCTGATCAGCGGCAATAAATCGCAAACTAAAAAAACGCAAATCATAAGCTAAAAACGCAAATAAAATTTTAAATGTGTGAAGTGAGTAAAAGAACACATCGATTTCAGTGCTAACCAACGGAGATAAACAACAACTCAGAAGTGAAAAATGTGAAACTAAAACTCAGAAGAAAGAATGGCGTGAAAATGACATCGATTTCGCTAGTTGACCGATGGAGAAAAATAAAAAAATGCAGGTAAAAAATCTCAAACTAAAACTAAAAACTACGAGCGACGTAAAAATGACAACTTCGTTGACTGATCAATGACGATAAGCAACAAATTATCAGTGGAGGATGGCAAACTGAACACACTGTAAAAGTAAACACAAAGTAAAATTAAAACTAAGCTCAAGGTAAAACTAAAATTAAACGCAAGGTAAACCTATAATTGCACGCAAAGTATAACTGAACTCCATGCAAAGTAAAATTAAAATTGCATGCAAAGTAAAACCAAAATTGCCTGCAAAGTAAAACTAAAAATGCATGCAAAGTAAAACTAAACACAAAGTAAAACTAAACACAAAGTAAAACTAAAACTAAACACAAAGTAAACCTAAAACTAAACACAAAGTAAATTTAAAACTAAACACAAAGTAAAACTAAGCTAAACACAAAGTAAAACTAAAACTAAACACAAAGTAAAGCTAAAATTAAACACAAAGTAAAACTAAAACTAAACATAAAGTAAAACTAAAACTAAACACAAAGTAAAACTAAAACTAAAACTAAAACATAAAGTAAAACTAAAACTAAACACAAAGTAAAACTAAAACTGAACACAAAGTAAAACTAAAACTAAACACAAAGTAAAACTAAAACTAAACCCAAAGTAAAATTAAAACCGGCATCTAAATCGGGTATAAAAGAGCGAGTTTCTTAGCGTTAGGGCACAGTTGAGTCATGTCTACAAACGCTCCAGAGTGCGTGTCAACTTGGATAAGTTGTGCTGTGATAGTTCGAGCAGAACTGTGTTGCAATAGTGCACCTACGATGTGCATGAATTTTAATGTGAGGGTGTTTAGGCAACAGTCGTGGATAATTGTTATTTATTTTCATGATGCAGTGTATTTTGTAACTGAAGAGATATTTCATGAGTGTGATATCTTTATACGTGTCGAAAACACTGGCATGACTGTGTCAGTAAGCTACTATTACCATCGCTCATTCACTGTCACGCCTGTTTTCAGCCGTTACGAGTTTTCCACCGGAACACAAGTGCAGCCAGAAGAAAGCAATGGGGACAAATTTAAGCACATCTGATGGATTTTTAAAGATAACTCAAGCAAAATCAGATGATGAAATAGCCAAAAATATCAAAGCACCTTTGTAATGCGACACGAATGACGAAATTTCTCATTTTCCACTTTCATCGCCGAACCAGTATGTCCTGTAACAGCAAACAATAAACACTGAAGAATATTGAAAGAATAATGTCACACAGATGAAATTTGCTGCCTGAATAGGTTTCCTTTTGAATTCAGATTTAAACATAATTGTTCTTCTCGAAAATCAGGAGATCGGCAGTTACAGCGTGTCTGACCTTTCTTTACCGGAAATGAAAGTGTGGACGTTCATCATTAAGTGCTCAAAATTTAATGAGAATGTTTCTTCTAATCAGACTGTTAAAGATAAGACCTTTGGAAATATGAAGCGAATTTTTCATTGAAGAAATCATTATGTAAAATTCCGTCAAAAAGTGAAATGTTTGAAATTGCTACTTAATAAAAAAAATTGAAACCGGAGTATTGTTTCTCTTTATGTTTTTACGAAATTCGAAAGTGTAATATCTGTAATAAAATTTTTAAGTTACTTGATGTAAGGTCTCAAAAGCTTTCTTACTCAGGTTTTTTAACAAGTTTAAATATCACTTAAATGCTTTTTGTGCAAGTTTAAAATATCTCTTCTCCCAAAATCGGGGTAAGGAACGATTGATGTGATTTAACAAAATGTTTCAAGTAATGTGTATATATATGTATAATTGTTTTGATTAAAGAAGTATTTTCTCATCACGTACATCTATAGTTATTTTTTAATAAAGAAAGGAAATTACCACTGTGGTACGAGAACATTTTTACAGACGTTAATGGTGAAAGATCATGTATCCCAGGGGCTAATTTAATAACTTTTACATCCAACATGTTTGCTCGCAATTGGCTAAAGCTTAGGCGGAAAATTTCAAGCCAAAACTCAAAAATATCAGGGATATAAAAAATTACACCGACACAAGCGTAGCGTCGGGGGGCACAAGGGAGTACGTGCTCCATACTGAAAAATTAATAACAAGTTGCTCGCCTTTTAAATGCGAAAAAATGTCACATACAACCATGGGAAGTATACGCTACGCAATAGTATACACTGTTAAAGCAGCTTTCCAACAGTTATTCCATGAACTATGGCGTGCAGTCACGTGTTGATGGTTTTCATCATCACATAACTGCGTAAGGTGCTTTGAAAGGCATATATTTTTTTTATCCTCACTAGGTTGAATCAACGCACACCTATCTATTCTGAATCTGTCAGGCATAAAAACAAAAAGTAAGTTATGGCACTAATGGCATCTGAACGGAAGCATTTTCGGAGGAACTATATCCGAGAATCCGCCCACCTGGAAAGAAAAGAATTACTTTACACTTACTTGTGCCCCCCTGAAATCCTAGGTTAAGCCACGCCTTAGGGACATCGATTTCATTGGTTTATCACTCAGAGAAAACGTAAACCATCACACTAAAACTGGTTAATCACTCAGAGAAAATGTAAACCATAAGACTAAAACTGGTTAATCACTTAGAGAAAACGTAAACTATCAGACTAAAACTTTCAACTATAAGGAATGTAGCCGGCCTGGTTGTGCCGTTGTATAACCGCTGCTTCTCACCATTGTTCGAGTACGAATCATCGTGAGGCGTAAATTTCGTGTTTGCGGCACGGCACTGGCTCTCACCATTCGCAGGATCTAGTGACGACAAATTCGGAAGTAGAATATGCATATAGCTCATCGAGTTGGTCAGTGTGGTTTTAAACCTACAAAAAATAACAAAAATAAAAAGGACGTAAGAAATGTCACTAATTTTGATGGTCGGTCAACGAAAATAACTTAGATACAAAATATATTTAGGTATCAGGAACGTGACAAACAACATCGATTTCGTTGGCTGATCGCCGGTTAATAGACCGAAACTAGAATTGGGAAATCTCAAACGAAAACTGAAAAACGTAAATGACGTTAAAAGTGGCACTGAATTCATTGCCGCAGCCTGTGCAAGGAAAAAAAGTACCAAAGTAGGCGTTTTTAAATTAAAACTTTAAAATACGACGGACGTGTTACATTACATTTTTTTCGCTGGCTGATCAGCGGCAATAAATCGCAAACTAAAAAAACGCAAATCATAAGCTAAAAACGCAAATAAAATTTTAAATGTGTGAAGTGAGTAAAAGAACACATCGATTTCAGTGCTAACCAACGGAGATAAACAACAACTCAGAAGTGAAAAATGTGAAACTAAAACTCAGAAGAAAGAATGGCGTGAAAATGACATCGATTTCGCTAGTTGACCGATGGAGAAAAATAAAAAAATGCAGGTAAAAAATCTCAAACTAAAACTAAAAACTACGAGCGACGTAAAAATGACAACTTCGTTGACTGATCAATGACGATAAGCAACAAATTATCAGTGGAGGATGGCAAACTGAACACACTGTAAAAGTAAACACAAAGTAAAATTAAAACTAAGCTCAAGGTAAAACTAAAATTAAACGCAAGGTAAACCTATAATTGCACGCAAAGTATAACTGAACTCCATGCAAAGTAAAATTAAAATTGCATGCAAAGTAAAACCAAAATTGCCTGCAAAGTAAAACTAAAAATGCATGCAAAGTAAAACTAAACACAAAGTAAAACTAAACACAAAGTAAAACTAAAACTAAACACAAAGTAAACCTAAAACTAAACACAAAGTAAATTTAAAACTAAACACAAAGTAAAACTAAGCTAAACACAAAGTAAAACTAAACACAAAGTAAAACTAAAACTAAACACAAAGTAAAGCTAAAATTAAACACAAAGTAAAACTAAAACTAAACATAAAGTAAAACTAAAACTAAACACAAAGTAAAACTAAAACTAAAACTAAAACATAAAGTAAAACTAAAACTAAACACAAAGTAAAACTAAAACTGAACACAAAGTAAAACTAAAACTAAACACAAAGTAAAACTAAAACTAAACCCAAAGTAAAATTAAAACCGGCATCTAAATCGGGTATAAAAGAGCGAGTTTCTTAGCGTTAGGGCACAGTTGAGTCATGTCTACAAACGCTCCAGAGTGCGTGTCAACTTGGATAAGTTGTGCTGTGATAGTTCGAGCAGAACTGTGTTGCAATAGTGCACCTACGATGTGCATGAATTTTAATGTGAGGGTGTTTAGGCAACAGTCGTGGATAATTGTTATTTATTTTCATGATGCAGTGTATTTTGTAACTGAAGAGATATTTCATGAGTGTGATATCTTTATACGTGTCGAAAACACTGGCATGACTGTGTCAGTAAGCTACTATTACCATCGCTCATTCACTGTCACGCCTGTTTTCAGCCGTTACGAGTTTTCCACCGGAACACAAGTGCAGCCAGAAGAAAGCAATGGGGACAAATTTAAGCACATCTGATGGATTTTTAAAGATAACTCAAGCAAAATCAGATGATGAAATAGCCAAAAATATCAAAGCACCTTTGTAATGCGACACGAATGACGAAATTTCTCATTTTCCACTTTCATCGCCGAACCAGTATGTCCTGTAACAGCAAACAATAAACACTGAAGAATATTGAAAGAATAATGTCACACAGATGAAATTTGCTGCCTGAATAGGTTTCCTTTTGAATTCAGATTTAAACATAATTGTTCTTCTCGAAAATCAGGAGATCGGCAGTTACAGCGTGTCTGACCTTTCTTTACCGGAAATGAAAGTGTGGACGTTCATCATTAAGTGCTCAAAATTTAATGAGAATGTTTCTTCTAATCAGACTGTTAAAGATAAGACCTTTGGAAATATGAAGCGAATTTTTCATTGAAGAAATCATTATGTAAAATTCCGTCAAAAAGTGAAATGTTTGAAATTGCTACTTAATAAAAAAATTGAAACCGGAGTATTGTTTCTCTTTATGTTTTTACGAAATTCGAAAGTGTAATATCTGTAATAAAATTTTTAAGTTACTTGATGTAAGGTCTCAAAAGCTTTCTTACTCAGGTTTTTTAACAAGTTTAAATATCACTTAAATGCTTTTTGTGCAAGTTTAAAATATCTCTTCTCCCAAAATCGGGGTAAGGAACGATTGATGTGATTTAACAAAATGTTTCAAGTAATGTGTATATATATGTATAATTGTTTTGATTAAAGAAGTATTTTCTCATCACGTACATCTATAGTTATTTTTTAATAAAGAAAGGAAATTACCACTGTGGTACGAGAACATTTTTACAGACGTTAATGGTGAAAGATCATGTATCCCAGGGGCTAATTTAACAACTTTTACATCCAACGTGTTTGCTCGCAATTGGCTAAAGCTTAGGCGGAAAATTTCAAGCCAAAACTCAAAAATATCAGGGATATAAAAAATTACACCGACACAAGCGTAGCGTCTGGGGGCACAAGGGAGTACGTGCCCCATACTGAAAAATTAATTACAAGTTGCTCGCCTTTTAAATGCGAAAAAATGTCACATACAACCATGGGAAGTATACGCTACGCAATAGTATACACTGTTAAAGCAGCTTTCCAACAGTTATTCCATGAACTATGGCGTGCAGTCACGTGTTGATGGTTTTCATCATCACATAACTGCGTAAGGTGCTTTGAAAGGCATATATATATATTTTTTTATCCTCACTAGGTTGAATCAACGCACACCTATCTATTCTGAATCTGTCAGGCATAAAAAACAAAAAGTAAGTTATGGCACTAATGGCATCTGAACGGAAGCATTTTCGGAGGAACTATATCCGAGAATCCGCCCACCTGGAAAGAAAAGAATTACTTTACACTTACTTGTGCCCCCCTGAAATCCTAGGTTAAGCCACGCCTTAGGGACATCGATTTCATTGGTTTATCACTCAGAGAAAACGTAAACCATCACACTAAAACTGGTTAATCACTCAGAGAAAATGTAAACCATAAGACTAAAACTGGTTAATCACTTAGAGAAAACGTAAACTATCAGACTAAAACTTTCAACTATAAGGAATGTAGCCGGCTTGGTTGTGCCGTTGTATAACCGCTGCTTCTCACCATTGTTCGAGTACGAATCATCGTGAGGCGTAAATTTCGTGTTTGCGGCACGGCACTGGCTCTCACCATTCGCAGGATCTAGTGACGACAAATTCGGAAGTAGAATATGCATATAGCTCATCGAGTTGGTCAGTGTGGTTTTAAACCTACAAAAAATAACAAAAATAAAAAGGACGTAAGAAATGTCACTAATTTTGATGGTCGGTCAACGAAAATAACTTAGATACAAAATATATTTAGATATCAGGAACGTGACAAACAACATCGATTTCGTTGGCTGATCGCCGGTTAATAGACCGAAACTAGAATTGGGAAATCTCAAACGAAAACTGAAAAACGTAAATGACGTTAAAAGTGGCACTGAATTCATTGCCGCAGCCTGTGCAAGGAAAAAAGTACCAAAGTAGGCGTTTTTAAATTAAAACTTTAAAATACGACGGACGTGTTACATTACATTTTTTTCGCTGGCTGATCAGCGGCAATAAATCGCAAACTAAAAAAACGCAAATCATAAGCTAAAAACGCAAATAAAATTTTAAATGTGTGAAGTGAGTAAAAGAACACATCGATTTCAGTGCTAACCAACGGAGATAAACAACAACTCAGAAGTGAAAAATGTGAAACTAAAACTCAGAAGAAAGAATGGCGTGAAAATGACATCGATTTCGCTAGTTGACCGATGGAGAAAAATAAAAAAATGCAGGTAAAAAATCTCAAACTAAAACTAAAAACTACGAGCGACGTAAAAATGACAACTTCGTTGACTGATCAATGACGATAAGCAACAAATTATCAGTGGAGGATGGCAAACTGAACACACTGTAAAAGTAAACACAAAGTAAAATTAAAACTAAGCTCAAGGTAAAACTAAAATTAAACGCAAGGTAAACCTATAATTGCACGCAAAGTATAACTGAACTCCATGCAAAGTAAAATTAAAATTGCATGCAAAGTAAAACCAAAATTGCCTGCAAAGTAAAACTAAAAATGCATGCAAAGTAAAACTAAACACAAAGTAAAACTAAACACAAAGTAAAACTAAACACAAAGTAAAACTAAAACTAAACACAAAGTAAACCTAAAACTAAACACAAAGTAAATTTAAAACTAAACACAAAGTAAAACTAAGCTAAACACAAAGTAAAACTAAAACTAAACACAAAGTAAAGCTAAAATTAAACACAAAGTAAAACTAAAACTAAACATAAAGTAAAACTAAAACTAAACACAAAGTAAAACTAAAACTAAAACTAAAACATAAAGTAAAACTAAAACTAAACACAAAGTAAAACTAAAACTAAAACTAAAACATAAAGTAAAACTAAAACTAAACACAAAGTAAAACTAAAACTGAACACAAAGTAAAACTAAAACTAAACACAAAGTAAAACTAAAACTGAACACAAAGTAAAACTAAAACTAAACACAAAGTAAAACTAAAACTAAACCCAAAGTAAAATTAAAACCGGCATCTAAATCGGGTATAAAAGAGCGAGTTTCTTAGCGTTAGGGCACAGTTGAGTCATGTCTACAAACGCTCCAGAGTGCGTGTCAACTTGGATAAGTTGTGCTGTGATAGTTCGAGCAGAACTGTGTTGCAATAGTGCACCTACGATGTGCATGAATTTTAATGTGAGGGTGTTTAGGCAACAGTCGTGGATAATTGTTATTTATTTTCATGATGCAGTGTATTTTGTAACTGAAGAGATATTTCATGAGTGTGATATCTTTATACGTGTCGAAAACACTGGCATGACTGTGTCAGTAAGCTACTATTACCATCGCTCATTCACTGTCACGCCTGTTTTCAGCCGTTACGAGTTTTCCACCGGAACACAAGTGCAGCCAGAAGAAAGCAATGGGGACAAATTTAAGCACATCTGATGGATTTTTAAAGATAACTCAAGCAAAATCAGATGATGAAATAGCCAAAAATATCAAAGCACCTTTGTAATGCGACACGAATGACGAAATTTCTCATTTTCCACTTTCATCGCCGAACCAGTATGTCCTGTAACAGCAAACAATAAACACTGAAGAATATTGAAAGAATAATGTCACACAGATGAAATTTGCTGCCTGAATAGGTTTCCTTTTGAATTCAGATTTAAACATAATTGTTCTTCTCGAAAATCAGGAGATCGGCAGTTACAGCGTGTCTGACCTTTCTTTACCGGAAATGAAAGTGTGGACGTTCATCATTAAGTGCTCAAAATTTAATGAGAATGTTTCTTCTAATCAGACTGTTAAAGATAAGACCTTTGGAAATATGAAGCGAATTTTTCATTGAAGAAATCATTATGTAAAATTCCGTCAAAAAGTGAAATGTTTGAAATTGCTACTTAATAAAAAAAATTGAAACCGGAGTATTGTTTCTCTTTATGTTTTTACGAAATTCGAAAGTGTAATATCTGTAATAAAATTTTTAAGTTACTTGATGTAAGGTCTCAAAAGCTTTCTTACTCAGGTTTTTTAACAAGTTTAAATATCACTTAAATGCTTTTTGTGCAAGTTTAAAATATCTCTTCTCCCAAAATCGGGGTAAGGAACGATTGATGTGATTTAACAAAATGTTTCAAGTAATGTGTATATATATGTATAATTGTTTTGATTAAAGAAGTATTTTCTCATCACGTACATCTATAGTTATTTTTTAATAAAGAAAGGAAATTACCACTGTGGTACGAGAACATTTTTACAGACGTTAATGGTGAAAGATCATGTATCCCAGGGGCTAATTTAATAACTTTTACATCCAACATGTTTGCTCGCAATTGGCTAAAGCTTAGGCGGAAAATTTCAAGCCAAAACTCAAAAATATCAGGGATATAAAAAATTACACCGACACAAGCGTAGCGTCGGGGGCACAAGGGAGTACGTGCCCCATACTGAAAAATTAATAACAAGTTGCTCGCCTTTTAAATGCGAAAAAATGTCACATACAACCATGGGAAGTATACGCTACGCAATAGTATACACTGTTAAAGCAGCTTTCCAACAGTTATTCCATGAACTATGGCGTGCAGTCACGTGTTGATGGTTTTCATCATCACATAACTGCGTAAGGTGCTTTGAAAGGCATATATATTTTTTTTTATCCTCACTAGGTTGAATCAACGCACACCTATCTATTCTGAATCTGTCAGGCATAAAAAACAAAAAGTAAGTTATGGCACTAATGGCATCTGAACGGAAGCATTTTCGGAGGAACTATATCCGAGAATCCGCCCACCTGGAAAGAAAAGAATTACTTTACACTTACTTGTGCCCCCCTGAAATCCTAGGTTAAGCCACGCCTTAGGGACATCGATTTCATTGGTTTATCACTCAGAGAAAACGTAAACCATCACACTAAAACTGGTTAATCACTCAGAGAAAATGTAAACCATAAGACTAAAACTGGTTAATCACTTAGAGAAAACGTAAACTATCAGACTAAAACTTTCAACTATAAGGAATGTAGCCGGCCTGGTTGTGCCGTTGTATAACCGCTGCTTCTCACCATTGTTCGAGTACGAATCATCGTGAGGCGTAAATTTCGTGTTTGCGGCACGGCACTGGCTCTCACCATTCGCAGGATCTAGTGACGACAAATTCGGAAGTAGAATATGCATATAGCTCATCGAGTTGGTCAGTGTGGTTTTAAACCTACAAAAAATAACAAAAATAAAAAGGACGTAAGAAATGTCACTAATTTTGATGGTCGGTCAACGAAAATAACTTAGATACAAAATATATTTAGGTATCAGGAACGTGACAAACAACATCGATTTCGTTGGCTGATCGCCGGTTAATAGACCGAAACTAGAATTGGGAAATCTCAAACGAAAACTGAAAAACGTAAATGACGTTAAAAGTGGCACTGAATTCATTGCCGCAGCCTGTGCAAGGAAAAAAGTACCAAAGTAGGCGTTTTTAAATTAAAACTTTAAAATACGACGGACGTGTTACATTACATTTTTTTCGCTGGCTGATCAGCGGCAATAAATCGCAAACTAAAAAAACGCAAATCATAAGCTAAAAACGCAAATAAAATTTTAAATGTGTGAAGTGAGTAAAAGAACACATCGATTTCAGTGCTAACCAACGGAGATAAACAACAACTCAGAAGTGAAAAATGTGAAACTAAAACTCAGAAGAAAGAATGGCGTGAAAATGACATCGATTTCGCTAGTTGACCGATGGAGAAAAATAAAAAAATGCAGGTAAAAAATCTCAAACTAAAACTAAAAACTACGAGCGACGTAAAAATGACAACTTCGTTGACTGATCAATGACGATAAGCAACAAATTATCAGTGGAGGATGGCAAACTGAACACACTGTAAAAGTAAACACAAAGTAAAATTAAAACTAAGCTCAAGGTAAAACTAAAATTAAACGCAAGGTAAACCTATAATTGCACGCAAAGTATAACTGAACTCCATGCAAAGTAAAATTAAAATTGCATGCAAAGTAAAACCAAAATTGCCTGCAAAGTAAAACTAAAAATGCATGCAAAGTAAAACTAAACACAAAGTAAAACTAAAACTAAACACAAAGTAAACCTAAAACTAAACACAAAGTAAATTTAAAACTAAACACAAAGTAAAACTAAGCTAAACACAAAGTAAAACTAAACACAAAGTAAAACTAAAACTAAACACAAAGTAAAGCTAAAATTAAACACAAAGTAAAACTAAAACTAAACATAAAGTAAAACTAAAACTAAACACAAAGTAAAACTAAAACTAAAACTAAAACATAAAGTAAAACTAAAACTAAACACAAAGTAAAACTAAAACTGAACACAAAGTAAAACTAAAACTAAACACAAAGTAAAACTAAAACTAAACCCAAAGTAAAATTAAAACCGGCATCTAAATCGGGTATAAAAGAGCGAGTTTCTTAGCGTTAGGGCACAGTTGAGTCATGTCTACAAACGCTCCAGAGTGCGTGTCAACTTGGATAAGTTGTGCTGTGATAGTTCGAGCAGAACTGTGTTGCAATAGTGCACCTACGATGTGCATGAATTTTAATGTGAGGGTGTTTAGGCAACAGTCGTGGATAATTGTTATTTATTTTCATGATGCAGTGTATTTTGTAACTGAAGAGATATTTCATGAGTGTGATATCTTTATACGTGTCGAAAACACTGGCATGACTGTGTCAGTAAGCTACTATTACCATCGCTCATTCACTGTCACGCCTGTTTTCAGCCGTTACGAGTTTTCCACCGGAACACAAGTGCAGCCAGAAGAAAGCAATGGGGACAAATTTAAGCACATCTGATGGATTTTTAAAGATAACTCAAGCAAAATCAGATGATGAAATAGCCAAAAATATCAAAGCACCTTTGTAATGCGACACGAATGACGAAATTTCTCATTTTCCACTTTCATCGCCGAACCAGTATGTCCTGTAACAGCAAACAATAAACACTGAAGAATATTGAAAGAATAATGTCACACAGATGAAATTTGCTGCCTGAATAGGTTTCCTTTTGAATTCAGATTTAAACATAATTGTTCTTCTCGAAAATCAGGAGATCGGCAGTTACAGCGTGTCTGACCTTTCTTTACCGGAAATGAAAGTGTGGACGTTCATCATTAAGTGCTCAAAATTTAATGAGAATGTTTCTTCTAATCAGACTGTTAAAGATAAGACCTTTGGAAATATGAAGCGAATTTTTCATTGAAGAAATCATTATGTAAAATTTCGTCAAAAAGTGAAATGTTTGAAATTGCTACTTAATAAAAAAATTGAAACCGGAGTATTGTTTCTCTTTATGTTTTTACGAAATTCGAAAGTGTAATATCTGTAATAAAATTTTTAAGTTACTTGATGTAAGGTCTCAAAAGCTTTCTTACTCAGGTTTTTTAACAAGTTTAAATATCACTTAAATGCTTTTTGTGCAAGTTTAAAATATCTCTTCTCCCAAAATCGGGGTAAGGAACGATTGATGTGATTTAACAAAATGTTTCAAGTAATGTGTATATATATGTATAATTGTTTTGATTAAAGAAGTATTTTCTCATCACGTACATCTATAGTTATTTTTTAATAAAGAAAGGAAATTACCACTGTGGTACGAGAACATTTTTACAGACGTTAATGGTGAAAGATCATGTATCCCAGGGGCTAATTTAACAACTTTTACATCCAACGTGTTTGCTCGCAATTGGCTAAAGCTTAGGCGGAAAATTTCAAGCCAAAACTCAAAAATATCAGGGATATAAAAAATTACACCGACACAAGCGTAGCGTCGGGGGCACAAGGGAGTACGTGCTCCATACTGAAAAATTAATAACAAGTTGCTCGCCTTTTAAATGCGAAAAAATGTCACATTCAACCATGGGAAGTATACGCTACGCAATAGTATACACTGTTAAAGCAGCTTTCCAACAGTTATTCCATGAACTATGGCGTGCAGTCACGTGTTGATGGTTTTCATCATCACATAACTGCGTAAGGTGCTTTGAAAGGCATATATATATTTTTTTATCCTCACTAGGTTGAATCAACGCACACCTATCTATTCTGAATCTGTCAGGCATAAAAACAAAAAGTAAGTTATGGCACTAATGGCATCTGAACGGAAGCATTTTCGGAGGAACTATATCCGAGAATCCGCCCACCTGGAAAGAAAAGAATTACTTTACACTTACTTGTGCCCCCTGAAATCCTAGGTTAAGCCACGCCTTAGGGACATCGATTTCATTGGTTTATCACTCAGAGAAAACGTAAACCATCACACTAAAACTGGTTAATCACTCAGAGAAAATGTAAACCATAAGACTAAAACTGGTTAATCACTTAGAGAAAACGTAAACTATCAGACTAAAACTTTCAACTATAAGGAATGTAGCCGGCCTGGTTGTGCCGTTGTATAACCGCTGCTTCTCACCATTGTTCGAGTACGAATCATCGTGAGGCGTAAATTTCGTGTTTGCGGCACGGCACTGGCTCTCACCATTCGCAGGATCTAGTGACGACAAATTCGGAAGTAGAATATGCATATAGCTCATCGAGTTGGTCAGTGTGGTTTTAAACCTACAAAAAATAACAAAAATAAAAAGGACGTAAGAAATGTCACTAATTTTGATGGTCGGTCAACGAAAATAACTTAGATACAAAATATATTTAGGTATCAGGAACGTGACAAACAACATCGATTTCGTTGGCTGATCGCCGGTTAATAGACCGAAACTAGAATTGGGAAATCTCAAACGAAAACTGAAAAACGTAAATGACGTTAAAAGTGGCACTGAATTCATTGCCGCAGCCTGTGCAAGGAAAAAAGTACCAAAGTAGGCGTTTTTAAATTAAAACTTTAAAATACGACGGACGTGTTACATTACATTTTTTTCGCTGGCTGATCAGCGGCAATAAATCGCAAACTAAAAAAACGCAAATCATAAGCTAAAAAACGCAAATAAAATTTTAAATGTGTGAAGTGAGTAAAAGAACACATCGATTTCAGTGCTAACCAACGGAGATAAACAACAACTCAGAAGTGAAAAAATGTGAAACTAAAACTCAGAAGAAAGAATGGCGTGAAAATGACATCGATTTCGCTAGTTGACCGATGGAGAAAAATAAAAAAATGCAGGTAAAAAATCTCAAACTAAAACTAAAAACTACGAGCGACGTAAAAATGACAACTTCGTTGACTGATCAATGACGATAAGCAACAAATTATCAGTGGAGGATGGCAAACTGAACACACTGTAAAAGTAAACACAAAGTAAAATTAAAACTAAGCTCAAGGTAAAACTAAAATTAAACGCAAGGTAAACCTATAATTGCACGCAAAGTATAACTGAACTCCATGCAAAGTAAAATTAAAATTGCATGCAAAGTAAAACCAAAATTGCCTGCAAAGTAAAACTAAAAATGCATGCAAAGTAAAACTAAACACAAAGTAAAACTAAAACTAAACACAAAGTAAAATTTAAAACTAAACACAAAGTAAAACTAAAACTAAACACAAAGTAAATTTAAAACTAAACACAAAGTAAAACTAAAACTAAACACAAAGTAAAGCTAAAATTAAACACAAAGTAAAACTAAAACTGAACATAAAGTAAAACTAAAACTAAACACAAAGTAAAACTAAAACTAAAACTAAAACATAAAGTAAAACTAAAACTAAACACAAAGTAAAACTAAAACTGAACACAAAGTAAAACTAAAACTAAACACAAAGTAAAACTAAAACTAAACCCAAAGTAAAATTAAAACCGGCATCTAAATCGGGTATAAAAGAGCGAGTTTCTTAGCGTTAGGGCACAGTTGAGTCATGTCTACAAACGCTCCAGAGTGCGTGTCAACTTGGATAAGTTGTGCTGTGATAGTTCGAGCAGAACTGTGTTGCAATAGTGCACCTACGATGTGCATGAATTTTAATGTGAGGGTGTTTAGGCAACAGTCGTGGATAATTGTTATTTATTTTCATGATGCAGTGTATTTTGTAACTGAAGAGATATTTCATGAGTGTGATATCTTTATACGTGTCGAAAACACTGGCATGACTGTGTCAGTAAGCTACTATTACCATCGCTCATTCACTGTCACGCCTGTTTTCAGCCGTTACGAGTTTTCCACCGGAACACAAGTGCAGCCAGAAGAAAGCAATGGGGACAAATTTAAGCACATCTGATGGATTTTTAAAGATAACTCAAGCAAAATCAGATGATGAAATAGCCAAAAATATCAAAGCACCTTTGTAATGCGACACGAATGACGAAATTTCTCATTTTCCACTTTCATCGCCGAACCAGTATGTCCTGTAACAGCAAACAATAAACACTGAAGAATATTGAAAGAATAATGTCACACAGATGAAATTTGCTGCCTGAATAGGTTTCCTTTTGAATTCAGATTTAAACATAATTGTTCTTCTCGAAAATCAGGAGATCGGCAGTTACAGCGTGTCTGACCTTTCTTTACCGGAAATGAAAGTGTGGACGTTCATCATTAAGTGCTCAAAATTTAATGAGAATGTTTCTTCTAATCAGACTGTTAAAGATAAGACCTTTGGAAATATGAAGCGAATTTTTCATTGAAGAAATCATTATGTAAAATTCCGTCAAAAAGTGAAATGTTTGAAATTGCTACTTAATAAAAAAATTGAAACCGGAGTATTGTTTCTCTTTATGTTTTTACGAAATTCGAAAGTGTAATATCTGTAATAAAATTTTTAAGTTACTTGATGTAAGGTCTCAAAAGCTTTCTTACTCAGGTTTTTTAACAAGTTTAAATATCACTTAAATGCTTTTTGTGCAAGTTTAAAATATCTCTTCTCCCAAAATCGGGGTAAGGAACGATTGATGTGATTTAACAAAATGTTTCAAGTAATGTGTATATATATGTATAATTGTTTTGATTAAAGAAGTATTTTCTCATCACGTACATCTATAGTTATTTTTTAATAAAGAAAGGAAATTACCACTGTGGTACGAGAACATTTTTACAGACGTTAATGGTGAAAGATCATGTATCCCAGGGGCTAATTTAACAACTTTTACATCCAACGTGTTTGCTCGCAATTGGCTAAAGCTTAGGCGGAAAATTTCAAGCCAAAACTCAAAAATATCAGGGATATAAAAAATTACACCGACACAAGCGTAGCGTCTGGGGGCACAAGGGAGTACGTGCCCCATACTGAAAAAATTAATTACAAGTTGCTCGCCTTTTAAATGCGAAAAAATGTCACATACAACCATGGGAAGTATACGCTACGCAATAGTATACACTGTTAAAGCAGCTTTCCAACAGTTATTCCATGAACTATGGCGTGCAGTCACGTGTTGATGGTTTTCATCATCACATAACTGCGTAAGGTGCTTTGAAAGGCATATATATATTTTTTTTATCCTCACTAGGTTGAATCAACGCACACCTATCTATTCTGAATCTGTCAGGCATAAAAAACAAAAAGTAAGTTATGGCACTAATGGCATCTGAACGGAAGCATTTTCGGAGGAACTATATCCGAGAATCCGCCCACCTGGAAAGAAAAGAATTACTTTACACTTACTTGTGCCCCCCTGAAATCCTAGGTTAAGCCACGCCTTAGGGACATCGATTTCATTGGTTTATCACTCAGAGAAAACGTAAACCATCACACTAAAACTGGTTAATCACTCAGAGAAAATGTAAACCATAAGACTAAAACTGGTTAATCACTTAGAGAAAACGTAAACTATCAGACTAAAACTTTCAACTATAAGGAATGTAGCCGGCCTGGTTGTGCCGTTGTATAACCGCTGCTTCTCACCATTGTTCGAGTACGAATCATCGTGAGGCGTAAATTTCGTGTTTGCGGCACGGCACTGGCTCTCACCATTCGCAGGATCTAGTGACGACAAATTCGGAAGTAGAATATGCATATAGCTCATCGAGTTGGTCAGTGTGGTTTTAAACCTACAAAAAATAACAAAAATAAAAAGGACGTAAGAAATGTCACTAATTTTGATGGTCGGTCAACGAAAATAACTTAGATACAAAATATATTTAGGTATCAGGAACGTGACAAACAACATCGATTTCGTTGGCTGATCGCCGGTTAATAGACCGAAACTAGAATTGGGAAATCTCAAACGAAAACTGAAAAACGTAAATGACGTTAAAAGTGGCACTGAATTCATTGCCGCAGCCTGTGCAAGGAAAAAAGTACCAAAGTAGGCGTTTTTAAATTAAAACTTTAAAATACGACGGACGTGTTACATTACATTTTTTTCGCTGGCTGATCAGCGGCAATAAATCGCAAACTAAAAAAACGCAAATCATAAGCTAAAAACGCAAATAAAATTTTAAATGTGTGAAGTGAGTAAAAGAACACATCGATTTCAGTGCTAACCAACGGAGATAAACAACAACTCAGAAGTGAAAAATGTGAAACTAAAACTCAGAAGAAAGAATGGCGTGAAAATGACATCGATTTCGCTAGTTGACCGATGGAGAAAAATAAAAAAATGCAGGTAAAAAATCTCAAACTAAAACTAAAAACTACGAGCGACGTAAAAATGACAACTTCGTTGACTGATCAATGACGATAAGCAACAAATTATCAGTGGAGGATGGCAAACTGAACACACTGTAAAAGTAAACACAAAGTAAAATTAAAACTAAGCTCAAGGTAAAACTAAAATTAAACGCAAGGTAAACCTATAATTGCACGCAAAGTATAACTGAACTCCATGCAAAGTAAAATTAAAATTGCATGCAAAGTAAAACCAAAATTGCCTGCAAAGTAAAACTAAAAATGCATGCAAAGTAAAACTAAACACAAAGTAAAACTAAACACAAAGTAAAACTAAAACTAAACACAAAGTAAAACTAAAGCTAAACACAAAGTAAAACTAAAACTAAACACAAAGTAAAGCTAAAATTAAACACAAAGTAAAACTAAAACTAAACACAAAGTAAAACTAAAACAAAACACAAAGTAAAACTAAAACTAAAACTAAAACATAAAGTAAAACTAAAACTAAACACAAAGTAAAACTAAAACTGAACATAAAGTAAAACTAAAACTAAACACAAAGTAAAACTAAAACTGAACACAAAGTAAAACTAAAACTAAACACAAAGTAAAACTAAAACTAAACCCAAAGTAAAATTAAAACCGGCATCTAAATCGGGTATAAAAGAGCGAGTTTCTTAGCGTTAGGGCACAGTTGAGTCATGTCTACAAACGCTCCAGAGTGCGTGTCAACTTGGATAAGTTGTGCTGTGATAGTTCGAGCAGAACTGTGTTGCAATAGTGCACCTACGATGTGCATGAATTTTAATGTGAGGGTGTTTAGGCAACAGTCGTGGATAATTGTTATTTATTTTCATGATGCAGTGTATTTTGTAACTGAAGAGATATTTCATGAGTGTGATATCTTTATACGTGTCGAAAACACTGGCATGACTGTGTCAGTAAGCTACTATTACCATCGCTCATTCACTGTCACGCCTGTTTTCAGCCGTTACGAGTTTTCCACCGGAACACAAGTGCAGCCAGAAGAAAGCAATGGGGACAAATTTAAGCACATCTGATGGATTTTTAAAGATAACTCAAGCAAAATCAGATGATGAAATAGCCAAAAATATCAAAGCACCTTTGTAATGCGACACGAATGACGAAATTTCTCATTTTCCACTTTCATCGCCGAACCAGTATGTCCTGTAACAGCAAACAATAAACACTGAAGAATATTGAAAGAATAATGTCACACAGATGAAATTTGCTGCCTGAATAGGTTTCCTTTTGAATTCAGATTTAAACATAATTGTTCTTCTCGAAAATCAGGAGATCGGCAGTTACAGCGTGTCTGACCTTTCTTTACCGGAAATGAAAGTGTGGACGTTCATCATTAAGTGCTCAAAATTTAATGAGAATGTTTCTTCTAATCAGACTGTTAAAGATAAGACCTTTGGAAATATGAAGCGAATTTTTCATTGAAGAAATCATTATGTAAAATTCCGTCAAAAAGTGAAATGTTTGAAATTGCTACTTAATAAAAAAAATTGAAACCGGAGTATTGTTTCTCTTTATGTTTTTACGAAATTCGAAAGTGTAATATCTGTAATAAAATTTTTAAGTTACTTGATGTAAGGTCTCAAAAGCTTTCTTACTCAGGTTTTTTAACAAGTTTAAATATCACTTAAATGCTTTTTGTGCAAGTTTAAAATATCTCTTCTCCCAAAATCGGGGTAAGGAACGATTGATGTGATTTAACAAAATGTTTCAAGTAATGTGTATATATATGTATAATTGTTTTGATTAAAGAAGTATTTTCTCATCACGTACATCTATAGTTATTTTTTAATAAAGAAAGGAAATTACCACTGTGGTACGAGAACATTTTTACAGACGTTAATGGTGAAAGATCATGTATCCCAGGGGCTAATTTAATAACTTTTACATCCAACATGTTTGCTCGCAATTGGCTAAAGCTTAGGCGGAAAATTTCAAGCCAAAACTCAAAAATATCAGGGATATAAAAAATTACACCGACACAAGCGTAGCGTCGGGGGGCACAAGGGAGTACGTGCTCCATACTGAAAAATTAATAACAAGTTGCTCGCCTTTTAAATGCGAAAAAATGTCACATACAACCATGGGAAGTATACGCTACGCAATAGTATACACTGTTAAAGCAGCTTTCCAACAGTTATTCCATGAACTATGGCGTGCAGTCACGTGTTGATGGTTTTCATCATCACATAACTGCGTAAGGTGCTTTGAAAGGCATATATATTTTTTTTATCCTCACTAGGTTGAATCAACGCACACCTATCTATTCTGAATCTGTCAGGCATAAAAAACAAAAAGTAAGTTATGGCACTAATGGCATCTGAACGGAAGCATTTTCGGAGGAACTATATCCGAGAATCCGCCCACCTGGAAAGAAAAGAATTACTTTACACTTACTTGTGCCCCCTGAAATCCTAGGTTAAGCCACGCCTTAGGGACATCGATTTCATTGGTTTATCACTCAGAGAAAACGTAAACCATCACACTAAAACTGGTTAATCACTCAGAGAAAATGTAAACCATAAGACTAAAACTGGTTAATCACTTAGAGAAAACGTAAACTATCAGACTAAAACTTTCAACTATAAGGAATGTAGCCGGCCTGGTTGTGCCGTTGTATAACCGCTGCTTCTCACCATTGTTCGAGTACGAATCATCGTGAGGCGTAAATTTCGTGTTTGCGGCACGGCACTGGCTCTCACCATTCGCAGGATCTAGTGACGACAAATTCGGAAGTAGAATATGCATATAGCTCATCGAGTTGGTCAGTGTGGTTTTAAACCTACAAAAAATAACAAAAATAAAAAGGACGTAAGAAATGTCACTAATTTTGATGGTCGGTCAACGAAAATAACTTAGATACAAAATATATTTAGGTATCAGGAACGTGACAAACAACATCGATTTCGTTGGCTGATCGCCGGTTAATAGACCGAAACTAGAATTGGGAAATCTCAAACGAAAACTGAAAAACGTAAATGACGTTAAAAGTGGCACTGAATTCATTGCCGCAGCCTGTGCAAGGAAAAAAAGTACCAAAGTAGGCGTTTTTAAATTAAAACTTTAAAATACGACGGACGTGTTACATTACATTTTTTTCGCTGGCTGATCAGCGGCAATAAATCGCAAACTAAAAAAACGCAAATCATAAGCTAAAAACGCAAATAAAATTTTAAATGTGTGAAGTGAGTAAAAGAACACATCGATTTCAGTGCTAACCAACGGAGATAAACAACAACTCAGAAGTGAAAAATGTGAAACTAAAACTCAGAAGAAAGAATGGCGTGAAAATGACATCGATTTCGCTAGTTGACCGATGGAGAAAAATAAAAAAATGCAGGTAAAAAATCTCAAACTAAAACTAAAAACTACGAGCGACGTAAAAATGACAACTTCGTTGACTGATCAATGACGATAAGCAACAAATTATCAGTGGAGGATGGCAAACTGAACACACTGTAAAAGTAAACACAAAGTAAAATTAAAACTAAGCTCAAGGTAAAACTAAAATTAAACGCAAGGTAAACCTATAATTGCACGCAAAGTATAACTGAACTCCATGCAAAGTAAAATTAAAATTGCATGCAAAGTAAAACCAAAATTGCCTGCAAAGTAAAACTAAAAATGCATGCAAAGTAAAACTAAACACAAAGTAAAACTAAACACAAAGTAAAACTAAACACAAAGTAAAACTAAAACTAAACACAAAGTAAAACTAAAACTAAACACAAAGTAAAGCTAAAATTAAACACAAAGTAAAACTAAAACTAAACACAAAGTAAAACTAAAACAAAACACAAAGTAAAACTAAAACTAAAACTAAAACATAAAGTAAAACTAAAACTAAACACAAAGTAAAACTAAAACTAAAACTAAAACATAAAGTAAAACTAAAACTAAACACAAAGTAAAACTAAAACTGAACACAAAGTAAAACTAAAACTAAACACAAAGTAAAACTAAAACTAAACCCAAAGTAAAATTAAAACCGGCATCTAAATCGGGTATAAAAGAGCGAGTTTCTTAGCGTTAGGGCACAGTTGAGTCATGTCTACAAACGCTCCAGAGTGCGTGTCAACTTGGATAAGTTGTGCTGTGATAGTTCGAGCAGAACTGTGTTGCAATAGTGCACCTACGATGTGCATGAATTTTAATGTGAGGGTGTTTAGGCAACAGTCGTGGATAATTGTTATTTATTTTCATGATGCAGTGTATTTTGTAACTGAAGAGATATTTCATGAGTGTGATATCTTTATACGTGTCGAAAACACTGGCATGACTGTGTCAGTAAGCTACTATTACCATCGCTCATTCACTGTCACGCCTGTTTTCAGCCGTTACGAGTTTTCCACCGGAACACAAGTGCAGCCAGAAGAAAGCAATGGGGACAAATTTAAGCACATCTGATGGATTTTTAAAGATAACTCAAGCAAAATCAGATGATGAAATAGCCAAAAATATCAAAGCACCTTTGTAATGCGACACGAATGACGAAATTTCTCATTTTCCACTTTCATCGCCGAACCAGTATGTCCTGTAACAGCAAACAATAAACACTGAAGAATATTGAAAGAATAATGTCACACAGATGAAATTTGCTGCCTGAATAGGTTTCCTTTTGAATTCAGATTTAAACATAATTGTTCTTCTCGAAAATCAGGAGATCGGCAGTTACAGCGTGTCTGACCTTTCTTTACCGGAAATGAAAGTGTGGACGTTCATCATTAAGTGCTCAAAATTTAATGAGAATGTTTCTTCTAATCAGACTGTTAAAGATAAGACCTTTGGAAATATGAAGCGAATTTTTCATTGAAGAAATCATTATGTAAAATTCCGTCAAAAAGTGAAATGTTTGAAATTGCTACTTAATAAAAAAATTGAAACCGGAGTATTGTTTCTCTTTATGTTTTTACGAAATTCGAAAGTGTAATATCTGTAATAAAATTTTTAAGTTACTTGATGTAAGGTCTCAAAAGCTTTCTTACTCAGGTTTTTTAACAAGTTTAAATATCACTTAAATGCTTTTTGTGCAAGTTTAAAATATCTCTTCTCCCAAAATCGGGGTAAGGAACGATTGATGTGATTTAACAAAATGTTTCAAGTAATGTGTATATATATGTATAATTGTTTTGATTAAAGAAGTATTTTCTCATCACGTACATCTATAGTTATTTTTTAATAAAGAAAGGAAATTACCACTGTGGTACGAGAACATTTTTACAGACGTTAATGGTGAAAGATCATGTATCCCAGGGGCTAATTTAATAACTTTTACATCCAACATGTTTGCTCGCAATTGGCTAAAGCTTAGGCGGAAAATTTCAAGCCAAAACTCAAAAATATCAGGGATATAAAAAATTACACCGACACAAGCGTAGCGTCGGGGGGCACAAGGGAGTACGTGCTCCATACTGAAAAATTAATAACAAGTTGCTCGCCTTTTAAATGCGAAAAAATGTCACATACAACCATGGGAAGTATACGCTACGCAATAGTATACACTGTTAAAGCAGCTTTCCAACAGTTATTCCATGAACTATGGCGTGCAGTCACGTGTTGATGGTTTTCATCATCACATAACTGCGTAAGGTGCTTTGAAAGGCATATATTTTTTTTTATCCTCACTAGGTTGAATCAACGCACACCTATCTATTCTGAATCTGTCAGGCATAAAAAACAAAAAGTAAGTTATGGCACTAATGGCAACTGAACAGAAGCATTTTCGGAGGAACTATATCCGAGAATCCGCCCACCTGGAAAGAAAAGAATTACTTTACACTTACTTGTGCCCCCCTGAAATCCTAGGTTAAGCCACGCCTTAGGGACATCGATTTCATTGGTTTATCACTCAGAGAAAACGTAAACCATCACACTAAAACTGGTTAATCACTCAGAGAAAATGTAAACCATAAGACTAAAACTGGTTAATCACTTAGAGAAAACGTAAACTATCAGACTAAAACTTTCAACTATAAGGAATGTAGCCGGCCTGGTTGTGCCGTTGTATAACCGCTGCTTCTCACCATTGTTCGAGTACGAATCATCGTGAGGCGTAAATTTCGTGTTTGCGGCACGGCACTGGCTCTCACCATTCGCAGGATCTAGTGACGACAAATTCGGAAGTAGAATATGCATATAGCTCATCGAGTTGGTCAGTGTGGTTTTAAACCTACAAAAAATAACAAAAATAAAAAGGACGTAAGAAATGTCACTAATTTTGATGGTCGGTCAACGAAAATAACTTAGATACAAAATATATTTAGGTATCAGGAACGTGACAAACAACATCGATTTCGTTGGCTGATCGCCGGTTAATAGACCGAAACTAGAATTGGGAAATCTCAAACGAAAACTGAAAAACGTAAATGACGTTAAAAGTGGCACTGAATTCATTGCCGCAGCCTGTGCAAGGAAAAAAAGTACCAAAGTAGGCGTTTTTAAATTAAAACTTTAAAATACGACGGACGTGTTACATTACATTTTTTTCGCTGGCTGATCAGCGGCAATAAATCGCAAACTAAAAAAACGCAAATCATAAGCTAAAAACGCAAATAAAATTTTAAATGTGTGAAGTGAGTAAAAGAACACATCGATTTCAGTGCTAACCAACGGAGATAAACAACAACTCAGAAGTGAAAAATGTGAAACTAAAACTCAGAAGAAAGAATGGCGTGAAAATGACATCGATTTCGCTAGTTGACCGATGGAGAAAAATAAAAAAATGCAGGTAAAAAATCTCAAACTAAAACTAAAAACTACGAGCGACGTAAAAATGACAACTTCGTTGACTGATCAATGACGATAAGCAACAAATTATCAGTGGAGGATGGCAAACTGAACACACTGTAAAAGTAAACACAAAGTAAAATTAAAACTAAGCTCAAGGTAAAACTAAAATTAAACGCAAGGTAAACCTATAATTGCACGCAAAGTATAACTGAACTCCATGCAAAGTAAAATTAAAATTGCATGCAAAGTAAAACCAAAATTGCCTGCAAAGTAAAACTAAAAATGCATGCAAAGTAAAACTAAACACAAAGTAAAACTAAAACTAAACACAAAGTAAACCTAAAACTAAACACAAAGTAAATTTAAAACTAAACACAAAGTAAAACTAAGCTAAACACAAAGTAAAACTAAACACAAAGTAAAACTAAAACTAAACACAAAGTAAAGCTAAAATTAAACACAAAGTAAAACTAAAACTAAACATAAAGTAAAACTAAAACTAAACACAAAGTAAAACTAAAACTAAAACTAAAACATAAAGTAAAACTAAAACTAAACACAAAGTAAAACTAAAACTGAACACAAAGTAAAACTAAAACTAAACACAAAGTAAAACTAAAACTAAACCCAAAGTAAAATTAAAACCGGCATCTAAATCGGGTATAAAAGAGCGAGTTTCTTAGCGTTAGGGCACAGTTGAGTCATGTCTACAAACGCTCCAGAGTGCGTGTCAACTTGGATAAGTTGTGCTGTGATAGTTCGAGCAGAACTGTGTTGCAATAGTGCACCTACGATGTGCATGAATTTTAATGTGAGGGTGTTTAGGCAACAGTCGTGGATAATTGTTATTTATTTTCATGATGCAGTGTATTTTGTAACTGAAGAGATATTTCATGAGTGTGATATCTTTATACGTGTCGAAAACACTGGCATGACTGTGTCAGTAAGCTACTATTACCATCGCTCATTCACTGTCACGCCTGTTTTCAGCCGTTACGAGTTTTCCACCGGAACACAAGTGCAGCCAGAAGAAAGCAATGGGGACAAATTTAAGCACATCTGATGGATTTTTAAAGATAACTCAAGCAAAATCAGATGATGAAATAGCCAAAAATATCAAAGCACCTTTGTAATGCGACACGAATGACGAAATTTCTCATTTTCCACTTTCATCGCCGAACCAGTATGTCCTGTAACAGCAAACAATAAACACTGAAGAATATTGAAAGAATAATGTCACACAGATGAAATTTGCTGCCTGAATAGGTTTCCTTTTGAATTCAGATTTAAACATAATTGTTCTTCTCGAAAATCAGGAGATCGGCAGTTACAGCGTGTCTGACCTTTCTTTACCGGAAATGAAAGTGTGGACGTTCATCATTAAGTGCTCAAAATTTAATGAGAATGTTTCTTCTAATCAGACTGTTAAAGATAAGACCTTTGGAAATATGAAGCGAATTTTTCATTGAAGAAATCATTATGTAAAATTCCGTCAAAAAGTGAAATGTTTGAAATTGCTACTTAATAAAAAAAATTGAAACCGGAGTATTGTTTCTCTTTATGTTTTTACGAAATTCGAAAGTGTAATATCTGTAATAAAATTTTTAAGTTACTTGATGTAAGGTCTCAAAAGCTTTCTTACTCAGGTTTTTTAACAAGTTTAAATATCACTTAAATGCTTTTTGTGCAAGTTTAAAATATCTCTTCTCCCAAAATCGGGGTAAGGAACGATTGATGTGATTTAACAAAATGTTTCAAGTAATGTGTATATATATGTATAATTGTTTTGATTAAAGAAGTATTTTCTCATCACGTACATCTATAGTTATTTTTTAATAAAGAAAGGAAATTACCACTGTGGTACGAGAACATTTTTACAGACGTTAATGGTGAAAGATCATGTATCCCAGGGGCTAATTTAATAACTTTTACATCCAACATGTTTGCTCGCAATTGGCTAAAGCTTAGGCGGAAAATTTCAAGCCAAAACTCAAAAATATCAGGGATATAAAAAATTACACCGACACAAGCGTAGCGTCGGGGGGCACAAGGGAGTACGTGCTCCATACTGAAAAATTAATAACAAGTTGCTCGCCTTTTAAATGCGAAAAAATGTCACATACAACCATGGGAAGTATACGCTACGCAATAGTATACACTGTTAAAGCAGCTTTCCAACAGTTATTCCATGAACTATGGCGTGCAGTCACGTGTTGATGGTTTTCATCATCACATAACTGCGTAAGGTGCTTTGAAAGGCATATATTTTTTTTATCCTCACTAGGTTGAATCAACGCACACCTATCTATTCTGAATCTGTCAGGCATAAAAAACAAAAAGTAAGTTATGGCACTAATGGCATCTGAACGGAAGCATTTTCGGAGGAACTATATCCGAGAATCCGCCCACCTGGAAAGAAAAGAATTACTTTACACTTACTTGTGCCCCCCTGAAATCCTAGGTTAAGCCACGCCTTAGGGACATCGATTTCATTGGTTTATCACTCAGAGAAAACGTAAACCATCACACTAAAACTGGTTAATCACTCAGAGAAAATGTAAACCATAAGACTAAAACTGGTTAATCACTTAGAGAAAACGTAAACTATCAGACTAAAACTTTCAACTATAAGGAATGTAGCCGGCCTGGTTGTGCCGTTGTATAACCGCTGCTTCTCACCATTGTTCGAGTACGAATCATCGTGAGGCGTAAATTTCGTGTTTGCGGCACGGCACTGGCTCTCACCATTCGCAGGATCTAGTGACGACAAATTCGGAAGTAGAATATGCATATAGCTCATCGAGTTGGTCAGTGTGGTTTTAAACCTACAAAAAATAACAAAAATAAAAAGGACGTAAGAAATGTCACTAATTTTGATGGTCGGTCAACGAAAATAACTTAGATACAAAATATATTTAGGTATCAGGAACGTGACAAACAACATCGATTTCGTTGGCTGATCGCCGGTTAATAGACCGAAACTAGAATTGGGAAATCTCAAACGAAAACTGAAAAACGTAAATGACGTTAAAAGTGGCACTGAATTCATTGCCGCAGCCTGTGCAAGGAAAAAAGTACCAAAGTAGGCGTTTTTAAATTAAAACTTTAAAATACGACGGACGTGTTACATTACATTTTTTTCGCTGGCTGATCAGCGGCAATAAATCGCAAACTAAAAAAACGCAAATCATAAGCTAAAAACGCAAATAAAATTTTAAATGTGTGAAGTGAGTAAAAGAACACATCGATTTCAGTGCTAACCAACGGAGATAAACAACAACTCAGAAGTGAAAAATGTGAAACTAAAACTCAGAAGAAAGAATGGCGTGAAAATGACATCGATTTCGCTAGTTGACCGATGGAGAAAAATAAAAAAATGCAGGTAAAAAATCTCAAACTAAAACTAAAAACTACGAGCGACGTAAAAATGACAACTTCGTTGACTGATCAATGACGATAAGCAACAAATTATCAGTGGAGGATGGCAAACTGAACACACTGTAAAAGTAAACACAAAGTAAAATTAAAACTAAGCTCAAGGTAAAACTAAAATTAAACGCAAGGTAAACCTATAATTGCACGCAAAGTATAACTGAACTCCATGCAAAGTAAAATTAAAATTGCATGCAAAGTAAAACCAAAATTGCCTGCAAAGTAAAACTAAAAATGCATGCAAAGTAAAACTAAACACAAAGTAAAACTAAAACTAAACACAAAGTAAAACTAAAACTAAACACAAAGTAAATTTAAAACTAAACACAAAGTAAAACTAAGCTAAACACAAAGTAAAACTAAACACAAAGTAAAACTAAAACTAAACACAAAGTAAAGCTAAAATTAAACACAAAGTAAAACTAAAACTAAACATAAAGTAAAACTAAAACTAAACACAAAGTAAAACTAAAACTAAAACTAAAACATAAAGTAAAACTAAAACTAAACACAAAGTAAAACTAAAACTGAACACAAAGTAAAACTAAAACTAAACACAAAGTAAAACTAAAACTAAACCCAAAGTAAAATTAAAACCGGCATCTAAATCGGGTATAAAAGAGCGAGTTTCTTAGCGTTAGGGCACAGTTGAGTCATGTCTACAAACGCTCCAGAGTGCGTGTCAACTTGGATAAGTTGTGCTGTGATAGTTCGAGCAGAACTGTGTTGCAATAGTGCACCTACGATGTGCATGAATTTTAATGTGAGGGTGTTTAGGCAACAGTCGTGGATAATTGTTATTTATTTTCATGATGCAGTGTATTTTGTAACTGAAGAGATATTTCATGAGTGTGATATCTTTATACGTGTCGAAAACACTGGCATGACTGTGTCAGTAAGCTACTATTACCATCGCTCATTCACTGTCACGCCTGTTTTCAGCCGTTACGAGTTTTCCACCGGAACACAAGTGCAGCCAGAAGAAAGCAATGGGGACAAATTTAAGCACATCTGATGGATTTTTAAAGATAACTCAAGCAAAATCAGATGATGAAATAGCCAAAAATATCAAAGCACCTTTGTAATGCGACACGAATGACGAAATTTCTCATTTTCCACTTTCATCGCCGAACCAGTATGTCCTGTAACAGCAAACAATAAACACTGAAGAATATTGAAAGAATAATGTCACACAGATGAAATTTGCTGCCTGAATAGGTTTCCTTTTGAATTCAGATTTAAACATAATTGTTCTTCTCGAAAATCAGGAGATCGGCAGTTACAGCGTGTCTGACCTTTCTTTACCGGAAATGAAAGTGTGGACGTTCATCATTAAGTGCTCAAAATTTAATGAGAATGTTTCTTCTAATCAGACTGTTAAAGATAAGACCTTTGGAAATATGAAGCGAATTTTTCATTGAAGAAATCATTATGTAAAATTCCGTCAAAAAGTGAAATGTTTGAAATTGCTACTTAATAAAAAAATTGAAACCGGAGTATTGTTTCTCTTTATGTTTTTACGAAATTCGAAAGTGTAATATCTGTAATAAAATTTTTAAGTTACTTGATGTAAGGTCTCAAAAGCTTTCTTACTCAGGTTTTTTAACAAGTTTAAATATCACTTAAATGCTTTTTGTGCAAGTTTAAAATATCTCTTCTCCCAAAATCGGGGTAAGGAACGATTGATGTGATTTAACAAAATGTTTCAAGTAATGTGTATATATATGTATAATTGTTTTGATTAAAGAAGTATTTTCTCATCACGTACATCTATAGTTATTTTTTAATAAAGAAAGGAAATTACCACTGTGGTACGAGAACATTTTTACAGACGTTAATGGTGAAAGATCATGTATCCCAGGGGCTAATTTAACAACTTTTACATCCAACGTGTTTGCTCGCAATTGGCTAAAGCTTAGGCGGAAAATTTCAAGCCAAAACTCAAAAATATCAGGGATATAAAAAATTACACCGACACAAGCGTAGCGTCTGGGGGCACAAGGGAGTACGTGCCCCATACTGAAAAATTAATTACAAGTTGCTCGCCTTTTAAATGCGAAAAAATGTCACATACAACCATGGGAAGTATACGCTACGCAATAGTATACACTGTTAAAGCAGCTTTCCAACAGTTATTCCATGAACTATGGCGTGCAGTCACGTGTTGATGGTTTTCATCATCACATAACTGCGTAAGGTGCTTTGAAAGGCATATATTTTTTTTTTATCCTCACTAGGTTGAATCAACGCACACCTATCTATTCTGAATCTGTCAGGCATAAAAAACAAAAAGTAAGTTATGGCACTAATGGCATCTGAACGGAAGCATTTTCGGAGGAACTATATCCGAGAATCCGCCCACCTGGAAAGAAAAGAATTACTTTACACTTACTTGTGCCCCCCTGAAATCCTAGGTTAAGCCACGCCTTAGGGACATCGATTTCATTGGTTTATCACTCAGAGAAAACGTAAACCATCACACTAAAACTGGTTAATCACTCAGAGAAAATGTAAACCATAAGACTAAAACTGGTTAATCACTTAGAGAAAACGTAAACTATCAGACTAAAACTTTCAACTATAAGGAATGTAGCCGGCCTGGTTGTGCCGTTGTATAACCGCTGCTTCTCACCATTGTTCGAGTACGAATCATCGTGAGGCGTAAATTTCGTGTTTGCGGCACGGCACTGGCTCTCACCATTCGCAGGATCTAGTGACGACAAATTCGGAAGTAGAATATGCATATAGCTCATCGAGTTGGTCAGTGTGGTTTTAAACCTACAAAAAATAACAAAAATAAAAAGGACGTAAGAAATGTCACTAATTTTGATGGTCGGTCAACGAAAATAACTTAGATACAAAATATATTTAGGTATCAGGAACGTGACAAACAACATCGATTTCGTTGGCTGATCGCCGGTTAATAGACCGAAACTAGAATTGGGAAATCTCAAACGAAAACTGAAAAACGTAAATGACGTTAAAAGTGGCACTGAATTCATTGCCGCAGCCTGTGCAAGGAAAAAAGTACCAAAGTAGGCGTTTTTAAATTAAAACTTTAAAATACGACGGACGTGTTACATTACATTTTTTTCGCTGGCTGATCAGCGGCAATAAATCGCAAACTAAAAAAACGCAAATCATAAGCTAAAAACGCAAATAAAATTTTAAATGTGTGAAGTGAGTAAAAGAACACATCGATTTCAGTGCTAACCAACGGAGATAAACAACAACTCAGAAGTGAAAAATGTGAAACTAAAACTCAGAAGAAAGAATGGCGTGAAAATGACATCGATTTCGCTAGTTGACCGATGGAGAAAAATAAAAAAATGCAGGTAAAAAATCTCAAACTAAAACTAAAAACTACGAGCGACGTAAAAATGACAACTTCGTTGACTGATCAATGACGATAAGCAACAAATTATCAGTGGAGGATGGCAAACTGAACACACTGTAAAAGTAAACACAAAGTAAAATTAAAACTAAGCTCAAGGTAAAACTAAAATTAAACGCAAGGTAAACCTATAATTGCACGCAAAGTATAACTGAACTCCATGCAAAGTAAAATTAAAATTGCATGCAAAGTAAAACCAAAATTGCCTGCAAAGTAAAACTAAAAATGCATGCAAAGTAAAACTAAACACAAAGTAAAACTAAACACAAAGTAAAACTAAAACTAAACACAAAGTAAACCTAAAACTAAACACAAAGTAAATTTAAAACTAAACACAAAGTAAAACTAAGCTAAACACAAAGTAAAACTAAACACAAAGTAAAACTAAACACAAAGTAAAACTAAACACAAAGTAAAACTAAAACTAAACACAAAGTAAAACTAAACACAAAGTAAAACTAAAACTAAACACAAAGTAAACCTAAAACTAAACACAAAGTAAAATTAAAACTAAACACAAAGTAAAACTAAGCTAAACACAAAGTAAAACTAAACACAAAGTAAAACTGAAACTAAACACAAAGTAAAGCTAAATTAAACACAAAGTAAAACTAAAACTAAACATAAAGTAAAACTAAAACTGAACACAAAGTAAAACTAAAACTAAACACAAAGTAAAACTAAAACTAAAACTAAACCCAAAGTAAAATTAAAACCGGCATCTAAATCGGGTATAAAAGAGCGAGTTTCTTAGCGTTAGGGCACAGTTGAGTCATGTCTACAAACGCTCCAGAGTGCGTGTCAACTTGGATAAGTTGTGCTGTGATAGTTCGAGCAGAACTGTGTTGCAATAGTGCACCTACGATGTGCATGAATTTTAATGTGAGGGTGTTTAGGCAACAGTCGTGGATAATTGTTATTTATTTTCATGATGCAGTGTATTTTGTAACTGAAGAGATATTTCATGAGTGTGATATCTTTATACGTGTCGAAAACACTGGCATGACTGTGTCAGTAAGCTACTATTACCATCGCTCATTCACTGTCACGCCTGTTTTCAGCCGTTACGAGTTTTCCACCGGAACACAAGTGCAGCCAGAAGAAAGCAATGGGGACAAATTTAAGCACATCTGATGGATTTTTAAAGATAACTCAAGCAAAATCAGATGATGAAATAGCCAAAAATATCAAAGCACCTTTGTAATGCGACACGAATGACGAAATTTCTCATTTTCCACTTTCATCGCCGAACCAGTATGTCCTGTAACAGCAAACAATAAACACTGAAGAATATTGAAAGAATAATGTCACACAGATGAAATTTGCTGCCTGAATAGGTTTCCTTTTGAATTCAGATTTAAACATAATTGTTCTTCTCGAAAATCAGGAGATCGGCAGTTACAGCGTGTCTGACCTTTCTTTACCGGAAATGAAAGTGTGGACGTTCATCATTAAGTGCTCAAAATTTAATGAGAATGTTTCTTCTAATCAGACTGTTAAAGATAAGACCTTTGGAAATATGAAGCGAATTTTTCATTGAAGAAATCATTATGTAAAATTCCGTCAAAAAGTGAAATGTTTGAAATTGCTACTTAATAAAAAAAATTGAAACCGGAGTATTGTTTCTCTTTATGTTTTTACGAAATTCGAAAGTGTAATATCTGTAATAAAATTTTTAAGTTACTTGATGTAAGGTCTCAAAAGCTTTCTTACTCAGGTTTTTTAACAAGTTTAAATATCACTTAAATGCTTTTTGTGCAAGTTTAAAATATCTCTTCTCCCAAAATCGGGGTAAGGAACGATTGATGTGATTTAACAAAATGTTTCAAGTAATGTGTATATATATGTATAATTGTTTTGATTAAAGAAGTATTTTCTCATCACGTACATCTATAGTTATTTTTTAATAAAGAAAGGAAATTACCACTGTGGTACGAGAACATTTTTACAGACGTTAATGGTGAAAGATCATGTATCCCAGGGGCTAATTTAATAACTTTTACATCCAACATGTTTGCTCGCAATTGGCTAAAGCTTAGGCGGAAAATTTCAAGCCAAAACTCAAAAATATCAGGGATATAAAAAATTACACCGACACAAGCGTAGCGTCGGGGGCACAAGGGAGTACGTGCTCCATACTGAAAAATTAATAACAAGTTGCTCGCCTTTTAAATGCGAAAAAATGTCACATACAACCATGGGAAGTATACGCTACGCAATAGTATACACTGTTAAAGCAGCTTTCCAACAGTTATTCCATGAACTATGGCGTGCAGTCACGTGTTGATGGTTTTCATCATCACATAACTGCGTAAGGTGCTTTGAAAGGCATATATTTTTTTTTATCCTCACTAGGTTGAATCAACGCACACCTATCTATTCTGAATCTGTCAGGCATAAAAAACAAAAAGTAAGTTATGGCACTAATGGCATCTGAACGGAAGCATTTTCGGAGGAACTATATCCGAGAATCCGCCCACCTGGAAAGAAAAGAATTACTTTACACTTACTTGTGCCCCCCTGAAATCCTAGGTTAAGCCACGCCTTAGGGACATCGATTTCATTGGTTTATCACTCAGAGAAAACGTAAACCATCACACTAAAACTGGTTAATCACTCAGAGAAAATGTAAACCATAAGACTAAAACTGGTTAATCACTTAGAGAAAACGTAAACTATCAGACTAAAACTTTCAACTATAAGGAATGTAGCCGGCCTGGTTGTGCCGTTGTATAACCGCTGCTTCTCACCATTGTTCGAGTACGAATCATCGTGAGGCGTAAATTTCGTGTTTGCGGCACGGCACTGGCTCTCACCATTCGCAGGATCTAGTGACGACAAATTCGGAAGTAGAATATGCATATAGCTCATCGAGTTGGTCAGTGTGGTTTTAAACCTACAAAAAATAACAAAAATAAAAAGGACGTAAGAAATGTCACTAATTTTGATGGTCGGTCAACGAAAATAACTTAGATACAAAATATATTTAGGTATCAGGAACGTGACAAACAACATCGATTTCGTTGGCTGATCGCCGGTTAATAGACCGAAACTAGAATTGGGAAATCTCAAACGAAAACTGAAAAACGTAAATGACGTTAAAAGTGGCACTGAATTCATTGCCGCAGCCTGTGCAAGGAAAAAAGTACCAAAGTAGGCGTTTTTAAATTAAAACTTTAAAATACGACGGACGTGTTACATTACATTTTTTTCGCTGGCTGATCAGCGGCAATAAATCGCAAACTAAAAAAACGCAAATCATAAGCTAAAAACGCAAATAAAATTTTAAATGTGTGAAGTGAGTAAAAGAACACATCGATTTCAGTGCTAACCAACGGAGATAAACAACAACTCAGAAGTGAAAAATGTGAAACTAAAACTCAGAAGAAAGAATGGCGTGAAAATGACATCGATTTCGCTAGTTGACCGATGGAGAAAAATAAAAAAATGCAGGTAAAAAATCTCAAACTAAAACTAAAAACTACGAGCGACGTAAAAATGACAACTTCGTTGACTGATCAATGACGATAAGCAACAAATTATCAGTGGAGGATGGCAAACTGAACACACTGTAAAAGTAAACACAAAGTAAAATTAAAACTAAGCTCAAGGTAAAACTAAAATTAAACGCAAGGTAAACCTATAATTGCACGCAAAGTATAACTGAACTCCATGCAAAGTAAAATTAAAATTGCATGCAAAGTAAAACCAAAATTGCCTGCAAAGTAAAACTAAAAATGCATGCAAAGTAAAACTAAAACTAAACACAAAGTAAACCTAAAACTAAACACAAAGTAAATTTAAAACTAAACACAAAGTAAAACTAAGCTAAACACAAAGTAAATTTAAAACTAAACACAAAGTAAAACTAAAACTAAACACAAAGTAAAGCTAAAATTAAACACAAAGTAAAACTAAAACTAAACATAAAGTAAAACTAAAACTAAACACAAAGTAAAACTAAAACTAAAACTAAAACATAAAGTAAAACTAAAACTAAACACAAAGTAAAACTAAAACTGAACACAAAGTAAAACTAAAACTAAACACAAAGTAAAACTAAAACTAAACCCAAAGTAAAATTAAAACCGGCATCTAAATCGGGTATAAAAGAGCGAGTTTCTTAGCGTTAGGGCACAGTTGAGTCATGTCTACAAACGCTCCAGAGTGCGTGTCAACTTGGATAAGTTGTGCTGTGATAGTTCGAGCAGAACTGTGTTGCAATAGTGCACCTACGATGTGCATGAATTTTAATGTGAGGGTGTTTAGGCAACAGTCGTGGATAATTGTTATTTATTTTCATGATGCAGTGTATTTTGTAACTGAAGAGATATTTCATGAGTGTGATATCTTTATACGTGTCGAAAACACTGGCATGACTGTGTCAGTAAGCTACTATTACCATCGCTCATTCACTGTCACGCCTGTTTTCAGCCGTTACGAGTTTTCCACCGGAACACAAGTGCAGCCAGAAGAAAGCAATGGGGACAAATTTAAGCACATCTGATGGATTTTTAAAGATAACTCAAGCAAAATCAGATGATGAAATAGCCAAAAATATCAAAGCACCTTTGTAATGCGACACGAATGACGAAATTTCTCATTTTCCACTTTCATCGCCGAACCAGTATGTCCTGTAACAGCAAACAATAAACACTGAAGAATATTGAAAGAATAATGTCACACAGATGAAATTTGCTGCCTGAATAGGTTTCCTTTTGAATTCAGATTTAAACATAATTGTTCTTCTCGAAAATCAGGAGATCGGCAGTTACAGCGTGTCTGACCTTTCTTTACCGGAAATGAAAGTGTGGACGTTCATCATTAAGTGCTCAAAATTTAATGAGAATGTTTCTTCTAATCAGACTGTTAAAGATAAGACCTTTGGAAATATGAAGCGAATTTTTCATTGAAGAAATCATTATGTAAAATTCCGTCAAAAAGTGAAATGTTTGAAATTGCTACTTAATAAAAAAAATTGAAACCGGAGTATTGTTTCTCTTTATGTTTTTACGAAATTCGAAAGTGTAATATCTGTAATAAAATTTTTAAGTTACTTGATGTAAGGTCTCAAAAGCTTTCTTACTCAGGTTTTTTAACAAGTTTAAATATCACTTAAATGCTTTTTGTGCAAGTTTAAAATATCTCTTCTCCCAAAATCGGGGTAAGGAACGATTGATGTGATTTAACAAAATGTTTCAAGTAATGTGTATATATATGTATAATTGTTTTGATTAAAGAAGTATTTTCTCATCACGTACATCTATAGTTATTTTTTAATAAAGAAAGGAAATTACCACTGTGGTACGAGAACATTTTTACAGACGTTAATGGTGAAAGATCATGTATCCCAGGGGCTAATTTAACAACTTTTACATCCAACGTGTTTGCTCGCAATTGGCTAAAGCTTAGGCGGAAAATTTCAAGCCAAAACTCAAAAATATCAGGGATATAAAAAATTACACCGACACAAGCGTAGCGTCTGGGGGCACAAGGGAGTACGTGCCTCCATACTGAAAAATTAATTACAAGTTGCTCGCCTTTTAAATGCGAAAAAATGTCACATACAACCATGGGAAGTATACGCTACGCAATAGTATACACTGTTAAAGCAGCTTTCCAACAGTTATTCCATGAACTATGGCGTGCAGTCACGTGTTGATGGTTTTCATCATCACATAACTGCGTAAGGTGCTTTGAAAGGCATATATTTTTTTTTATCCTCACTAGGTTGAATCAACGCACACCTATCTATTCTGAATCTGTCAGGCATAAAAAACAAAAAGTAAGTTATGGCACTAATGGCATCTGAACGGAAGCATTTTCGGAGGAACTATATCCGAGAATCCGCCCACCTGGAAAGAAAAGAATTACTTTACACTTACTTGTGCCCCCTGAAATCCTAGGTTAAGCCACGCCTTAGGGACATCGATTTCATTGGTTTATCACTCAGAGAAAACGTAAACCATCACACTAAAACTGGTTAATCACTCAGAGAAAATGTAAACCATAAGACTAAAACTGGTTAATCACTTAGAGAAAACGTAAACTATCAGACTAAAACTTTCAACTATAAGGAATGTAGCCGGCCTGGTTGTGCCGTTGTATAACCGCTGCTTCTCACCATTGTTCGAGTACGAATCATCGTGAGGCGTAAATTTCGTGTTTGCGGCACGGCACTGGCTCTCACCATTCGCAGGATCTAGTGACGACAAATTCGGAAGTAGAATATGCATATAGCTCATCGAGTTGGTCAGTGTGGTTTTAAACCTACAAAAAATAACAAAAATAAAAAGGACGTAAGAAATGTCACTAATTTTGATGGTCGGTCAACGAAAATAACTTAGATACAAAATATATTTAGGTATCAGGAACGTGACAAACAACATCGATTTCGTTGGCTGATCGCCGGTTAATAGACCGAAACTAGAATTGGGAAATCTCAAACGAAAACTGAAAAACGTAAATGACGTTAAAAGTGGCACTGAATTCATTGCCGCAGCCTGTGCAAGGAAAAAAGTACCAAAGTAGGCGTTTTTAAATTAAAACTTTAAAATACGACGGACGTGTTACATTACATTTTTTTCGCTGGCTGATCAGCGGCAATAAATCGCAAACTAAAAAAACGCAAATCATAAGCTAAAAACGCAAATAAAATTTTAAATGTGTGAAGTGAGTAAAAGAACACATCGATTTCAGTGCTAACCAACGGAGATAAACAACAACTCAGAAGTGAAAAATGTGAAACTAAAACTCAGAAGAAAGAATGGCGTGAAAATGACATCGATTTCGCTAGTTGACCGATGGAGAAAAATAAAAAAATGCAGGTAAAAAATCTCAAACTAAAACTAAAAACTACGAGCGACGTAAAAATGACAACTTCGTTGACTGATCAATGACGATAAGCAACAAATTATCAGTGGAGGATGGCAAACTGAACACACTGTAAAAGTAAACACAAAGTAAAATTAAAACTAAGCTCAAGGTAAAACTAAAATTAAACGCAAGGTAAACCTATAATTGCACGCAAAGTATAACTGAACTCCATGCAAAGTAAAATTAAAATTGCATGCAAAGTAAAACCAAAATTGCCTGCAAAGTAAAACTAAAAATGCATGCAAAGTAAAACTAAACACAAAGTAAAACTAAACACAAAGTAAAACTAAAACTAAACACAAAGTAAACCTAAAACTAAACACAAAGTAAAACTAAACACAAAGTAAAACTAAAACTAAACACAAAGTAAACCTAAAACTAAACACAAAGTAAATTTAAAACTAAACACAAAGTAAAACTAAGCTAAACACAAAGTAAAACTAAACACAAAGTAAAACTAAACACAAAGTAAAACTAAACACAAAGTAAAACTAAAACTAAACACAAAGTAAAACTAAACACAAAGTAAAACTAAAACTAAACACAAAGTAAACCTAAAACTAAACACAAAGTAAAATTAAAACTAAACACAAAGTAAAACTAAGCTAAACACAAAGTAAAACTAAACACAAAGTAAAACTGAAACTAAACACAAAGTAAAGCTAAAATAAAACACAAAGTAAAACTAAAACTAAACATAAAGTAAAACTAAAACTAAACACAAAGTAAAACTAAAACTGAACACAAAGTAAAACTAAAACTAAACACAAAGTAAAACTAAAACTAAACCCAAAGTAAAATTAAAACCGGCATCTAAATCGGGTATAAAAGAGCGAGTTTCTTAGCGTTAGGGCACAGTTGAGTCATGTCTACAAACGCTCCAGAGTGCGTGTCAACTTGGATAAGTTGTGCTGTGATAGTTCGAGCAGAACTGTGTTGCAATAGTGCACCTACGATGTGCATGAATTTTAATGTGAGGGTGTTTAGGCAACAGTCGTGGATAATTGTTATTTATTTTCATGATGCAGTGTATTTTGTAACTGAAGAGATATTTCATGAGTGTGATATCTTTATACGTGTCGAAAACACTGGCATGACTGTGTCAGTAAGCTACTATTACCATCGCTCATTCACTGTCACGCCTGTTTTCAGCCGTTACGAGTTTTCCACCGGAACACAAGTGCAGCCAGAAGAAAGCAATGGGGACAAATTTAAGCACATCTGATGGATTTTTAAAGATAACTCAAGCAAAATCAGATGATGAAATAGCCAAAAATATCAAAGCACCTTTGTAATGCGACACGAATGACGAAATTTCTCATTTTCCACTTTCATCGCCGAACCAGTATGTCCTGTAACAGCAAACAATAAACACTGAAGAATATTGAAAGAATAATGTCACACAGATGAAATTTGCTGCCTGAATAGGTTTCCTTTTGAATTCAGATTTAAACATAATTGTTCTTCTCGAAAATCAGGAGATCGGCAGTTACAGCGTGTCTGACCTTTCTTTACCGGAAATGAAAGTGTGGACGTTCATCATTAAGTGCTCAAAATTTAATGAGAATGTTTCTTCTAATCAGACTGTTAAAGATAAGACCTTTGGAAATATGAAGCGAATTTTTCATTGAAGAAATCATTATGTTAAATTCCGTCAAAAAGTGAAATGTTTGAAATTGCTACTTAATAAAAAAATTGAAACCGGAGTATTGTTTCTCTTTATGTTTGTACGAAATTCGAAAATGTAATATCTGTAATAAAATTTTTAAGTTACTTGATGTAAGGTCTCAAAAGCTTTCTTACTCAGGTTTTTTAACAAGTTTAAATATCACTTAAATGCTTTTTGTGCAAGTTTAAAATATCTCTTCTCCCAAAATCGGGGTAAGGAACGATTGATGTGATTTAACAAAATGTTTCAAGTAATGTGTATATATATGTATAATTGTTTTGATTAAAGAAGTATTTTCTCATCACGTACATCTATAGTTATTTTTTAATAAAGAAAGGAAATTACCACTGTGGTACGAGAACATTTTTACAGACGTTAATGGTGAAAGATCATGTATCCCAGGGGCTAATTTAATAACTTTTACATCCAACATGTTTGCTCGCAATTGGCTAAAGCTTAGGCGGAAAATTTCAAGCCAAAACTCAAAAATATCAGGGATATAAAAAATTACACCGACACAAGCGTAGCGTCGGGGGGCACAAGGGAGTACGTGCCCCATACTGAAAAATTAATTACAAGTTGCTCGCCTTTTAAATGCGAAAAAATGTCACATACAACCATGGGAAGTATACGCTACGCAATAGTATACACTGTTAAAGCAGCTTTCCAACAGTTATTCCATGAACTATGGCGTGCAGTCACGTGTTGATGGTTTTCATCATCACATAACTGCGTAAGGTGCTTTGAAAGGCATATTTTTTTTATCCTCACTAGGTTGAATCAACGCACACCTATCTATTCTGAATCTGTCAGGCATGAAAAACAAAAAGTAAGTTATGGCACTAATGGCAACTGAACAGAAGCATTTTCGGAGGAACTATATCCGAGAATCCGCCCACCCGGGAAGAAAAGAATTACTTTACACTTACTTGTGCCCCCTGAAATCTTAGGTTAAGCTACGCCTTAGGGACATCGATTTCATTGGTTAATCACTCAGAGAAAACGTAAACCATCACACTAAAACTGGTTAATCACTCAGAGAAAATGTAAACCATAAGACTAAAACTGGTTAATCACTTAGAGAAAACGTAAACTATCAGACTAAAACTTTCAACTATAAGGAATGTAGCCGAATTGGTTGTGCCGTTGTATAACCGCTGCTTCTCACCATTGTTCGAGTACGAATCATCGTGAGGCGTAAATTTCGTGTTTGCGGCACGGCATCATCTCTCACCATTCGCAGGATCTAGTGACGACAAATTCGGAAGTAGAATATGCATATAGCTCATCGAGTTGGTCAGTGTGGTTTTAAACCTACAAAAAATAACAAAAATAAAAAGGACGTAAGAAATGTCACTAATTTTGATGGTCGGTCAACGAAAATAACTTAGATACCAAAATATATTTAGGTATCAGGAACGTGACAAACAACATCGATTTCGTTGGCTGATCGCCGGTTAATAGACCGAAACTAGAATTGGGAAATCTCAAACGAAAACTGAAAAACGTAAATGACGTTAAAAGTGGCACTGAATTCATTGCCGCAGCCTGTGCAAGGAAAAAAAGTACCAAAGTAGGCGTTTTTAAATTAAAACTTTAAAATACGACGGACGTGTTACATTACATTTTTTTCGCTGGCTGATCAGCGGCAATAAATCGCAAACTAAAAAAACGCAAATCATAAGCTAAAAACGCAAATAAAATTTTAAATGTGTGAAGTGAGTAAAAGAACACATCGATTTCAGTGCTAACCAACGGAGATAAACAACAACTCAGAAGTGAAAAATGTGAAACTAAAACTCAGAAGAAAGAATGGCGTGAAAATGACATCGATTTCGCTAGTTGACCGATGGAGAAAAATAAAAAAATGCAGGTAAAAAATCTCAAACTAAAACTAAAAACTACGAGCGACGTAAAAATGACAACTTCGTTGACTGATCAATGACGATAAGCAACAAATTATCAGTGGAGGATGGCAAACTGAACACACTGTAAAAGTAAACACAAAGTAAAATTAAAACTAAGCTCAAGGTAAAACTAAAATTAAACGCAAGGTAAACCTATAATTGCACGCAAAGTATAACTGAACTCCATGCAAAGTAAAATTAAAATTGCATGCAAAGTAAAACCAAAATTGCCTGCAAAGTAAAACTAAAAATGCATGCAAAGTAAAACTAAACACAAAGTAAAACTAAACACAAAGTAAAACTAAAACTAAACACAAAGTAAACCTAAAACTAAACACAAAGTAAAACTAAACACAAAGTAAAACTAAAACTAAACACAAAGTAAACCTAAAACTAAACACAAAGTAAATTTAAAACTAAACACAAAGTAAAACTAAGCTAAACACAAAGTAAAACTAAACACAAAGTAAAACTAAACACAAAGTAAAACTAAACACAAAGTAAAACTAAAACTAAACACAAAGTAAAACTAAACACAAAGTAAAACTTAAACTAAACACAAAGTAAACCTAAAACTAAACACAAAGTAAAATTAAAACTAAACACAAAGTAAAACTAAGCTAAACACAAAGTAAAACTAAACACAAAGTAAAACTGAAACTAAACACAAAGTAAAGCTAAAATAAAACACAAAGTAAAACTAAAACTAAACATAAAGTAAAACTAAAACCAAACACAAAGTAAAACTAAAACTGAACACAAAGTAAAACTAAAACTAAACACAAAGTAAAACTAAAACTAAACCCAAAGTAAAATTAAAACCGGCATCTAAATCGGGTATAAAAGAGCGAGTTTCTTAGCGTTAGGGCACAGTTGAGTCATGTCTACAAACGCTCCAGAGTGCGTGTCAACTTGGATAAGTTGTGCTGTGATAGTTCGAGCAGAACTGTGTTGCAATAGTGCACCTACGATGTGCATGAATTTTAATGTGAGGGTGTTTAGGCAACAGTCGTGGATAATTGTTATTTATTTTCATGATGCAGTGTATTTTGTAACTGAAGAGATATTTCATGAGTGTGATATCTTTATACGTGTCGAAAACACTGGCATGACTGTGTCAGTAAGCTACTATTACCATCGCTCATTCACTGTCACGCCTGTTTTCAGCCGTTACGAGTTTTCCACCGGAACACAAGTGCAGCCAGAAGAAAGCAATGGGGACAAATTTAAGCACATCTGATGGATTTTTAAAGATAACTCAAGCAAAATCAGATGATGAAATAGCCAAAAATATCAAAGCACCTTTGTAATGCGACACGAATGACGAAATTTCTCATTTTCCACTTTCATCGCCGAACCAGTATGTCCTGTAACAGCAAACAATAAACACTGAAGAATATTGAAAGAATAATGTCACACAGATGAAATTTGCTGCCTGAATAGGTTTCCTTTTGAATTCAGATTTAAACATAATTGTTCTTCTCGAAAATCAGGAGATCGGCAGTTACAGCGTGTCTGACCTTTCTTTACCGGAAATGAAAGTGTGGACGTTCATCATTAAGTGCTCAAAATTTAATGAGAATGTTTCTTCTAATCAGACTGTTAAAGATAAGACCTTTGGAAATATGAAGCGAATTTTTCATTGAAGAAATCATTATGTAAAATTCCGTCAAAAAGTGAAATGTTTGAAATTGCTACTTAATAAAAAAAATTGAAACCGGAGTATTGTTTCTCTTTATGTTTTTACGAAATTCGAAAATGTAATATCTGTAATAAAATTTTTAAGTTACTTGATGTAAGGTCTCAAAAGCTTTCTTACTCAGGTTTTTTAACAAGTTTAAATATCACTTAAATGCTTTTTGTGCAAGTTTAAAATATCTCTTCTCCCAAAATCGGGGTAAGGAACGATTGATGTGATTTAACAAAATGTTTCAAGTAATGTGTATATATATGTATAATTGTTTTGATTAAAGAAGTATTTTCTCATCACGTACATCTATAGTTATTTTTTAATAAAGAAAGGAAATTACCACTGTGGTACGAGAACATTTTTACAGACGTTAATGGTGAAAGATCATGTATCCCAGGGGCTAATTTAATAACTTTTACATCCAACATGTTTGCTCGCAATTGGCTAAAGCTTAGGCGGAAAATTTCAAGCCAAAACTCAAAAATATCAGGGATATAAAAAATTACACCGACACAAGCGTAGCGTCGGGGAGCACAAGGGAGTACGTGCCCCATACTGAAAAATTAATTACAAGTTGCTCGCCTTTTAAATGCGAAAAAATGTCACATACAACCATGGGAAGTATACGCTACGCAATAGTATACACTGTTAAAGCAGCTTTCCAACAGTTATTCCATGAACTATGGCGTGCAGTCACGTGTTGATGGTTTTCATCATCACATAACTGCGTAAGGTGCTTTGAAAGGCATATTTTTTTTTTATCCTCACTAGGTTGAATCAACGCACACCTATCTATTCTGAATCTGTCAGGCATGAAAAACAAAAAGTAAGTTATGGCACTAATGGCAACTGAACAGAAGCATTTTCGGAGGAACTATATCCGAGAATCCGCCCACCCGGGAAGAAAAGAATTACTTTACACTTACTTGTGCCCCCCTGAAATCTTAGGTTAAGCTACGCCTTAGGGACATCGATTTCATTGGTTAATCACTCAGAGAAAACGTAAACCATCACACTAAAACTGGTTAATCACTCAGAGAAAATGTAAACCATAAGACTAAAACTGGTTAATCACTTAGAGAAAACGCAAACTATCAGACTAAAACTTTCAACTATAAGGAATGTAGCCGAATTGGTTGTGCCGTTGTATAACCGCTGCTTCTCACCATTGTTCGAGTACGAATCATCGTGAGGCGTAAATTTCGTGTTTGCGGCACGGCATCATCTCTCACCATTCGCAGGATCTAGTGACGACAAATTCGGAAGTAGAATATGCATATAGCTCATCGAGTTGGTCAGTGTGGTTTTAAACCTACAAAAAATAACAAAAATAAAAAGGACGTAAGAAATGTCACTAATTTTGATGGTCGGTCAACGAAAATAACTTAGATACCAAACTATATATAGGTATCAGGAACGTGACAAACAACATCGATTTCGTTGGCTGATCGCCGGTTAATAGACCGAAACTAGAATTGGGAAATCTCAAACGAAAACTGAAAAACGTAAATGACGTTAAAAGTGGCACTGAATTCATTGCCGCAGCCTGTGCAAGGAAAAAAGTACCAAAGTAGGCGTTTTTAAATTAAAACTTTAAAATACGACGGACGTGTTACATTACATTTTTTTCGCTGGCTGATCAGCGGCAATAAATCGCAAACTAAAAAAACGCAAATCATAAGCTAAAAACGCAAATAAAATTTTAAATGTGTGAAGTGAGTAAAAGAACACATCGATTTCAGTGCTAACCAACGGAGATAAACAACAACTCAGAAGTGAAAAATGTGAAACTAAAACTCAGAAGAAAGAATGGCGTGAAAATGACATCGATTTCGCTAGTTGACCGATGGAGAAAAATAAAAAAATGCAGGTAAAAAATCTCAAACTAAAACTAAAAACTACGAGCGACGTAAAAATGACAACTTCGTTGACTGATCAATGACGATAAGCAACAAATTATCAGTGGAGGATGGCAAACTGAACACACTGTAAAAGTAAACACAAAATAAAATTAAAACTAAGCTCAAGGTAAAACTAAAATTAAACGCAAGGTAAACCTATAATTGCACGCAAAGTATAACTGAACTCCATGCAAAGTAAAACTAAAATTGCATGCAAAGTAAAACCAAAATTGCCTGCAAAGTAAAACTAAAAATGCATGCAAAGTAAAACTAAACACAAAGTAAAACTAAAACTAAACACAAAGTAAAACTAAAACTAAACACAAAGTAAACCTAAAACTAAACACAAAGTAAAATTAAAACTAAACACAAAGTAAAACTAAGCTAAACACAAAGTAAAACTAAACACAAAGTAAAACTAAAACTAAACACAAAGTAAAGCTAAAATTAAACACAAAGTAAAATTAAAACTAAACACAAAGTAAAACTAAAACTGAACACAAAGTAAAACTAAAACTAAACACAAAGTAAAACTAAAACTAAACCCAAAGTAAAATTAAAACCGGCATCTAAATCGGGTATAAAAGAGCGAGTTTCTTAGCGTTAGGGCACAGTTGAGTCATGTCTACAAACGCTCCAGAGTGCGTGTCAACTTGGATAAGTTGTGCTGTGATAGTTCGAGCAGAACTGTGTTGCAATAGTGCACCTACGATGTGCATGAATTTTAATGTGAGGGTGTTTAGGCAACAGTCGTGGATAATTGTTATTTATTTTCATGATGCAGTGTATTTTGTAACTGAAGAGATATTTCATCAGTGTGATATCTTTATACGTGTCGAAAACACTGGCATGACTGTGTCAGTAAGCTACTATTACCATCGCTCATTCACTGTCACGCCTGTTTTCAGCCGTTACGAGTTTTCCACCGGAACACAAGTGCAGCCAGAAGAAAGCAATGGGGACAAATTTAAGCACATCTGATGGATTTTTAAAGATAACTCAAGCAAAATCAGATGATGAAATAGCCAAAAATATCAAAGCACCTTTGTAATGCGACACGAATGACGAAATTTCTCATTTTCCACTTTCATCGCCGAACCAGTATGTCCTGTAACAGCAAACAATAAACACTGAAGAATATTGAAAGAATAATGTCACACAGATGAAATTTGCTGCCTGAATAGGTTTCCTTTTGAATTCAGATTTAAACATAATTGTTCTTCTCGAAAATCAGGAGATCGGCAGTTACAGCGTGTCTGACCTTTCTTTACCGGAAATGAAAGTGTGGACGTTCATCATTAAGTGCTCAAAATTTAATGAGAATGTTTCTTCTAATCAGACTATTAAAGATAAGACCTTTGGAAATATGAAGCGAATTTTTCATTGAAGAAACCATTATGTAAAATTCCGTCAAAAAGTGAAATGTTTGAAATTGCTACTTAATAAAAAAAATTGAAACCGGAGTATTGTTTCTCTTTATGTTTTTACGAAATTCGAAAGTGTAATATCTGTAATAAAATTTTTAAGTTACTTGATGTAAGGTCTCAAAAGCTTTCTTACTCAGGTTTTTTAACAAGTTTAAATATCACTTAAATGCTTTTTGTGCAAGTTTAAAATATCTCTTCTCCCAAAATCGGGTTAAGGAACGATTGATGTGATTTAACAAAATGTTTCAAGTAATGTGTATATATATGTATAATTGTTTTGATTAAAGAAGTATTTTCTCATCACGTACATCTATAGTTATTTTTTAATAAAGAAAGGAAATTACCACTGTGGTACGAGAACATTTTTACAGACGTTAATGGTGAAAGATCATGTATCCCAGGGGCTAATTTAACAACTTTTACATCCAACGTGTTTGCTCGCAATTGGCTAAAGCTTAGGCGGAAAATTTCAAGCCAAAACTCAAAAATATCAGGGATATAAAAAATTACACCGACACAAGCGTAGCGTCGGGGGCACAAGGGAGTACGTGCCCCATACTGAAAAATTAATAACAAGTTGCTCGCCTTTTAAATGCGAAAAAATGTCACATACAACCATGGGAAGTATACGCCACGCAATAGTATACACTGTTAAAGCAGCTTTCCAACAGTTATTCCATGAACTATGGCGTGCAGTCACGTGTTGATGGTTTTCATCATCACATAACTGCGTAAGGTGCTTTGAAAGGCATATTTTTTTATCCTCACTAGGTTGAATCAACGCACACCTATCTATTCTGGATCTGTCAGGCATGAAAAACAAAAAGTAAGTTATGGCACTAATGGCATCTGAACGGAAGCATTTTCGGAGGAACTATATCCGAGAATCCGCCCACCTGGAAAGAAAAGAATTACTTTACACTTACTTGTGCCCCCTGAAATCCTAGGTTAAGCCACGCCTTAGGGACATCGATTTCATTGGTTTATCACTCAGAGAAAACGTAAACCATCACACTAAAACTGGTTAATCACTCAGAGAAAATGTAAACCATAAGACTAAAACTGGTTAATCACTTAGAGAAAATGTAAACTATCAGACTAAAACTTACAACTATAAGGAAAGTAGCCGGCCTGGTTGCGCAGTTGTATAACCGCTGCTTCTAACCATTGTCCGAGTACGAATCATCGTGAGGCGTAAATTTCGTGTTTGCGGCACGGCACTGGATCTCCCCATTCCCAGGAACTAGTGACAACAAATTCGGAAGTAGAATCTGCATATAGCTCATCGAGTTGGTCACTGCGGTTTTAAACCTACAAAAAATAACAAAAATAAAAAGGATGTAAGAAATGTCACTAATTTTGATGGTCGATCAACGAAAATAACTTAGATACTAAAATATATTTAGGTATCAGGAACGTGACAAACAACATCGATTTCGTTGGCTGATCGCAGGTTAATAAACCGAAGCTAGAATTGGAAAATCTCAAACGAAAACTGAAAAACGTAAATGACGTTAAAAGTGGCACTTAATTCTTTGCCGCAGCCTGTGCAAGGAAAAAATGTACAGAAGTAGGCGTTTTCAAATTAAAACTTTAAAATACGACGGACGTGTTTGTTACATTACATTTTTTTCGCTTACTGATCAACGGCAATAAATCGCAAACTAAAAAAACGCAAATCATAAGCTAAAAACGCAAATAAAACTCAAATGTGTGAGGTGAGTAAAAGAACACCTCGATTTCAGTGCTAACCAACAGAGATAAACTACAACTCAGAAGTGAAAAATGTGAAACTAAAACTCAGAAGAAAGAATGACGTGAAAATGACATCGGTTTCGCTAGTTGACCAATGGAGAAAAATAAAAAAATGCAAGTAAAAAATCTCAAACTAAAACTAAAAACTACGAGCGACGTAAAAATGACAACTTCGTTGACTGATCAATGGCGATAAGCAGCAAATAAGCAGTGGGAAATGGCAAACTGAACATACTGTAAAAGCAAACACAAAGTAAAACTAAAACTAAACACAAAGTAAAACTAAAATTAAACGCAAGGTAAAACTAAAATTGCACGCAAAGCATAACTGAACTGCATGCAAAGTAAAACTAAAACTGCATGCAAAGTAAAACTAAAACTGCATGCAAAGTAAAACTAAAACTGCATGCAAAGGAAAACTAAACACAAAGTAAAACTAAAACTAAACACAAAGTAAAACTAAAACTAAACACAAAGTAAAACTAAAACTAAACCCAAAGTAAAATTAAAACCGGCATCTAAATCGGGTATAAAAGAGCGAGTTTCTTAGCGTTAGGGCACAGTTGAGTCATGTCTACAAGCGCTCTAGAGTGCGTGTCAACTTGGATAAGTTGTGCTGTGATAGTTCGAGCAGAACTGTGCTGCAATAGTGCACCTACGATGTGCATGAATTTTAATGTGAGGGTGTTTAGGCAACAGTCGTGGATAATTGTTATTTATTTTCATGATGCAGTGTATTTTGTAACTGAAGAGATATTTCATCAGTGTGATATCTTTATACGTGTCGAAAACACTGGCATGACTGTGTCAGTAAGCTACTATTACCATCGCTCATTCACTGTCACGCCTGTTTTCAGGCGTTACGAGTTTTCCACCGGAACACAAGTGCAGCCAGAAGAAAGCAATGGGGACAAATTTAAGCACATCTGATGGATTTTTAAAGATAACTCAAGCAAAATCAGATGATGAAATAGCCAAAAATATCAAAGCACCTTTGTAATGCGACACAAATGATGAAATTTCTCATTTTTCACTTTCATCGCCGAACCAGTATGTCCTGTCACAGCAAACAATAAACACTGAAGAATATTGAAAGAATAATGTCACACAGATGAGATTTGCTGCCTGAATCGGTTTCCTTTTGAATTCAGATTTAAACATAATTGTTCTTCTCGAAAATCAGGAGATCGGCAGTTACAGCGTGTCTGACCTTTCTTTACCGGAAATGAAAGTGTGGACGTTCATCATTAAGTGCTCAAAATTTAATGAGAATGTTTCTTCTAATCAGACTATTAAAGATAAGACCTTTGGAAATATGAAGCGAATTTTTCATTGAAGAAACCATTATGTAAAATTCCGTCAAAAAGTGAAATGTTTGAAATTGCTACTTAATAAAAAAAATTGAAACCGGAGTATTGTTTCCCTTTATTTTTTTACGAAATTAGAAAGTGTAATATCTATAATAAAATTTTTAAATTACTTGATCTAAGGGCTCAATAGCTTTTTTACTCAGGTTTTTTACCAAGTTTAAATATCACTTAAATGCTTTTTGTGCGAGTTTAAATATATCTTCTCCCAAAATCGGGGTAAGGAACGATTGCAGTGATTTAACGAAATGTTTCAAGTGATGTGTATATGTATAATTGTTCTGATTAAAGAAGTATTTTTTCATCACGTACATCTATAGTTATTTTTTATTAAAGAACGAAAATTACCACTGGAAAAACGGACACATTAACGATGTTAATTCATTTTAATGATGAACATTATGTGACTTTTTCCTAACGAAAGAAACATCGCAAGTTCCCAAAATGGCGACAGAAAGTTCGCAAATATTCTTCCTTTTTGTTTGTTTGAAGTCGAGAAGTATAACAAAAGACTTCAGGTTCGCATGCCTTAGAAGGGCATGCGAACCTGAAGTCCTTTTTTACAAAACATTTGGAACAGGAGAGGAGAGTTTGGAAGAGAACAGGGCCGTATTAAGGAGCATAGAGTGCGGAATATGTTCTGCCTAACCAGGTTATTCATCGAATTCCGTTCCCATTCCAGTGCGATTATATCACATACGTTGAAAACAGAATTAAGTTCTCAACGATGCATTTGGAATTAGATAAATGTGGTACCTGATTATTTGGAATTTTTATTTAAATTATAGAAATGAAGAGCTACTGGAATTATAAAGTTGAAGTGAGCATAGTATAAGTGAAGGACGTGAAAAGTGACATTAAATATATGAAAAAAGCTAAAAAATAACATGGATTTCTCTGGCTGGTCATTGCCGAGAATTTATGTGGAAAATCTCAAACTGAAACTTAAAAGCATGAGGGACATAAGAAACGACATCAATTTCATTGGTTGAACACTGAGAAAATGTCGGACCCTTCAGACTAAAACTCAGAAGTATGATGAACATAGCCGCCCCTGTAGCGAAGTGGTCTAAGTGTAGGCTTCTGATCATCGTCCGAGTTCGAATCTGGGTGAGGTCTAGAAGCTGTGTTTGTCTATTGGTACCAGCTCTCTCCCTTCTCTGGAACTAGTGACTACAAATTAGGGGCGAGCGACTGCTTATAACCTATCGGGTTGCTGATGGCGGTCGTTAAACCCTCAAACAAAAAAGAAAAATAGGGACGTGAAAAATGGCATCAATTTCGCTAGCCGATCATCGGAAATAACTCAGAAACTACAAGGAAACAATCTGAAACTATGATATTTAACTATGAGGGGCATGACAAATAGCATCAATTTCGCCGATTAATTATTTATCCCAAAATAGAAGTGGGAAATCTCAAACTAAAACTTAAGAACATAAGTGTCGTATAAAAGGACAATCAATTCGCTTCCTGTTCAAGGAAGATAATGGACAAAACTAAAAGTAAAAAATCTCAAACAAAAATGCGGATATACGAGGGACGTGTTAGTGATATCGATTTCGATGACTGATCAACAAAGGTAAATCACAAACTAAAAGTGAGAAATCTGAAACTGAAAAGCATGAAGGAATAAAAATTGCATCGATTTCAGTGCTTTATCTCTGGAACAGGCGTGGACTGGACCGCCGGTTTACCGGGAGAATTCCCGGTAGGCCGCCATATTCTGGGCCGGTAGGCCTTAGGCTAACTTAAGATTTAAAAAAAAAAAAAAGTAAATATATTTTTTCATTTCCATTTTTTTGTAGAAGAAAATCAAACAATACTGAAACAACAAAATTTGTCTACCACATTAACGGCTTCGAAAAGAAAAGAAAAAAAAAAACTTACGTAGCAAATGTTCTGTTTGAGCCAAGCTCGGTTTTGGTACAATCCCTTCGTCTTTCTCGAATTCCTATTCAAACCTCGTTCCTTATGGCTGATATCCTCTACTTCAGTCCCGCTTTTTCCAATTCCAGTTGAATAATCAATACAATCTAAACCAATATGCTGTCAACAGTCTGGGATAGAAACTCGAAATCCATTGCGTACGTTAATGCATTGAGGTTCACCGACTGTAAAATTTTTGGGGTGCAGCTTTTTATTGCTTCTGGTGTACACAAGTTTGGATTTAATTTATCACTGATTTTATAATATCATTGATTATATAATAATTCGGGTTTGACTTTTAGCTTAATTTATAACATCTGTTATTAATTAATTTTTTTATGTGATGTCAGTTGATTTGAGAGTTGGAAAATGTTGATGTTCAATTACTAGCGTGATTATGTGGATTTTTGTTTTGTGTCATTGAACTTTTTTTTTCTTTTTTGTTTAACATCCTTCTTTTGGAGGATTGTATTAATATGTGCATTTGGATCAGCGGGGCTTTCCCCCGCATCCGCATGTAATTGGTTTTGTTAATCCCTGTGAAGCCAATTGGAGGTACAGGTTTTAAAATAAATTACTATTACTACTACTACACTGCTGGACAATTGCTAAGGACGGATCATAAACGGCTATATAGCGCATAAAAAAGTAAGTGTGGTTGGATCCCAAGTGAAATAAAATAATGTCAGAATGCCAGGACATTACAAGAAAGACAATTTATTGTGCTCTGAAATCCAGAAGGCTTTGGAACGTGTTCAAGGGACAAACAGGCCATTTTGTGCAGAATACGTAAACGTGAAAAAAAATGCAATTACCGTCCGCAGGCGTTCCGGCGAAGATGTCAATACGGGATATGGCCACCATGGAGGGCGATGCAAGATTCCACACGTCGTGTCATGCTTTGCACAACATTATCAAGCAGCTGTTGGGGTAATTCATCCCATTCCTCTGTCAGTGCACGGACGAGGGTGTCCTTGTTTATTGGAGGGCATTGGCGACCAGCAAGACTCCTCCCCAAAGCATCCCACACATTTTCAATGGGATTCAGATCTGGAGAACGTGCTGGCCATACAAGGCGTTGAATATCCTCGCTCTCAAGACACTCCTGGACAGCGACTGTTCGATGACATGTTGCGTTGTCGGCCATGAAAATGAATCTATCACCGACAGCACCACGGAACATGCGAACATGAGGTAGCAGAACATCATTAATGTACCGTTGGCCAGTCATAGTCCCAGTTGGAAGCATTTACAGGGACGTACGGTCATTGATCATGATGCCAGCCCATACCATGACACTACATGTCGAATATCGGTCCCTTTCCTGTATGTTTAGTGGACAATATGCAGTACCACTATCACGCCAGATCAGTTGTCGTTGACAATCAGACGATAGACTGTATCTACTGTCATCTGAGAAGAGGACTGCAGACCAGTCGTTATCAGTCCAATTGCGATGTTGATGGCAGCATTGCAAACGGGCGGTACGGTGACGTCTGGACAATGGGATGCACACAACAGGACGGCGGGCGTATAGTCCTCCTTCATGCAAACGTCTGGCGACAGGTTTTCGGAAGATCCGCTTGCCAGTAGCAGCCATAAACTGATTTGCTATCTCACTAGCTGTGCTGCGCCGGTGTCTTTTTGTTGATTGCACTATGTACCGATCTTTTGCAGGTGTCGTACTGCAAACACGATCTCCCCCGTGACGTTTGCTACACTCTCCATTTGTTTGAAATGATTTCCAAAGCCTTGAAACAACACTGTGGCTGACGTCGAACTCCCTGGCAACATCTGTTATTTTTCGCCCTTCTTCAGTCTTGCCAATAATACGGCCACGCGTAAAATCATCTAGATGATGTCGGGAAGTCATACTGAAACTTGCAAGTTCGTCAATTGGTTCTTTCCCTTTCAACTTTGCGTTTGAACAACAACGGTCAATACGCGTCAAATCCTTTATATCTCTTATCAGTGCTATGACGTCACGAACAAGTTCGGCAATCCAAAATTTGCATACGCACAACACGTCTTACTGTATCCCGCACTTATTCTAACTTCCACATTTTCATGCCTTTCATTTTATGGTTGCTATCGTTGCTATTGTCATCCGTCCTTAGCAATTGTCCGGCAGTGTATTTATAGCATGTATATGCTTTTTCTTTTTCTTTTTTGTACGAGATCTGTATCTGGTTTAATGATAGGTAAATACTGAAAAGAAATTAATTTTTGGCACATTTAGATTTCCGCCCTCACTAAAAGCGAAGAAACTATTACAAATTGTGAATTCAATTATCACAATAAAATTCATAAGAATGGAATTAGGTTTTCTGCAGTCTCTCTCAGAGAACGTCTGTTGCCTCTCAGTAACAGAAGTAATTTTTTCTCACACAGTATTTTATTAGAGAGTTGCATGTCCAGGAAAATTAATAAAATGTTTTTAAATGTTATTGCCTCAATACATGAAACCTCAGTGATTCTTAGACTTGTGTTGAAAAAAGGTTCAAACATCTTTAAACAAGTTAGCAAAATCATGCAACTTTTTTTTTTTTTTTTGATTGGAGGTTTAACGACCACCGTGAGCAACTCAATGGGCTATAAGCAGTCGCCCGTCCCTAATTTAGGGTCACTGGTTCCAGGAAGGGAGAGAGCCAGTGCCGTAAGACAAACACAACATCCATGCCTGACCGGGATTCGAACCCGGACCCCTTACGGACGAATGATCAGAGTCCAGTGCCTTAGACCACTGCGCCACCGGGGCGGCAATCATGCAATGCATTGATTATGATACACTTTCCAACATACCAGAAATTATTACTCAAGTTATGAGGATAATGGCTGTGGAATAAATCTCGCTCCTGTGTCCTGACCTTTGACCCCATTTCGATGATATTCAACAGAACCGGTTCAGTATACCTCAAGAATAAAATACTAAAGTTTTGTAGCAATAGAAGCAGTTTTACGCAAGTTATGAGAATAATGGCTGTGGAATAAATCTTGCTTTTCTACAATGACCTTTGACCCCTTTTCGTTGATATTCAACAGAACCGGTTCACTATACATCAGGAACAACATGATAACGTTTTGTCGCAATCGAAACATTTTTAGGTAAGTTATGATGCACAAGGGCAATGGAATGGTTCCCACTCCAGTGTCCTGACCTTTGACCCCATTTCGCCCATTTTCAACAGGGTTCGTCCCCAGGTGTTCCTTACCAAATACTAAAATTTCATCGAAATCGAACCATTTTTACTCAAGTTATGACGCATAAGGGCAAACGGAACAAATCCCGCTCTTATGTTCTGCCTGACCTTTGACCCCATTTCGCCCATTTTCAATAAGGTTCGTGCCCAGGTGGTTCCCTACCACATACTAAAATTTCATCGAAATAGAACCATATTTACGCATGTTATGACGCATAAAGGCAATGAAATGGATCCCGATTTTATGTCCTGACCTTTGACCCCATTCCGCCCATTTTCAATAGGTTTCGTTCCCAGGTGGTTCCTTACCACATATTAAAATTTCATCGAAATCGAACCATTTTTGCGCAAGTTATGACGCATAAGAGCAATAGAATGGATCCCGCTCCTATGTCCTGACCTTTGGCACTGTTTCGCCCATTTTCAATTGGGTTCGTCCCCAGGTGGTCTCCTACCACATACTAAAATTTCGTAGAAATCGAACCATTTTCACGTGAGTTATCGTGCGGACGGACGGACAGAGCTGGAGCCTATACTCTTCTTCAACCTACCGTTGGAAAGCGTAAAAAAGACGTTCTCAGCATCATCAGTAAACCGTGATGATGACATAACGGTTTTTTTCTGTTGTTTTACTTTTTTTTTCGGGGGGTAGGGGTAACTTGATAATTTTTCCCAAAAGTGGCCACTGAAAGTCAACTTCCAGGGCCGTTTACGGATCGCCTATCTAGAGAGAAAAGATAAAAAAGAAGTGGAAAATGCCACCCCGGTGGCGCAGTGGTCTAAGCGATTGCTTCTGATCGTTCGTCCAAGATGGGTCCGGGTTCAAATCCCGGTGAGGCATGGATGTTGTGTTTGTCTTACGGCGCTGGCTCTCTCCCTTTCCTGGAACCAGTGGCCCTAAGTTAGGGACGGGCGACTTCGGGTCATTAAAATTCCAATAAAAAAAAAGTAGAAAATCGCAAACAAAAAACTTAGAAGTATGAGGAACGTGGGAAATGACATTATCGCTGCCTAATCCACGGCAATATATAACAAACTAAAAACCTTCCGACTGTAACAAAGTGTGAGGGACATGAAAAATGAAATCGATTTAGTTGATCATTAGCGAGAAATCACAAAGTAAAAGTGGAAAAGCTGAAACTAAAACTCCGAAGTATGAGGAACGTGGCCGCGGCGCAGTTCGGGTTTCTGACTGGCGTCTGACGGCGCAGTTCGGGTTTCTGACCGTGCGTCTGATATAGGCCCAGATTCGAATCCTAGTGAGGCATGGACGATATGTTTGTCTTTCGGCTCTGGCTGTTTCCTTTGCCTGGAATCAGTGATCCCAAATTAGTGACGGGCAACTTCTTACATCCCACCGAGTTGCTTACGAAAATCGTTAAACCAATAAAGAAAAAAATGAGGAACGCGAAAAAGGACATCGATTTCGCTGGCTGAAAACGGCGATGAATCTCAAACTAAAAGCAATAATAAATCTCAAGAAGACATTGAAAATTATAAGGGACGTAAAATATTTTTTTGATTGGAGGTTTAACGACCACCGTGAAAGTAACTCAATGGGCTATAAGCAATCGCCCAACCCTAATTTAGGGCCACTGGTTCCAGGAAGGGAGAGTGCCGTAAGACAAACACAACATCCATGCCTCACCGGGATTCGAACCCGGACCTATCTCGGACGAATGATCAGCAGCCATCGCTTAAACCACTACGCCACCGGGGCGGCCGTTAAATATTTCATTGATTTTGCTGATCATCAAAGGCAATGAATCTCAAACTAAAATTCAAAAGTATGAGTGACATGAAAAATGCCATACCTTTTTTGCTGGCTGATCAACGGCAATAAATAAAAAACCAAAATATCCCAAACTAAAACTCAAAAGTGCGAGGAATATAACAAATGAAATCGACTTCGGCGCTAATGGCGATGAATTTCAAACTAAAACTGAAAAGTATGAGGGACGTGAAAAATTATATCGGTTTCGCTGGATGATCAACGACAATAAATCACAAACTAGGAAATCTCAAACTAAAACTTAAAAGTGTAGGGGACGAAAAAACTAACGTCAATTTCTATGCAAATCAACCCCGATAAATCTCAAACTAAAACGCAGAAAAGGATGAGGGACGTGAAAAATGACATCAGTTTCGCTGGGTGATCATCGGCACTAGACGAACTAAAAACCCTCAAACTACAATTCAAATGTGTTACGGACGTGAAAAATGACATCGTCGAATTCCCTGCCTCACCAACGGAGATAATCACAAACTAAAAGTAAAAGAACTGAAACTCAAAGGAACGAGGGACGTGAAAAATGACATCGATTTCGCTAATTGATAAATGTCGAAAAATCAGAAGCTAAAAGCTGAAAAATCTTGAACTAAAACATAAAAGTATGAGGGACATAAAATAACATCGACGTCACGGACTGATCAATGATCACTGTCGAGAAATCACAAACTAAAAGTGGAAAATCTCAAACTGAAACTGAAAAGCATGAGGGACATAAAAACTGACATCGACATCACCGTCTGATTACTGGCGAGAAAACATTAACTAACAGTGGAAAATCTCAAACTAAAATTAAAAATTATTAGGGACGTAAAAAAATGACATCGTTTTCATTGGCTAATTCACCGTCTAGAAATCACAAACTTAAAGTGGGAAATTTCAAACTAAAATTGAAAAGTGAGAAGTACGTAAAAAATGACATTGATTTCGCTGCCTGATCAATGAAGATAAATCACAAAACAAAAGTAAAAAGAAAGAATCTAAAACTGAAACTCAAATGTATGAGTTACGTGAAAAATGATGCGGATTTCCCTGCCTGATCAACGGCTATAAATCACAAACTAAAACTAGAAAATGATGGTGATGATGCAGTGCATTTTGTAAGTCCACCTAGAAGAAAGCAGTGGTGAACAATTTAAACACATCTGATGGCTTTTCCAGATAACTCAAGCCGATCCAGATGAAGAAAATGGCTGAAAATATTTAAAACCCCTTCGTAAGGCGACACAGATGACGGACCTTCTGATTTTCCCATCCATGGATTTTCCATTTTCATCGCCGTAAGTTCTGTAACAGCAAACAATGAACACTGTAGAATACCGAAGGAATAACTTCAGACGGCTGAGATCTGTTGCCTATTAATTGGTGAAAAAAACAATATTGGTCTCCCAAAAAAACAGGAGATCCGCAGTTATAGTGTATTTGAAGTTTCTTTATGTGAATTTTAAGAGTTGAGATTCGTCGTCAGTTGTTCAAAACTTAATGAGAAGTTTTTTTCTAATCAGAGTATTAAAGATACTTTCTTTTGAAACATAAAGTGTATTTCCCATTACAGCAATTTCAAAATTTTAAATACTATTTATAAAATTCATGCTTTGAGATACTACAAGATATTCCTTAATAATGGTTTATTTAAAGTCGAAATGGTGGCGAAAGGGGAAAAAAGAAAGCGTTACAAATTATAGATATTTTATGGCCTTGCGATAATCATAAAGCCTATGAAAATCTTACTTCAATTTCGACAGCTCTATCGGCCTTTCTATAAAAAATCCGGATTCTAGATTAAGTGAAATCTTCAGAACTAAGAATTTAAGACCAGTGCTTCAACATGCGACACATGAATTAACAGTTCTTTTCTGCGGATCCTGGGTGCTTCCATTTGAAACCGGAATGATGAATACTGGTGACACGTCTAGGTTTCTATGCTACTACGCGACAAGATTGTAAAGCCACAAAGTTTCGTCCCAGAAATTTATCAATTTTTAAATATTAGTACGCATGCGTGGAGTCGTGAAAGGCAAAACTGATCAGCACTCATCGTTCAAAATATGCGAGTACTAACGAAGTTTAATAAACGTTTAATTAAATCAGTCTAGTCCCGTTATCACAATCAAATAATGCGATCACCTACAAGAAAAGAAAAAAAAAAGCAGGAGAAAAGAATAATCAAAATTACATACTTGTACCACTATATCCTAAGTTTTACAAATCCAGAGCGAGTTATATCCATGGGGAAGTTAATTTGCTGCTTAATAACATTCGTTGGAACCGTTTAAAGTGTAACAAAACGCTTTGACACAGGTGGTATCGTGATTTTTGAAGATGCTAGCTAAATCCCTATACACTTGCCAAGGAAAATTAAGGTGAGCCCAGTACGATGGAAAGAAATTTAGGGAACTCATTACGGTACATATTCCTATACGTGCTGCTACTAACCACCTCGTCCGACGTCTGAGCAGTAACTGAAGGATTCGGTAGATGTGGCGTAGACGGTGGAGCCGCCTGCTTGTGGATACGAGAAATAATCGTGATGTAATTCCTTCTTTTCAAGCTCCGAAAAACCACTAGTGGATCCAGCATCAGGCAAGTAGGACGATCGCCGCGCGCACCAATATTTTCTTTTCAAGTAGCCAAGATCGTAAATAATTAATATTTTTATTTTTGTAAAATCATAGTAATAAACGAAAAGATTTCTGCAAAAGTTTTTCTAACGATTGGAATTTGCTGTGAATTTGGAAATAAAACGCTCTGTTCTAGTTCCTTTTTTTTGTGAGGTTAAACCGCCACCATGAGAAACGCTGTGAGCTCTTTCCCACAAATCACGAACTTCGAACTGCCCAGGGGATAACAAAGTCTTAAATCATTCAAAATCTGGTCACATGTCTTCATTGGCGCACCCACAGAGGGGGCTTTGGGAGCTTGAGCCTCCTCCAAGGATATTAAGAACGACGTACGTTACAAATTAAACATTCAAAAATATTATTTAACATGTTCAAAAAATTTCAGTGTTCGGCATAGTGTCTTCTATTACACGGGGTCTTTTTCATAAAGTCAAAAAGAGATTAAGAGCGACATACTTCACAAATTAAATATTCAAAAATATCATTTTACATGTTCAAAAAATTACATAGTGTCTTCTTCCCAAAGCCCCAAAGAGATTAAGAGCGACGTACGTCACAAATTAAACATTCGAAAATATTATTTTACATGTTCAAAAAATTACATAGTGTTCGACATAGTGTTTTCTATTACACGGGGTCTTTTCCCCAAAGCCCCAAAGAGATTAAGAACGTCGAACGTCACAAATTAAACATTCAAAAATATTATTTTATATGTTCAAAAAATTACATAGTGTCTTCTATTACATGGTTTCTTCCCAAATTCGTCACAAAGTAAACATTCAAAAATATTGTTTCACATGTTCAAAAAATCACAGTGTCTTCTTCCCAAAGCCCCAAAGAGATTAAGAGCGACGTACGTCACAAATTAACATTCGAAAATATTATTTTACATGTTCAAAAAATTACATAGTGTCTTCTATTACACAGTGTCTTCTTCGCACAAAGAGGTTAAGAGCATAGTGTCTTTTCCCCAAAGAGATTAAGAGCGATGTACGTCACAAATTAACAATCGAAAATATTATTTTACACGTTCAAAAAATTACATAGTGTCTTCTATTACATAGTGTCTTCTTCCCACAAAAAGGTTAAGAGCATAGTGTATTTTCCCCAAAGAGATTAAGAGCGACCGACGTACGTCACAAATTAAACATTCAAAAATATTATTTTACATGTTAAAAAAATTACATAGTGTCTTCTTCCCAAAGCCCCAAAGAGATTAAGAACGACGTACGTTACAAATTAAACATTCAAAAACATTATTTTACATATTCAAAAAATTACAGTGTTCGCCATAGCTTCTTCTATAACACGAGGTCTTTTTCATAAAGCCCAAAAGAGATTAAGAGCGACATACGTCACAAATTAAACATTCAAACATATAATTTTATATGTTCAAAAAATGACAGTGTCTTCTATTACACGGTGTCTTCTTCCCAAAGCCCCAAAGAGATTAAGAGCGACGTATGTCACAACCGTATATAAAGTATAGGCGTGTACTACAGTATATATAGGTACACACATCGTGTAGGTATAGTCTCTATATATAGAGCCCCCTCGAAGAAGAATTCGTGGTTGCGTCAGTGCATGTCTTCGTGAGAAAAGCGACTTACCGTTAGCATTGTTGAAACAATTCCTCAACGGAACAAAAACTTTCTATGGAGAAGTCCAAATACATTACTTTTCAAAAGTTACTCTTACAAAACGTCACTTAGCCGTGCACTTTTTTAAGCAAGAATGGCATTTCCAGCATGCCGCAAATAGCATGTACCGTGCGCTTTATATCATCTTTTTCCATCCAAGCAGGAGCAGATCCACAGGTTTCGAGGCCACGAGCGGCAGGAATCATGTTACGGGGACTCTGTTCCCCTTAACTATTCTTTTCAGGAATTTTGGAAAATATACCCCAGGGGAATATTTAGCTCTGAAATTAAGGGAAAACATATTTATAAGGTATGGAAATTAGAACGAACTATAAAACCCTGGAGAGGGGTGTATTTGCATTTTTGTACCTAAATTTCCCAACCCCTCGTATATATGACACTTTCAGTAGAAACAGAAAAATAACCATAAAGTACCTGAAAATGTTATACGTATAACAGGAGCAAGGGCGTTCAATGAGTCCTATTGCAATGAAAGGAAAAAAAAAAACACCGGTAAGTCGATTGATTTCATTGAAAAAGAGAGAAAGTAGACGCTCTTTTAGCCTGCCATAAAAATTTTCTCACGTGCCTTTTGCGATAGCAGTCGTGTACGGCATTGCGAAATAAAAAATATATCAGCATATTTTTTAAGGATATCAGTGGAGGCGCCTCTCAGGCTGCGTCCCGAGGCTTCAGCTCCTAACTCCCCCCCCCCCCACATTCCGGTCCTAAACACGAGTTAAAATTTTTATACTTATTTAAAACTGTATTTGTGATTTTCTAGTACTTTCAGTCACTTGACCATGCATCAGAAGTTTAAATATCGTACATGTATTAGTATCAGAAAACTGTCTGCTGAAGTTCATAAAAAAAGCAAAAAACAATTAAATAAAACTAAAAACGAAAAATGGCAAAACTTACCTACAGTTAGCTTTCGACGAGTATTTCATCCGAGTCTGCAATTTTTGTTCCACTGATAAAACAGCTATATCTTTAAGCCTTTGAAAGCAAATTATTGGAAGGCTGAGAATTTTTATGGTGGCTTTAAATCTAGGCAATAATTTTTTTAGAATTACTTATTTCTTTTTTTTTTTTTTTTTTTTTTGTAAGTTTTGGGGTGCGAGGCCCTTAAAAAGATACTTTTCTTCTGTTTCCAATCCCCCATTGTCGAATAGGTTGTCGCCCTTCGCCGTACAGATACTGAGATTTTCAGATTTCAAACGAATATTTTAACCACCTTATCTTTTTCGCATTCGTGAAATTTCATCATTTTCTGGCCCCTACTTACTTTTATGTATTCAACAATTTATGTGTGAACCAGATACTTAAATTTAACAAACTTAAATAGAAAGAAAACAATATCAAAGTTGTTTTGAAGCTACATATTGAGGTCAATTATTCAGACATAATTATTAGAAATTTGAAAAACAGCAATTTTCGTGTATGAACGCGTAAAAAGTTCAAAAAGTAATTAGTTTGTCAGTTACTCCAATTTGCTTTAAAAATCAATCACTGAAACATGCATATGGGGAAAAAACTATTTATACGAATTTATTTTAGAATAGTCTTTATTATTTCCTTCACAAAAATATTCGCTACGCAGATATCTTTCTATCATTTTGTAATAAAAATTTTATAAGTGTCACAATTCAGCCTCAATGCCCCTCTTTACAGAAAGAAAATCGTAAACTTTAACACTTCTCTGTCTCTCTCTTTCTCTCTCTCTCGCTCTCTCTCCCTCTCTCTTTCTCTCTGTCTTTTCTCTCTCTCTCTTTCTCCATCTCCTTCTCTCTTTCTCTCTTTTTTTCTCTCATTTTCTCTCTCTCTCTCTCTCTCTCTCTCTCTCTCTCTCTCTCTCTCTCTCTCTCTCTCTCTCTCTCTCTCTCTCTCTCTCTCTCTCTCTCTCCCTCTCTCTTTCTCTCTCTCTCTCGGAACTTTCAATCCATATTATGGTCTTTTTCTTATGATTGAAGCAAATACTTCTTTGAGATAATCATTTTGTATTTATAACAATTTTCGTGTGGGTTCTTTACGAACATTTTTTACGTAACGATAAAAAAATAAATACATTTTTAAAATATGACATTTATTTTATAGTGCCCGCAATAAAATTTCGCTCCGGACCCTGCAAAAAGCTCCATTCAGCCCTGGCTTTACGGTTGCAGTGACTAATTTTAATTAAACATACGATTAATTAAGACACAATTACACTGTTATGTACGTAGACTTCAAACTAAAAAAAAAAAAAAAAAAAGGAAAAACTATTGCATTATGGTAAAAGATACTTGAAGGTAACGCCGAGGAATGCATTAGCATCGGGGGGGGGGGGGGGCACGTAATTTCAAAAATGGGGGCAAGCCAACAATGGGTCGGCAAATATGGATGTGATTCTTAATGGAGTCGCTACGAAGTTCAAAGAGGAAGATCTAAGAGCTTTTACACACACACACGCTGCTACGCTCGCCTCTTAGATTTGGCTATAATTGATTTTTGTGATATTTAAAAAAGTTTGTAAAAAATGATAGGACTTAGATCAATGCGTGACAAAATATTTGTCATGCACTTAAAAGACCCAAATTTTGTGACATTTACTGAAAACCGTTTCCAAGAATGGCTTTCCCAAAGGAAAAACATCAGTTTACATTTTTTCGTGCTCACTCCTCATAGAAAAAAGTAAGTTTCTGTTTCCAGCGACATCTTACTAGATAATAGGGGGGATGATTTTATTTTTTTTACCCCGAACGCCCCTATTTGGGCCCCAACATTTCTGTGTTTTCTTACCAAAATGTTGAAATTTTGTTCCTTGAATGCCAAAACGTGTAAATCCGAAAGTCTGATTTTGACCGATCACTATGCTTTCTTATACTATAAATATAAAGTAGTAAAAGGGAGTGGAGAGGAAGAGTAAGGAGCGAAAGGTACCGAGGAACGAAAGGCACGGCGTGTTCCTGTAATTAAATTAATACTACACCACTGCCCCCCCCCCCCCAAGTGATTTGTGAAATGCGTTCATTTGACGAGAGTAGTTCTGGAATCATTCGCCAGGGAGAAATCCCTAGCGCCTGGCTAATCTCTTCAGCGCCCGACAGAGGAGAACGACTGGCATCCGGATGTGATCTACTACAACCGGAATGATGCCAGTATCAAAGCGACAAGTCTACCAACCTTCTCAAAACGAGATCTTTCTGTTTGCTGACGAATTCCTGCTGCGTATGCCTGATAAGCTGTTTCTCGACTTTGAATAATCTTCTCTCCAACAGAAGAGTTTTCGCCTTCAAAGTGTTAAACCGTAGTTCGTGATCCGACATTTTCTTTGCCATTAAATGAAAAAAAACTGCTGTTAGGTCGAAAGTTTTTTAGCTGCTGCTAGTGAGCCGATACCCGGTTTAGTCTCTGCATCACAAGGGTTTTGAGAATCAAAATATTATACAACGGCCGTTCCATAAAAACTGAGAGTAAAATCACACAAAATGAAGAAATATAGGTACAGCAAAATGTATGATATTCTTTCTCAAAGTATCTTCCCTCGGATGATACGCCTCGGCCCCATCATTCAGTCCACTTTTCAAAACATGTGGCTAAGGCATTTTGTGAAAGCTGCTTTAGCGACCCCTGTAGAGCTTGAATGACGTCAGCATCTGCGTTGAATGTTGCTCCACGGAACTTCTTCATTGTTGGAAACAACCAGAAATCGCACCGAGCGAGATCAGGACTGTATGCAGGCTGTGGCATTATTTCAATACTGCATTTCATAAGAAACGGTTGAACACAAGCAGCCCCACGTGGGAGGGCGTTATCATGGTATAGTGTCCACCTGCCCACCAGTTCCGGTCGCCTAATCGATATGTGTCGTCACTTATACGCTTCAAGCTTGAAACGTAATACTCAGCATTGACAGTAGTTTGTGGAGGAACGGCATGCTGGTAGACTACACCTTTATGATCAAAGAAAATTATCATCATCAACTTCCCAGCTGATTTGTTTTGGCGAACTTTTTTCGGAGGAGGCGAACCTGTGGGTTTCCAGACACTCGTTGCGCGGTTCGTGAGGGGGTCGAAATAGTGAACCCACGTTTCATCGGCAGTTATTACTGTGTTCAGAAAGTTTGGGTCCTTTCCACTCATTTGTTTCCACTCATGGCACACCCTGAACTCTGGCTAACAATTGTTCTCACGTCAGGTGATGAGGTACCCATCTGGAACACACACACGATGCAGCAGTGATTTGTCGCCTAGAATGCGGAATGCCGACGTTTTTGAAATATTAGTTGACGCCGCTTGTCTTCACATGTCATTCGTCGATCTTCTTGTAATATTGCTTAAACAGTTTTAGCAATACGCTCCGAAACAACACTTTCAGGTCGACCAGGCCTAGGAGCGAGTTCTGCCGACAAACGCTCTTTTTTGAAATCATGGTGCCATACAAAATCGTTGATACACTCAAACATTTATCTTTGTAAGCTTTTTTCATTAAATCAACTTTTTCTGGAGCCGTTTTATCCAAACGATAGGAAAATTTTATTGCACAACGCATTTCGCTTCTTAACTCTGAATCACTCAACTCCATTGCTGTATGGCGAAATGCAGACGTGCCTTAAACAACTGCCCAATAACAAAATCAGAATCGTCTGCCACGGCTAATAACTGCTGCCATAGATACTTCCTTAATTCAGTTAGTCGTCTCTCGCCAACTCAAAAAAAAAAAATACTCTCAGTTTTTATGGAACGGCTTTTGTATATCAGTGTTCAAAATTTTTGTGGTAGTTTGCAACAAAAAGTGGTGCTATACCAGCTGGACCAGTTTCTAAGAAACAAATACATCATTGTGTAATGCAAAGAAAACCCAACAACGTAATGCAACTTTGATCCACGCTATGGAACAACACACTGGTCCATCCCCCCCCCCCCAAAAAAAGTGGTGGAGCTGGTGTAGCACCACTTTTTGGTGCAACCTACCACAAAATTTTTAACAGTGATAGAAGTTGTATATATATATTTTTAATTAGGGTTTAACGACCACCGTGAGCAATTCGGGGGGAGGGGGGTTGAAAGCAGTTTGCTGCCCCAAATTTAGAGTCACTGGTTTTAAGAAAGGGACAGAGCCAGGGCCGAAACATACCACCCTTGCCTCATGTGGGACCATCTCGAACGAATCTATAGAATCCCGCACCTCACTCCACAGAGACGGGCTTGCTATGTGGTTTCCTTTCTTGCGTTTGATGTATCAGACAAGAAATAGATGGCTACGTCCTTATGTTTTTGGGCGCGGCAAGTACTTATAAAATCCGTCTATTCTGCAGTTTGCGCAACGTGGGGCGCGGGTGGCCTAGTGGTCAGCGTTCATGACTGCCATGGAGATGACCTCAGGTTCGATCCTGGGCAGGTACGAACGTTCGAACCACTAAATACCTGCCGGGCGTCGGATGGGCACGTTAAGCCGTCGGACCCCGGGTATTGCCCCCTCCCCCCCCCATCCCGGTAGTAAATAAGGGCGTCTTCTACCTCGCTTCCGTGTCACTTTCCTATCGAGCACTCTAGCCCAAATCTCCTAGCTTCCTATTTCTAAGGGTTGTTTAAGACCTGGGGTCAGACACTCCCTTCCTAAAATCCTCGACATATGATCTGGTCTGTTTGCGCAATGCTGTTAATCAGTACGAATTGTCTAGCGATTAAGAACTCATCCGTCCTCGTGAATACGGGTATGTAATTTTACATGTCATCCATCGTTCGGATGATCCTCTCTGCTGCAGTGTTGGTCTCTGGATTGGGATTACCGATGGGTATTAATTTCCTCGATCGTCATTTATGAAACTGTTTCCCGTTATGGAATTTATTTCCCGTTACTTTCAATAACCTCGAGTCTATGGACCAATCACTGAAATTTTAACTGTATCACTTCGCGATACTATTTTAATTAAATTCTTGGTACATGCTTAAAGCTTTTTTTTTCTTTCTTTCGGTTTAACGACCACCATTAGCAACTCAGTAAGCTATAGGGAGTCACCCGACCCTGATTTAGTACCATTGGCTCCAGGGAGGCGAGACAGCGAGTGCTTTAAGACAAATACACCATTCATGCCTCACTCGGGATTCGAACCCGGGCCCGTTTCGGACGAATTGGCCAGCGCCTCGTATCACTTGGCTACGGGGACGACCCGGCCTTATGCTTATACGCATTGGTGCATTGATTGATGCAGTATCGATATAATTTATATATTCAGGCAGACAGGCATTATTTGTAGACTTTTCTCTCTCTCTCTCTCTCTCTCTCTCTCTCTATTCCCCCTCCGCTACTCTTACCCTCTCTTGTACGTGTGTGTGCGCAATGACTTTCCAACAGAGGAGTTCAACGGGTCGGGACCCGCCCTTCTTAAAATGACATCCATAAGATTAAAGTTGTGTCTTATACAGTGTTGGACAAAATGAGAAAGAAAAAAAAAAAAAGTCAAAGAGATTTTAAACAATGACATCGGTCTTTCCACGTTTTAGCAACACACAGCAACCGAAAATTTTTTGTTCGGTCACTGCTGGGAAATCGAATCCCAGATCTCTCGATATCTAGCCGAGAGCGTTAGCCTTACACCACGGTGGCCAACAATCCATGGCGCTATGTGTGTTTTTCTGTCAGCTTCTGACATAATAAATCCGTAAGATGGGCTCAGCTACTGTGACGTCTCAATCTGGTGGGCATTAACGGCACTGATTATATATTAATTATAGCAGTTAAATCCAAAGAGCGAGAGCCAAAGCGAAAATCCTCCAAATATATCGAGAGATCTGGGATTCAATTCCCCAGCGGTGACCGAATAACAATTTTTCGGTTGCTGTGTGTTGCTAAAACGTGGAGAGAGCGATGTCTTTGTTTATTCACTGACGTATTTGGAGGATTTTCAAAGAGATTTTATTTCATATTGTATAAAAAAAAAAAACTCTTTCGATTATTATACTTCTTTATAAATATAACAACCTCCCCTTAAAAAGTTCCCAAACTCTTAATCGAAGCAGCAACGTATTCAGGGAGGCACAAAGGCCTTCCATCCCGAAATCATTTCATTGTTTTTTGGTTAAAATGCGATTTACATTTGAAAAAATGCTTTAATTTAATAAAAATACATTAACTTGCTGCATTAGAGAAAAATTCTTTAGTTTTTTCTTCTATTTTTCTTAACTTTTATTTTGTCCTGACGGATTTCAGAAACTTCCATTTTCCGTTGCCCCTTCCCCCGTAAATTAATTCTATGCACAATTTATCCACTAGGGGAGCACAAATGAATAAATAATATATTTTTATCGATACCTCTTTCTTCTGAAAGTCCGATCGAAAAAAAAAAATGTTTTTGCATCGGATACCATTTAGTTTATAGAATATTTTGATTATACCTATAGAGGCTTTATAATGCCCGGTTCTGCCGTTCGATGGAGTAAATGTGTATATTTCTGTTTGCAACTATATCTCCACAAACATAAATATACACACTTATGCCATCGAACGGCAGAACTGAGCATTATCAGGGCCGGATCTAGGGGGGGGAGCGAAGGTGAGCAGTTGCTCCGGGTGGCAGTCTGGAGGGGGCGGCACGGCAATTCGAGCCGATCATAACTTTAGACCAGGAGACGTTTTAGCAACGCTAAATCGCCTAGTGGAATAAAAAAAAAAAAAAAAGAAATCCATCATCATGCAAAAATTAGCTTCTACATCTAAATCCTCCTAAAAAACTACCAAGGTCGATAAAAATTGGGTCTGGATTATAGGATTAAACAGCAGGAACTTCAGGACTTCAAGAAACGAGTTCTTACCCTCGGGAAACGAGAGGGGAGAAGGAGCGGGTCACACGAAAATCCGCACACATTAACTACAACTTGTCCTCAGTGGCGGCCCGTCAGATGAGGCAAGTGAGGCGCCGCCTCACCTGAAATTCCGCAGAATGAGAAGTGAAAAAAAAAAACTTCGGTCAGTAACGAAGATATAAGAACTTTGCAGGATAAATGAAACACTGAAATTTACATTGTGATTCATGAATTAGGTTAAAAAAAGGCTTTCAAGAAGAGGAATGAATCATTATTTTTGCAAAGCAGCTGCATGTTTTAAGCGCTTAGAGGCGACCGGCTGAATCGTCTCGATGAGAAGCCGGTTTTGGGAACTGGGGATCAGAGAAGAGCCCTACAGAGTGAACCCCCACCCCCACGGTCCGAGGTCTACCTAAGGAGGTGCCGGACTTCCAGTAAGAGAAAGGAAATTTCTGAGGCGACCCTCCATTTCGCTTAAACTGGAATCGCATCTCTGCTGTTATTGGAGAACCCAAGGATTGTGTATCCAATGGGCGCGGGAAAATGAGCAGATGACCTTGGTAAAAAGTGGTTTTACAGGCGATGACGCCGTTCGCCTCTCTATGCTTTGAAGTAGGATGATTTCTACGTAGCTTTAACTATTCGTCAGAGTATATTTGAGTCTAACTTTTTGTAGTGTGTTTTCAATCCTCTCTTTTGCGGGTGTTGGCTAGTTCATAGTAATGTTGAGTTTTTCTTCTTTTTTATTTTGTTATTGTTACTAAACAGCATATTTTGATTTGGGTTGGAAAATATGAATGGCCCAATAAACGACGTGATTTGTGTTCTGGAAGAAATTCCTTTTAAACATTGGAAAGATTATAATAAAAGGGATGTTCTCATATCTGGAAGACCGACACCTGTAATAAGTTCAATATCTAAAGATAAGAAGTGCGGCAAATCGTTTCTTAGGTCTTTCAATAAATCATGGTACGAGATTTTCCCCTGGCTTTCTGGTAGCTATTACAAGCAAACTCTCTTTTGCTGGCCATGTTTTACTTTTGAGCAATAAGAAAAATGTGTGGAATACAACGGGTTATTTTGATCTGAAAAACTTTTCTCGTAGTGCAAAATTGCACGAAAGCTCTAAAGAGCATATAACTAATCACGTAGGTCTGAAACGGATGGAAAAAAATATAAACACTATTTCTGATATGCTCAAAGAAAATGCTGCTCTTCATAAAGCTAAGTTTAATGAAAAGGTCAGACTAAATAGGCTTTTTATGGAACATATAATCGATTTAGTTGTCGTTCTAAGCAAGCAAGAACTGCCTTTTCGAGGACATGATGAATCTATTTCCTCATTAAATAAAGGTAATTTCAAGGAGATGTTCCATTTGTTACTTCGTAGGAGCACCCCAGAATTAAAAGCACATTTTGAAGAAATACGAAGCTTATTTTCTGGACAATCTAAAACGATACAGAATGATTTAATGGAGTGTATTCATGAATATATAAACGAATGTGTTAAAAGCGAAATTAATGAGTCAAAATTTTTTTCAGTGCAAGTTGATGATACAACTGATATTACTCAAAAATCACAGTGTTCAATAATTGTCAGATACATATTGGACTCAAATTGTGAAGTAGTTGAGCGCTTCCTTGGTTTTTATGATATCAGCACTGACAGGACTGCTGTGGCACTGTATGATCTGCTAGCATCGGTTTTGGAGGAGTTTGATTTTAAATCAAAGTTAGTAGGCCAGTGTTATGATGGTGCAAGCGTTATGGCTGGAGAGTTGAGCAGTTTGCAGAAAAGAGTCAAGCTAGAAGCCCCGCAAGCTTTGTTTACCCACTGTTTCGCCCACCGCCTTAACCTTGTCCTACAACAGGGGTGCAAAAGTATTGTAAAATGTCGCATATATTTCGCACCTCAATCCAGCATGCCCTCATTTTTTCATAAATCTGCCAAGAGAACCCACGTAGCAGATTCAGTTGTTGGGAAACGGATTCCTCAAATAGCGGAAACACGTTGGGCATCACTTTCACACATTTTGCGTTTAATTGTAAGCGAATGGGACAAACTAAAGAATGTGTTTGAAAACATAATGAATGACCCGGAATCAACGGCAGAATCAATCAACGGAGCCATAGGATATTTGAAAAATTTCACTAATTTTGAATTTGCTTTTTTATCACTGATTTTTGATGACATTTTTGGAATTACGGATGTATTATTTGATGTTTTACAAAAAAAGACTTTAGATATCAGTTATTGCCAAAAACAAATTAAACAATGTTGCGAACGAATAAATAAGAAAAGGAATGTAACCACTTACTTGAAACATTTCAGTGAATCAATTAGTTTGAGTGGAGGTCCTAAATGTCGCCAAAAGAAACATTTGACTGAAGAAGAAGTGGAAAACTATTACAAAATTTTGTTTTACGAAATCGTTGACAGCATAATAGTCCAAATAAATACCAGATTTGAAGATATGGGAAAGCTCGAGTTTCTGCAGCTAGTTGACAGCTCAAAATACCATAGTTATTCAGAGTCATTTCCATCCAGTGCCCTTAACACTCTCAAAAAAATTTATCCAAACATTTTTACAGACACACAACGACTAAAAAACGAATTAGATTTTTTATATAATGATCACAACTTCAGGGAACTCGGTGTTCAGAAAACCTTGAAAACAATGAAAGAAAACGAGCTGAAAGATGTGTTACCAGAAGCCTACAAATTATTTTCTCTTGTATTGACACTGGCATCAACAAGTTCTTCTGCTGAAAGGAGTTTTTCTTGTTTGAAGAGAATTAAGACTTACCTCCGTAATACAACGGCACAAGATCGTTTGTCTTCACTCGCTAAAATTTCAATCGAGAAAGAATTGCTGAACCATCTAATGTCCACTCAACCATTTTATGATCTGATCATAGACAAATTTGCAGCCAAAAAGGATCGCAGAATTGAACTTATTTATAAAACATAAACTGAAAGCATTCTGTTCGAGACCAAAGCAAATTAATATCGCATTCCTCTGTTTTTAATTCCAGGTTTAAATTACCTAATACTTTTTTTTATATAGAAATGTGCTTCCTTGACTTCTCCTGGACATTAATACAAAACTAAGCTAATAATTATCACGAGCCTGGACTTCAGTCTATGACCCGTGCTAAATGCACCTTCACTAATATGCCAATCGAACTGTGACTTTTATTCAAGCTCAAGAAACATTTCGTAAGAAAACAATTTCTATTCAAATGATTTACTTTGAATTTTTTAAGAAGTGGATCTCCGACTGGCGTTGGGATGTGAGTGACGCATTGACTAGCTAAAGAAACCGCACAAATTGCGTATTTTCGCTCAAGTGTATTACATAAAAGAATACTGGTGAAATATTTCTTTCTTTGTTGTAAAATTATCGAATAATTGTTTTCATAAAAATATTGTTGCAAAAGTAGCGTATATTACACACACACACACATATATATATAGTGGTATATGCACATTTTCCCTCTAATATTTTTGGATTTTTTCGTGAAGAAAGACTCCCCACGCCGTGTTTCATATATTTCTATAATTTTATTCCATTACTGTTGAATAATATTTGTATATAAGGGCTAAATGGCATGGGCTGAAGCCCTAAGGGATGGGGTTTACAGCTGTTTATAACAAGGCGCCTAACCGAGACCAATGGCTTAACGAGACTTCCGAATCTCAGTAGATTTTAATGATTCAGCCGACTCGAACCCAGGACTTCAAAGATATCCGATGGGTGATACTGCCTTTGACATGAAACTTTTTGAGGGTGGGGCGGGGGTTCTGCATTTATGCTGTATAACTGTGTATAAGTACATGTAACAATTTGGGGGGGGGGGGCGCTTCGACAAATATTTCTCTATTGTACGTACGCACATCTTGGACATTAATACAAAACGAAGCTAATTTAATAAAATGAAGAAAATGCAATAAATTATAGTTGTTTTAATAAAAAGTTAATAAAGCAACTTCTTTGGCTGCTTTGCTTTACTTTCTGTTCTATTATCAAGAAATTGCATTGATATTATGTATCAATGTAATTTATTTGTATTACATTGTAAGTTATGTAAAAATCAATGAATTTAAATAGGGAAATTATCTATAAAACGTGCTTAGAAAAAGCTAACTGTCTCGCCTACTTAGGGGGTGCAAACCACGACCCCCCGGCTACGCCACTGATATATATATATGTTCCTATAACGTTATACGAATTTATATATTTTTCAATAACATATGTGTTACTGTTTTACATTTACATCAAGACCGTTCGCCTCACCAGCATTTTACACCACGAGCCGCCACTGCTTGTCCTTCAAAAACACAGGGAAATTTCCTAAACCTGATATCCCTTTTATCAAAGCACAACTCTACGTTACAAAATACATTGGAAAATTTGAAAAAAGGGCAAGATAAGTTACTTGTCCAGTACCATTCAAAATGAAATCATAGAACTCATGGCCGAAAAGGTACGTGAAGTAATAGCAAAAGAGATATTATCTGCGAAATACTTCACTATTATGTTTGGTACCACACGTGATGTACCTCACTTTGAGCAAATGAGTGAGGTCATTCGGTACGTAAAAATCGACGAAAGTGGAAAATGCGAAATAAAAGAAAGTGTTATTGACTTCCTAGACCTACACGGTAAAACTGGATAATATACGTATATCTCATACAATTCTAAGTTAATTAGAGAGATCGCATTAAGATATCCGATTGTGGAGGACAATCTTATGACAACGGATCAAACATGGCTGGTATTTACCAAAGCGATATTTACAAAGGAGTCCAGGCGACGATACAAGAAAAAAATAAAAAAAATTGCGGTGCTTGTGCCGTGCATTGCGCACTCACTCAATCTGGTGGCTGTGCATGCTGCTTCCAGCTGCCGAGAAGCGTCGCGTCGTATCTTTTCGGCATTGTTCAAAGTGTATTCTGCTTTTTTGCATCATCAATTGCATGATGGGAAATTATAAAGAAATACACCGGAAGTAACTTAAAAGAAACCAGCCATACAAGATGATCTGCCAAATGGGAATCTGTGGATGCTCTGAAAAGGAATGTGGCTAAAGTGGCTCAAGGACTTGTAGAAATAAAGAAAGTCTGATGCAGGAAGTCTTTTTCACGCTATAACAGATTTTAGGTCCATCCTGAATCTTGTTATATTAAATTCTACACTGCTGGCCACCCAAAATGCAACACCAAGAAGGACACGAGACAGGAAAGCCAGATTAACTGGACATATAACAACAGATACAAAGATGAAACGATTGAGCTTACAGGCCCGAGCGACTTGCGGAACACGCAGACATCAATAGTTAATGTGGCCCCCATGGCTAGCAATAACGGCCGCTACACGCCGCGGCATCGAACGAAAGAGGCTTTGGATGGAGGCTTAGGGTATGTCGGTCCAGGCTGCTTCCACACGTTGCCACAGTTCATCAGGCGTAGCCGCGGGTGATGTTTGCCGGGCCACTTTGTTGCCGATCAGTGACCAGACGTGTTCGATGGACGACATATCGGGAGAACAGGCGTGCCACGGCAGCAGTGACACCTGGTGGGCCGTGAAGAATTGTTGCACGATGCGTGCCACGTGCGGACGCGCATTGTCCTGTTGAAACGTGGCCGCTGGCAGGTCCTGTAGGTAAGGGAGGACTACAGGCTCCAAAACGTCGGAGATGGTGCGGTGGCCGTTGAATGTACCGGCGATGCGTACCAGAGAGATGCGGGTGTCATATCCAATTGCGCCCCAAACCATAACACCAGGCGACGGACCGGTATGGCGATGCAGAATGAAGGCGTCATACAGTCTCTCGCCGCGGTGCCGCCACACGCGGATCCAACCATCGTGGTGTTGCTGGCAGAAGTGGGATTCGTCGGAGAAGACAATGTCGTGCCATTCCGTAGTCCAGGTGCGGCGTTCACCGGCCCACTGCCGCCGCACTCGCCGGTGGTGTAACGTCAACAGTAATCGGAGCAATGGGCGCCGTGCGACAAGTTCCCGCCCCTGTAGACGACGTCGAACGGTACGTACTGCACAGGTTGTTGCGCAACACACCCTAATTCCTGCGCTAACGTTCGTGATGTGGCGGTGCGAGACGTCAATGCCCGCCGCACAACGTGCCGGTCCTCTCGTTCGGTGGTGTGCCGCGGCAATCGCTCACGTCGGTCCGTCCATCCCTTCTGCATCCACCGAATCCATACTCGCCTCACTGTGGCTGGATGTCGTTCCACACGGGCGCCGATGTCTCGGTACGATAAACCGCTGTCGCGATAAGCCACTATTCGTCCTCTGTCGAACTCCGAAACGTGCTGGAATGACTGCCATATTCTGCGACGAGGCATCAGGAAGCTTCCCACGCACAGGTCCGGCAGCACAACACACTTCCACTACTTACACCCCGCCTTTGCACCCTTCTTATAGTGCTTCTCGGTGGCGTGCCGGGTGCACATGATTTGCATATGCCCTGCAATGCTAATCGTTTGCATGTCCTCTCGCGGGCGATGCGTGCTGCGAAATTCAGGCCAATCGGATGCTTCCTTCTTGGTGTTGCATTTTGGGTGGCCAGCAGTGTATGTTGAGAGAAGTTAATCGTATAAATATCAAAATTTAAAACAGTGACATAATATTAAGTATAGCAATCTGTTTACTGGAAAGTTTGATCTCTACTTTGCAGACAATACGAAATTCTGGCTTTGAAGGTTGGCTTGTAGAAACAACAAGTATTGCAACTGTAATGTCTGTTGAGGCAGCGTTTTAAGAAAGAAGGAAATCTAAGAGGAAGAACATGGCCGGCGAAATTAGAAAAGATGTATCCTGCGGTTTTTCGTCAGAAGAACTGTTCAAGCAAGATATAAATATTATTTTCGACCGAATGCTAACCGAATTGAAAGCTAGAACTGAAAGCACCAAAACCCTAACACAGATTTCTCTTTTTCTTTGCGGGAAGAAAATAATGAAATGCACTTTAATTAAAAGTGGAAACTTAAAAATGTGCGCAATACATCTGGCAACAAACTATTCCAAAGATTTAAATGGGCTAGATATTTCTTTGGAACTTGAACCATTTAAATATCAAGCACAGTATTTTTGTAAAAATGTAGATCAGTTCAGTTGCACTGATTTACTATCTGTGATTCATACGAATGGGTTACAAAATGCATTCTCTAACTTATGCATAGCATTAAGAATATAAGCTACTCTGCCAACAACGTCAGCGATCGTAAAAGGACGTTTAGCAAAATGAAGCTTATAAAATCATATCTCAGATCAACAATGCACCAAGATCGCCTATCAAGCCTAGCGATATTATCTATAGAGAATGAAATATAAAATACAATCAGTTATGAGGATGTCGTAAAAACTTTTTTTACGGAAAAGAAGGCTAGGAAAGTTAAATGTTTGAAATATATCAAGATTTGCCCCGCCAGTCCAGTGTAAAAATATGTTTCACGTTTTCGTATAAAAACGTCATAGTTGTTTTCTTAACTTTTCTTTCTGCCTACGGCCTATATATTCGGATTATTTATTTTTAGTGATAAGTGAATTTATATTTACCACCAAAATCTACATATATATCTTACCACCAAAATCCGCGTTTGCAGACCAAATTTAATGTTTTCCTGCTGATGTGTTTTTTGAACAATTCTTTCTGCTGATATATAAGGATTATTTATTTTTAATGGTAAGTACATTTATATTTACCTTATTTACCCACCACCATATAACCATATAACCACCAAATATCGTTACTTCTTTTGCCTTTAAATGTTTATAATTTTAATAAGTTTAAAATAAATTGTCAAAAAAGATTTTTATGAAAACGAAATTTTTATGTCAGGATAATAATTAGCCATTTCTGATCCTAAAACATTACAAACATTACGGTTATTAATTAAGAAACAAGGAACTACACTAACAGTACTTAAATAGAATAACTATACTAGATATCCGAAATTTTTTGGTGTAGAATAGAAATCAAATTTCTAAGCTTTCGCACATCAACCAGATGGGCTTTTCAAGGAAGGTAAAGTTTGCAGTTTGCTGTCTACCTTCCTTGAAAAAGCCATCTGGTTGATGTGCGAAAGCTTGGAAATTTGATTTCTATTCTACACCAAGAAATTTCGAATATCTAGTATAGTTATACTATTTAATTACGGTTATTAAAACTGAAAACATATATGGGGCATTATTTAATTCATTTTGCTAATAAAAATTCATATGCACATACGTATGTATATTTATATTATTGTGTTAATTTTTGTCAAAAATGTATGTGCATATAGTTTTAATGTGATATTTCTGGTTAATAAATAAATATATATATATATATGGGGCGACATTTCTTTCTTTTGCCCCACTTCAAAACTTGTCTAGATCCGGAACTGACCCTTATAAAGCCTTTAAAGGTATAACCAAATTATTCTACAAACTAAATGTACAACTCCTACGACTCCACACATTTCTAATAACCTCGGTAATATCGTGGTCATCTAGAAATTTGTAAAAGCGATCAGGACGGAGCCAAGTATCCCCAGAGCTCCCACAAAGGAATTAATCCAAAAGAAGAAGATCCCCATCATCATCATCGTCGGAAGAAGACGAACTGGATGTTGCGCTCTATAAATTGAAAAAAAATATTTCACAAAAGTATGTGTAGACGATAGCCTCTTTGATTGTCTCAAAGCACGTACAGTTACTCTGTGCTGTCTTGTCATTCTCTTGTAGCTAAACCAGCGATTCTTGGTTTTTTGGGAAGGGGAGGGGATTGGGAGCATGGAGAGCATTTTCGCTAGCTCCAACTCTTGAGCTCGCTACTTTAATTATTTAGTTTTATTTTACGGGGAATTTGTTAAGTTTTCTTTTATGAGGGGGAGGGTTAATATAATTCTGTTATTTTTCTCTAATTTAATAAGTTTTCGACATTATTATTTCATTCTTGGTTATGAAATCTTGGAAAAAACGCAGAAAACAAGAACCAGCATTTAAAAAATAATTCTGAGTCAAATAAGTGCTTAAAAATTTTCTTCGCACAATGGATAATTTCTTTGTCTTTTTTAAGGCCTGTGCCTAAAAAGAAAATTCTTGGTCAAGTATTATTTATGCTGAATTTTTTTAAATCCATTGTTCATCGTTAAGAAATCTGAATTTACGTGACCATGTTTTCCATTGGTAAAGTTACCACTGTTAGTTTAAATGCAAGAATTGGTGGAAGAAAATTAAAACCTAGCATGTAGAATCATATTCTTTGGCGAATACGGAATTAAAAAACGGTGTCACTTTGCTACGCGTTTTCTCGTTTAAATACCTTTTGATGTGCTACTTGGCATCATTTGGCAGCTCTTTCCTGATTGATATGGGTCAAGTAGCCTGTGTTATACAGGTGTTTCTCGGTAACGGACATGGCGACATCTATCGATGCATAATATAAGTAGGAGTTACTATGAAGCTAGCTAGCTCTAACACACCTTTGTAAAACCTCAAACAAAAAGTAACAAGTTAGTAAAATCATGCAATGCATTGATTACGATACGCTTTCCAACATACCAGAAATCATTACTCAAGTTATTATTCAAGATATGAGGATAATGGCTGTAAAATAAATCCCGCTCCTATGACCTTACCTTTGACCCTATCTCGATGATGAACCAGTAAAGTATACTTGCCGAAGAACATGATAAAGTTTTGTCTCAATCGAAGTATTTTTACCTAAGTTATAACGCATAACGTTGGTGGAATGGATCCCGCTACTATGTCCTGACCTTTGACCCCATTTCGCCCATTTTTATTAGGGTTCGTCCCCAGGTGGTCCCCTACCACATACTATAATTTCGTCGAAATCGAACCATTTTTACGCGAGTTATCGTGCGGACAGACGAACAAAGCTGGAGCATATACGCTTCTTCAACCTATTATTGGAAAGCGTAACAAAAGTAGGCGCATGTAAAATGAAAAAGAAAAAAAAAGAAATTTCATGACGAAAATTTCTCAAAGTGACCTCGATTTCGAAGAACAAAGGTGATGAATCATCAAAAATGCGCTGAATTGGAAGAAAAAACCTGAAAAAACAGAAGATTAAAAATGTGCCAGACTTACTAAGGACAATAAAAAATTAGCTAGATTTCGAAGGGCGACGATCGGAAATGACAAACTTAAAGCTAATAAACGCACATAAAAACTAAACAGACGACAGCGAGAGAAAGAAAAATGTTGCAGAAAAATATTTCAAAGTAAAACAAAATCTGAAAACTGATAGAATTTTGTAAATGAAGTTCAATAACTATCAGAGTTAGGTCGTAACTAGAGTATGGTCAGTGTGGCCCTTGGCATAGGCGCCAATTAAACGAAGACGCCGTACGGTGTTTAAAATAATAAAATAAATAGTAATTAGTAACTGTAAGGTTTAAAACATCAGCGGGATCACAAACTTTCTACATATTTGATAATTTTATTATTTTTATATATGTTTGAATTTTGCATTCTTGCGGCGGCATGAACTATTGTCATTTCAGAAGTTGACAGCAAGTCTTTCGGTCACAAGGACAAAGAAAAAAAATATTAAGTAGTCGTTTTTGCGGCTACTGGTACTTTGACTCCCTCGGATTTGTTTATAAAAACTGCATGACGAGAAAGCCATTGGAATACCAGAAAAACTCGAGGCCTCCCTAGAAAAAAATGTTTTCGGGGCCCTTTTGAAAAAATCCATTAACTTTAAATTACTCAAAATTTTAACTTCCGTATTATTAATTAGGCTTTACGGGTGTTTTAATAAATCAAATGCTATGAAACGTACGGATATTTTTCGCAAAAATCAAAATTATTCCGCTTTATTTTGTGAAACACAAACGAGTACGTTGTAATTAAAATAATCATCCTAGTTTTATACCGATACAAATTGCAACAAAATACTTACGTCACAATTAATCATATCATGCAAAACTTATTATTTTAAAGAACTAAGGCCTGCTTTTTGAAATGCCTCACGATTTTGCACACACAAAACATGCAACTGCTGTGTTGCAGTGTCTAATGACTTCTCGTTTTATACGGTATTCACAACATAAGTAAAAAAATAACTAAGCAATGATTAAGAACTGTAGCACGAAAAAAGTAAGACTACTTAAATTATTTATTCTGGATATAAAAAACATACTTAACATGATGCCGCAATGTTTTGTACATAGTAAAAAAAATCTCTTGACTCTGTTATAAAAAAATAGACACAGGTCTCTGATTTTCCTCTCCCACGAAGAACACCTTTTAGTTCATTATATTCTGAAGGACACGTAGTTATGTGCAAACGACTGTAATCCAGAGCACCTTGTTCTCATTGTTATAAAAATTCCGCTCACTGAACTGATATTTCTTTCACATTTTCTTGTTAACATACATGCGTAGAAACTATTGCAAGGGCTGTGAAAAGCTGCCTCAAGTTCTCTTGAATAGCAGATTACTCGTCATCCAGTTTGTTTGTTTTTTAAACTATAGCAAAGAAAATGATTTCTAAACATTTTGCGTATTTGCTGCGAAAAAATGTTTTCCTTCTTAATACTTCATTCAAAGCTGCCATAATTCTTGGCTATTTCTTTAACCAGTTCCATACGAAGTTTCGGCAAACAAAATTTGAAAAATCTTTTGCTCAGGCAAGAGGCCCTTTTAACCATGAGCCCCCACCCCCACCCCACCGCGGGGGTTGCTGGGGCTATCAGTATGCCCTTTGAGAAAGCAGCTATTCCACATTACTTGAGGACCGTTTTCATACCTGTATACATGTATAATATACACTGCTGGCCACCCAAAATGCAACACCATGCAAGAAGGACACGAGATAGCAAAGCCAGATTTACTGGACACATAACAACAGATACAAAGATGAAACGATTGAGCTTACAGGCCCGTGCGACTTGCGGAACACGCAGACATCAATAGTTCGTGTGGCCCCCATGGCTGGCAATAACGGCCGCTACACGCCGCGGCATCGAACGAAAGAGGCTTTGGATGTGGGCTTGGGGTATGTCGGTCCAGGCTGCTTCCACAGCCTGGACCGACATACGGTGCTTGACGGGCCACTCTGTTGCCGATCCGCGACCAGACGTGTTCGATGGGCGACATATCGGGAGAATAGGCGTGCCACGGCAGCAGTGACACCTGGTGGGCCGTGAAGAATAGTTGCACGATGCGTGCCACGTGCGGGAGCGCATTGTCCTGTTGACACGTGGCCGCCGGCAGGTCCTGCAGGTAAGGGAGGACTACAGGCGCCAAAACGTCGGAGATAGTGCGGTGGCTGCTGAGTGTACCGGCCATGCGTACCAGAGAGGTGCGGGTGTTATATCCAATTGCGACCCAAACCATAACGCCAGGTGACGGACCGGTAGGGCGATGCATAATGCAGGCGTCATACAGTCTCTCACCGCGGTGTCGCCACACGTGGATCCGACCATCGTGGTGTTGCAGGCAGAAGCGAGATTCGTCGCAGAAGACAATGTCGTGCCATTCCGTAGTCCAGGTGCGGCGTTCAACGGCCCACTGCCGCCGTACTCGCCGGTGGTGTAACGTCAATGGTAATCGGAGTAATGGGCGCCGTACGACAAGTCCCCGCTCCTGCAGACGACGTCGAACGGAACGTGCTGACACAGGTTGTTGCGCAACACACCCTAATTCCCGCGCTAACGTTCGTGATGTGTCGGTGCGTGCCGTCAATGGCCGCCGCGCAACATGCTGGTCCTCTCGTTTGTTGGTGTGCCGCGGCTACGGCAATCGCTCACGTCGGTCCGTCCTTTCCTCCTGCACCACCGAATCCATACTCGCCTCAGTGTGGCTGGATTTCGTCCCACACGGGTGCCGATGTCTTGGTACGATAAACCGCTGTCGCGATAAGCCACTATTCGTCCTCTGTAGAACTCCGAAACGTGCTGGAATGTCTGCCGTATTCTGCGACGAGGCATCAGGAAGCTTCCTACGCACAGGTCCGGCAGCACAACACACTTCCACTACTTACACCCCGCCTTCTGTGCACCCTTCTTATAGTGTTCCTCGGTGGCGTGCCGGGCGCACATGATTTGCATATGCCCTGCAATGCTAATCGTTTGCATGTCCTCTCGTGGGCGACGCATGCTGCCAATTTCAGCAGACCAATCGGATGCTTCCTTCTTGGTGTTGCATTTTGGGTGGCTAGCAGTGTATTAGCAAGAGGATGTGAAAGAAATACCAGTTCTACACGAAAAGTGAAAAAAACAAAAAATTAACGACGAAAATATCAGATCCCTCAGAATATAATGAACTGAAATATGTTTTTCGAGAGGACAAAGAAAGAGACCTGTGTCATTTGTTTTATAACAGAGTCAAGAGAAAAAAATGTTGCAAAATGTTGCGGCGTTATGTGTGTTCCACAATTCTTATTTGTTGCTTATTTATTTGCTTACTTATGATGCAGATTTTCGTATAAAACCGGATAGATCGACCCTGTCGCATGGCATTATAGGCGTAACTAGGGCGGGGCAGGCGGGGCGGCTACCCCGGGAGCAGTTCAAGAGAGGGCGTAACAATCGCTGCGCATAATCTGATTAAAATGGGGATTTAAACTTTTGCACCAGTTTCTAGTACAGAATTACAGAATTTATCTATAATTTCTTTCTGCAGTTGCGGTAGCTTAGAGGCTTAAAATTAGCATTTATTCGTCAGAATGTGCGGGGATGGGATGTAAGTTGCTCCCAATCAGAAATGGTAATACGGATATTCGTACGTTACAAGAAAAGGATGCCATTCATGTTTTTGAAGATTCTTTGGGGACAATTCGATCATTACTTCCACTACTGTAAGCTGAATTCGGCCCGTTTAATTAATGTGGTACCGAAGATCGCAACTCCGGGGTATTGGGAATATATACCCTCCTCTTCACATTTTGCATTTTACACCCCTAAATGGTGTTCCGCGTGTCCAGTTCAGCTTCACCACCCAGAATCTTCTATCCTAATTTTTTCCGACGCAATTAATGAAGACAAGTTAGTAAAATCATGCAATTCATTGATTACGATGCACTTTCCAACATACCAGAAATCATTACTCAAGTTATGAGGATAATGGCTGTGGAATAAATCTCGCTCCTGTGTGCCGACTTTGACCCCATTTCAATGATATTCAATAGAAATGGTTCAGTATAATTCCGGAACAACATGACAAAGTTTTGTCGCAATTGCAGCATTTTTACGCAAGTTATGACGCATTAGGGTGATGGAATAGATCCCGCTCCTATGTCCTGACCTTTGACCCCCTTTCGTCCATTTTCAATAGGGTTCCTTCCGAGGTTGTCCCCTACCACATACAAAAATTTAATCGAAATTGAGCCATTTTTTACGCGAGTTATCGTGCGGACGGACGGACGGACGGACAAAGCTGGAGCATATACGCTTCTTTAACCTACGGTAGGAAAGCGTAAATAAAATGGCGTTTTCCTGTTTGGGATAAGAAATAACACACAGTTCCCTAATATCCTACTTGCAGTATCATACCCCAATAAAAATATTTAAAAGTTCAGGTTGTTAAACTACAATTAAAATGGCAACGAAGGCAGTGGTAACTGGTAACTTCGCAAAGGTTTTCCTTTGGTCAGCCGAAAAACTAGCCCATTCTTAAACTCTATCGCACAACTGTTAGTGATTATTAGTTATTAATTTATTACAAGAGAATATGATAAAAAAAAAAAAAGAAAGTATGCAATTCAGTCTGAAAGGAAATGTCAGAAGCAACACCAGGTGGCCGATGTTAGTTTTTTTTAAATATTGAAATTGTGTTGGTACCAAATAATGCAAAACTGTGCGTAATTAACACACAAGACCAGTTTTATTATTAGAGGCGTAACTAGGATTTCGGCACCCTGGGTGAAGCTGCTCAAAATATTTCACTCCTCACATATCTATTTTATGTCATCAACAACCATTATCAGTCTACTGCTGGACGAAGGTCTCCCCAAGTTTTTTCTACAACTTTCTGCCTTCAGACAGTCTCTAGGTCACTCCGGCACGCTTTCGAAATTCAACCACCCATCTCCCACGTGATCCTCTTCAGCGTCTTTTCCGGCCCTTTGGTCTAGTGTTTAAATTGTCCAACCGTGGTCTGTTCTTCAATTAATGTGTCCAGCCCATTGCCATTTAAGGGATTTTATACTTTGAGCATGATATTATCAACTCCCGTCATTTTCGTAATGCATGAGTTCCTCTTCCTATCTTTCTCGTTTATACCAAGCATACACATCTCCATGCTTCTTTCATTAGTTTGCAGTCCATGAATATAAGGGTGTCCGAAAAGTCTTTCCCTGATTACAAACGTCATTCATATCCGTTGTATGTACGTTACAGATGTGAAACTGGTGCCAAAATGTTGGAAAACTAACCAAGTTTTTTTGTAGCAGGTTTCCGCAACGTGGCTGTAGTGTAGCAGTGTCAGTGTCCAGGAAACCGGAAATGTTCACAAATAGTGAACAGAACTTTTTCATGAACAGAACTTTTTGGCATCTGTAATTCACGTGAGGCCCTACGCACTGATTTCTTGGGACTTCGCACAAAAGACTCTCTCACTGCTTCCACCCTTTCAGCTGAGGTTGATGGTCGGCCAGTTCTCGGTAAGTTAGCAACAGATCCTGTGGTCTTCAACTTGTCGTACCACGACTTAAAGCTCTTGTCATCGGGCGGCTTCTTTCCATACGTTGTTCGAAAGTTCCTCTGCACTGTTATTGGTGACCGGGTGTCGTGATACCAGAGGACACACTGAGATTTTTCCTGATTTGTGAACATTTCCGGTTTCCTGGACACTGACACTGCTACACTACAGCAACGCTGCGGAAACCTGCAACAAAAAAACTTGGTTAGTTTTCCAACATTTTGGCACCAGTTTTACATCTGTAACGTACATACAGCGGATATGAATGACGTTTGTAAGCAGGGAAAGACTTTTCGGACACCCTGTATTTTTTGGTTAAAGTCTATGTCTCTGATCCATACACGTTATATATAAGAGAAATTTGCGGAAAAGACTTAGGAAAGCACAGCTGTGTATTGATAATGGTTGATTTTGAAGATGATGATGATGTATACATTACTAATTTGATAGTATATTAGCATATCATAATCATCATCATCAACCATAATCAATCCACTGCTGGATGATCTCCCTAAGTTTCTTCCACAATTGTTTGTCTTGCGCTTGTCTCCTCCATGTCACTCCAGCATGCTTTCGAATTTCATCCATCCATCTCCCATGGGGTCTTCTTTTGGGTCTTTTCCTGTCTCTCGGAATCCAGTCTAAAATTTTAACGTTCGCCGGATAGTGTCAGTCGGAAAACCGTGCTTCGAAACCGACATGCAACATGCATGATACAGCATAAGGGACAAAAGAATGATGGTTCTATTGAAACGGAGTAGGCATTTTTATGTAATCATACAAAATGCAATTACGCCTGCAAACCGTGACGCAGTAGCGAACGGTTTTCTGACTGACATACAGTAGTACGGCGAACGTTCGCATTCGTTGCTTTTACAGGCGTTTCCTTGCTGGTTTGCGACAAACTACGTGTCGTTTCCTACTAACCAGCGGATGCTCTACCTTTGCAATTGACTTTTTTGCCCTAACTCGCTTTGCTTCGAAGCTACTTTTCATAAGTACGGCAAATATCCGCCAGAGGGCGCTACTGTTGGTCCCATTCGATCTGCCATGGTACTTTACCTATACCTGGCTACCAGTTTCGTTCCTGTGCGACCATTATTTCACCAGTTATGTGGCTGTTTCCGGACTTTTGGTTACACCTTGTATATATATATATATACATAAACATATTTATCTTGGACAGCACATATCAAGTGAGGGTCACATTGATGAAGAAATTAATCGGCGTATAAAACTTGCCAGGAGAGCGTTTAGAGGAAACAGTATAATTTTCAAAAGCAATATGACATTATGTCTTAAAAGAAAAGTGTTTGATCAATGCATCCTTCCAGGGCTTACATATGGTACAGAGACATGGACCTTAACTAAAAGAGACATACAAAGACTGCAGACAACTCAAAGCAGCATGGAGAGATGCATGCTTGGTGTAACCAGGAGAGATAAGAAGAAGAACTCGTGGATCAGAAAAATGACAAGAGTGGAAGACATTATGACCAGAGTAAAATCCCTGAAATGGCAATGGGCTGGACATATTACCAGAAGGACAGACCATCGATGGACAGCTGAAATTTTAGACTGGACTCCAAGTGACAGGAAAAGACCCGGAAGAAGACCACATGGGAGATGGGTGGATGAAATTCGAAAGTATGCGGGGGTAACATGGAAGAGACTGGCACAAGACAGAGCGTTGTGGAAGAAACTTGGGGAGACCTTCGCCCAGCAGTGGATTGATAATGGTTGACAATGATGATGATGACATAAACATACATTGCTGGTCAAAATAAAAACAAACAAACAAAAAAAAAGGCATAAAAAAAACCGTCACATCCCAATATTATCTCTATCGGGGATGCACATTCTAACCGTGACAGTTTGCGTTTGCATGGCTTTTCCCATTTGCTTCGGACTTCGGACTTTGAGTATCACTGAAATGAACCCAATGGAGCTGGAAGTCGAGGCTCGCAATGGCAGTAATGATCTAATAGCCCCCAGAGAGTTTTCAAGAGTGTGAATGTCTCCCTTTTCTTGTAACGTAAGTTTAACCTTATAGCCTTGAATTTTGAATGTGAGAAATTAATATCCTCCAAACCAAGGCTACCAATTCTGGGGAACTAATTATCTTAGAAACAAATTCTGTAAAGAGACAAATAACAAAGTATGTGGCGAAAAAGAACTGTACCAGAAGCTGGTGCAAAAGTTTCAATTCCAGTTTTAATCAGATTGTAAGCTGTGAGTTTTGCGTCCTCTCTTAAGCTGCGTCCGAGGCAGACGCGTCTCCTGCCCCGCCCTAGTTACGCCTCTGTTTATTATCCTAAAAACTCATGGAACGAACAGGATTATAATATTTCAGGGGGTATTTTTTTGTTTGCGCCGGTCTCAGAAATGCCTGTAACTGCATGGCAGTTATAATTACGTGTTTTGTGTGTGTGATCGTGAGGCTGCCCGTAGTTTTCTAAAAATAATGAAATCTGCATGATGTTATTAACTTTAGGCTAAGTGTTTTGTGATACTTTGTAATGGCGTAAAACTATGCCAGTGAATTTAATTACAGCGTGCACATTTGTGTTACACGCAGAAAAGTGCAATAATTTTGGTTTTACGAAAAATGCTTGTAGGTTCCTAAAAATTTGAATTACTAAATCGGTCTAAAGACAAGTTAATGATATAACTTGGTTTTATGGACGTTTTAATAATTCAAATTATATGGAATTTAAAGATTTAATATTTTATAGTAAGAAATTTTAAAATTCAATATTTTATAATAAGGAATTTAAAAATTCATGTTTTATATTATGGAATTAAAAAAATTCAGGAATTGAAAGCTAATATGTTTTCGCAAAAGGGGCGTCGAACGTATTTTTCGCTGGGGCGTGCAAGTGTTTCCGGTATCCTATTGGAATCTATGACAATACTCCAAAGTCCACTTCCCTTCCAGTCATCTGATCTCTTTTGGGGAGGCAGGATAGGGGGTGAGGTAAGACCACAGTGAGCAACTCAACGGGCTATAAGCAGTCGCCCGTCCTTAATTTAGGGTCACTGGTTCCAGGGAAGGGAGTAAACAGGACCGTAGCAAGCTTTTCTTATTTGGGAGGGCGAGACTTGAAATTACGCCCCTTCGATTTCAAAATTATGCCTCTTCGAGTTCCACTCAAATAATACATGGTTTTTACTTTCACTCACACCACCGTTATAGGAAAGTACTGGGTTGATGCATAAGTTCATGCCGTTTTTTTTCACCGCACTACAGGAATGTATTTCATCAGAAGGGAAAACGAAATCAATCAACTATGTATTCCCCTATATTCTAACTATGGTGTCCAAACGTCTAGATAGGTTGTAACGTACCAGGAGATGTGACGTACCTGCCAGAAGGACGCAGACGACATTAAGGCAGATAGGAATCAGAATAAAACCTCCGCGTAGCTCAATTGGTAGAGCAACTTATTCCGGAATGAGGGGACCCGGGTTCGAATCCTGGCGCGGATAGAAATGACGGAGAAATTTACTTTGTTATAATGGCGCCCGAACTTTCCGGATGACTCGGCCGTTCAAAATCTCGCATTGGTGTGATGTTCTTTCCACACCGCGAGATAGGAAAAATCAGAGAATCCCTTCTCCAGCGCTTCGTAAAAAAAAAAAAAAAAAATAAGGGGGAGATGATGTAACGTACCAGGAGATGTGACGTACCTGCCAGAAGGACGCACACGACATAAAGGCAGATAGGAATCAGAATAAAACGTCTGCGTAGCTCAGTTGGTAGAGCGACTTGTTCCGGAATAAGCGGCCTCGGGTTCGAATCCCGGCGTAGACCAAAAATGACGGAGAAATTTACTTCGTTATAAGGTCTTCAATGCAATTCTTGAAAAAACGTGCAAGTTTTGCAGCGAAGAAATCATCAAGGAAATTCTGGGGATCAACACCATTGTTGAATGTTCTACCACGGAGTGCATTCGACAGAGGTCGGAACAGGTGATAGTCTGAAGGGGCGACATCTGGGGAATAGGGGGGATGTGGAAGGATCTCCCATTTCATGACCTAAATGGCCATTTTGGTCATGTTTGCACTGTGAGGGCGTCAGGGCCGGATTAAGGCCTCAGTGGGCCTCAAGTGTAAGATATATGAATGGGCCCCCCAAAAGAAGTTGAACGGGGAATCGTTATGAAGTTCGTTAAAACACGAAACTATAACTACTAAATTATCTGCAGAGTTTTCATAATAAGTCTCTGTATTTTTCATTGTTCTCATAAGGTTCCCAAAGAACTTATGACGGAGAATCATCATGAAGACTATTAAAACACGAAACGGTATCAATATGGTGATGATAATTAATACATAGTGCATTGTTTAAACTAATAAATAACCTGCAGAATTTTCATAAAGAATCATTTTGTTTTCCATAGTTCTCACAAGAACATGGGTTAAAAGCTTAAGATTCCTAAATTTTGTCTTGGATTTTCTAATGATTTAGCATTGTATACCTTTCTTAGTGCATCTTTTTTGCTACACAATGTGAAGATACAGGGGACTTCGACCATTAACGGTTCCAAGTGCAAATTAGGAGGTGTGGGTGGATTTTAGTGAGAAAGCTGAAACTGTCACTCCTACCCCGCTGTACGCAGCTACATGAAACCTTTACCCTAGGTGAGTCACTGCATTGAAATCTATTTGTGGTCCAGCCTCTGTTTCTGACCAAGTGGAAATCATACGAGACAAAGGTAAAACTATTATATAAATCTCTCACTCTAGCTACCTATCAATTATTTGCCTAGACATACCTCCTGGGCCCTTGGTCATGGTGGGCACCAAGGCTGTAGCCCCAATAACCCCCACCTTAATCCGGCCCTGGAGGGCGTGCGTTATCATGTTGGAGAAGGACACCATGGCGCCGATGTAGCCGTTTCTGCTGAATTACTCCATCTACACGGCGGAGTTGCTCACAATAGAATGCAGCCTTGATGGTCAGATTCCTCGGTAGCATTTCCCAGTGAATAGTGCCTTCCATGTTCCACCGGACACACAACATGATCATCGCAGGATGAAGGCCATGTTTTGGACGTGTGTGGGCGTCTTGTTTGGGCTTAACCATTCCCGCCGATGCCTGAAATTCACGCACAAGCACCACTTTTCATCTCCAGTAAAAATACGTGACAGAAAGGGTTTGTGTTGCTGAGAACATCCGCGATAACGGGAGACCAAGGAACCACATGTGACAACACGGTGATTTTTGTCATCCTCGGTGAGAGTGTGAGGGTCCCAAGACCCAATTTCTGGACCTTTCCCATTCGTTTCAGGAGTCGCACCACTGTGGAATGATCAGAGTCCATCTCAGTGCCCAATTCGCCTGCGGTTTGACGCGGATTCAAGTGGATGAGATGGTTCAAACGATCCTCATCAAAGTGCGATGGACGACCTGAGCGTGGAGAATCGTTGAGGTCAAAATTATCACCTTGGAAGCGCTCAGACCATTTGCGGGCTGTCCTCGGAGCAATAGCATCCTCCCCATACATGGCACAAATTTCTCGAGTAGCCTCGGCGGCTGAGGATCCCTTGTTGAACTCGTAGAGGAGCAGATATCGGAAATTTTCATTCCTCTCTATTTGACACTGCATACTTCCGGACCTGAAAACCAAAAAATCACAATCACGCAACGCAATATGATTTAGATACACGATAAAACTGGTTACATTTTGATATACAACTGGCCATCTGCACCGTCACTACTGACCTGGGAAACACTCATGAAATAAAACGGCATGAACTAATGCATGAACCCAGTATTAAGTTAACCACAATTACAATACGTGCAACTGTGCTTCCACCTACGCCTCTCTCTCTCTCTCTCTGTTTTAAGGAGGGGGCGGGGGTGGGGGTGTTACATATGCATATTGTGGTAGCGAATCATTGGAGTAGTTGTTCCTACTGATTCACTTTGAGAAGTAATTTATTCTGAGTTATCCACGGTTCTTGTTGAATCATCTCAATTTTGCTTCTTTAAAACGTGAAATACGCGAATAAATACACTGAAGAGCAATTGAATTAGATATACCTGTCTAGTAACGTGTAGCACCTGTGACGTACCTGCCAGCAGGAAGCACACGACATAAAGGCAGATAGGAATCAGAACAAATGTCTGCGTAGCTCAGTTGGTAGAGCGACTTGTTCCGGAATAAGCGGCCTCGGGTTCGAATCCCGGCGTAGACCAAAAATGACGGAGAAATTTACTTCGTTATACACCACCTTTCGCCCTGATGACTTCGGCGATTGGACTCGACAAGACACCGGAAGCGTTGGAAAGCCATACGGATCCACGACCCCTGAGCAAGCTCCCACTGTTCACGAAGATTTGACGGATGGGGTCAGAGCCTCGAACATCTCTCTTGATGGCGTCCCAGATGTCCTCGATGGGATTGACGTCAGGTGACCTAGCTGGCGAAGGAAGCGAGGTCACGTCGGTGGAGTGTTCATCCAACCATTCGGATACAATTCGGGAGCGATGGCACGGTGCATTGTCTTGGTGCAGGATGACGTCCCCAGTGGGACGTTGAAGACGCACAAACGGGAGCAAATGGTCGTCCAGGATATCCCGGTAACGCTGACCTGCGAGGGACGATGTCGTACGTACCAAGAGTCCCATTTAAGTCCACGTAAACAGTCCCCAGACGAGAATACCACCCCGCCAGCTTGAAGAATACCCTGCTGGTAAGAAGGATCCATCGCTTCATGTGGTTTGCGCCGTACTTGTATCCTGCCATCCGCATGTACCAACGTGAATCTCGACTCATCAGTCCAGGCAACATTTTTCCACATGTCTAGGGTCCAGTGGCGATGTTCCCACGCCCATGCTAATCTTTGCGCCCTGTGATGTGCGGTACCCTCGTGTGACGATGGCTTCTGTACCCCATAGCGAGGGGATGGTCCTGAATGGTGTGGCTGCTTACGCGTTTTTGTGCACCAGCGTTAAATTGGCGAGTGATTTCTTGCACTGTGGCCCGTCTATCCGCTGTTACAGTGCGAGCTAGCCGACGATGACCCCGCTCATCCACACGCTGTTGTCCACGGCGGTTGGCCCTTGCAGGGATGGTTTTACCGGATTCGATGTACTCACGGTGCACCCGTGACCATTCGTCGGGTCCCGGCAATTTGCCCACGATTAAATGCGCTTAGATACTTCGTCTTACCCATACTGCATCCGACTCTCACTGATTCCCGTGGCATAACTCCTTATATTGTCGGATCGCTACATACGTCATGTCGTTTCCTTTTACAGGGCCGCCCACAGCGCCATATTTGCATAACGCCAGCTGTCTCTAATTCAATTGGTCTTCTGTGTATAATGAAATGCGAAAGAAATTTCATAAACCACTGAAAATAAAAGTTCACAGAATTTACAACGTCCATTTTAAGGGCGGGGGAGGGGCTTGCTTGCCTAGCGGGGGGGGGGGCTGAGCCATCACCCCCTTATAGCTACAGGCCCGCGCACCGCATACCGAAAACTGGGTGACGTAGGGGAGGGCAGTCTGGTCATCCGTGGTGGGTGGTCGAGCTTGCTTGAAGATTAAATGCTAACGGACAAATATTTAAATTGTGTTTGTAATACACAAAGAACTACACAAACAAAATTATTTGTACATTGGCAGTTTTCCTCAACACTTCTTGAAAATCAAATTTCAGGAAACTTACTCGTATTTTTCTAGATAAAAAAAATGTTTATAATCTGGATCCAAATAGTTTTGTTTAATGCTAGTAGTAGTAAGAAATGGAGAGTTTCATGACAAAGGAAGCTCACTACGGCCCCGCCCACTGCGGTTCATGGCTGCCCACGGCCCCGCCCACGTAAGGTAGTCAATCATGACGGCAGTCTCCGCCATTTTTTTCCAGGGGTTCTTTCCGACCATTTTGTGTGCCACGTGTTTTGATATGAGTCATCGTTCTTTCCGACCATGCCATTTTGTGTGCCACGTGTTTTGGGATGAGTCATCGTTTTCTCCGACCGTGCCATTTTGCATGCCACATGTTTTGGGATGAGTCACTGGGTGACATCGCCGTGCTAGCAAGCAATACTATGACATCACCGATACAGTCATGATGGGGTTCACACAGACGCTGGAGGAATTTTTCGTACAAAGCAAATTAGGAGTTGACGTCATTTGAGATTCTGTTAGACACATTAAGCTCCAAGACTGATTTTTTTCAATAACTTGATCATTTTGCAACGAATTTATTCCTTTTTTTTCAACATAATTTCCCATTTTATATCCATAATTTTTCAACGTAACGATTTTTTTTTTATTTTCTTTGAGGGGACCACGCTTTTTCAACGGACGTAGCAACATAAAGACATTTCCCAAAGTTTTGTGTGCAGACATAATCTTAAAACACGATTGTTTATTAATGTATTTACGTGTTCATGGCATTTTCTGTTGCATTTTTTAACATTGTACCTTTTTCCACCATGCAAAGCCGCCATGTTTTATACATAGTTAAAATATTTTTTTTATGTTTTCGTTTTTTTTTTTTTTATTTCTTCATGATTAAACAGTGAAATGTACTTTTTAGTGCATTATCTTAATCTTTTTTTTCTAAATGCTTGCGTACTCGTTAAACTTCTCGATGTACCAACATTATTTTCTTTTTCTTACTTTTCAAACTAACAACTACTTTTATCGAGACTTTATTTTTTCTAATTTAAACAAGCAAACGTTTCTTCATTATTATTTCTCTTTCCTATGCAAACAACTTTTCCTACTTGCTTTTAATGTATGACTTAATCTGGTTTTCTATATAGCTGTTTCATGTTTGTGCAAGAAATATACAGATCTATAGCAGATATACATAAAATTCGTTCGTAACAGTATCTTTTTTTTTTTTTCAGATTTAAACCAACATACGTTTCTTAACGACTTGATATATGTTCTACAAGATGTGACGAAACTTCAGATTTTTAATTTTTTCCCTCTGAAACTGTTTTTTTTTTCTCACTTACTTTTAATGTTTGGTTTAATCTATTTTTTTATCTCACTTTTTTATGTGTGTACAAGAAATATATGGATCTATAGTTGTAGGGCCAGACATATCAATTCTTAGATAATACCTTTTGTTTCCCGCCGTATAGCGAGCTACCGCCTCGCCTTTACTATACGATCTGGCTATCAAGGTGGCTGAAGGCGTCCTTGTGTAGAAGAATAATTACCTCGACAAACTCAGTCCAGTACACGGAAATAAAAACAACAACAAGACTTTATTATTCCGATAACATTTGCTTCACGGGTTTCCGATGACTTTCCGCTCAGGTTCCCGTGCTGACCACGTGCTACCTTTCCACAATTCTTTCCGCGATATCCGGTGGACGAAGGAATCCTCATTCCCGTTCACCACGCTGCACGTCTGCGATAACCGCAGTCCTTCCGTCCGAAACCGGTGTCCAAACCAGGACCCTCTCTCCTTGACGACAGTGTTACTAGACTCTGGATGCTGAATTTCCCACAGAAATGCTCAAAAAATCCCATATTTCCCACACGAAACTTCACAATTTCCCATATTTTTCCCCCACGCTATACAAAAACGTACACATGTATAATACTTAAGAAATTGTTACGATTTTACAAACGATAAAATAACATACCAAAAAACAGAACATTTGACTATAAATTCACATTGATTCCTTTTATTGCATACTGGTGATAATAAATTTAGTACAGATTTTTGCTGTTATGCAATTTTAAATGTTTTTCTCCCACCTTAAAAGAAGTACATGTCATGTCATTACTTTGGAAGCCTGATCGTACAACACAGACAGCGTTTAAGCACTCCTCACTTATTTTATTCTTCTTTTTTGTCTTTACATCAGTAACGATTGAAAATATCCGTTCTGCCTCTGCATTAGAATGTGATAATGACAATACCGTCTTTTCAAGTGTGCTGAGATTTGGGAAAGCCGTTGCATCCTCGAAGTTCTTGTGTTTTGAAATTTCGTGCCACATCACATCCAGATCTAAATTTGCTAGATCATTTTTCTGAGAGTCACTGAAATAATTAGGAAGAGTTCTCCATTCAATTGCCAAAGCATTTAAATCGAATTTTCCAAAATGCTCGGTCAATTCTTTAAGTTCACTGAATTCCAGTCTTTCACCATTTATCCCAAATTGTTACGATTTTACAAACGATAAAATAACATACCAAAAAACAGAACATTTGACTATAAATTCACATTGATTCCAAGAACTGCATTCCTTTGAATACGTCGCTATTCAAGGGAAGGCGCTTTTGCATTGCACTTACAGCCGTAATGTAAAATTCCAAACATTTCATCCTGACTTAACGCACACCATTTTCGCAGTCTTTAGGTAAATTTAGCAAATGACTTTCACATTCCGGGCCTAAATATACTTCATTTAGTTGCTTCTGGTTTGAAGGATGATGAGCTTTAACGATATCAACCTGGCAGAGTGTCTCATGCTTCAAAAAATTTGGGGCAACATTTTTTATAAGAATTACAGAATTAGTAAAAAGTTCATGAATAAAAACTTTTTTTGACTGAAATAATGCATTGAAACTATTAAATAAATTCAACACATATTTTAGGAAAAGTAAATATGCTTTTGTGTACTCATTCTTTAACTCAGAAAGAATCTGCTCAGCACATTTAAGTTTGTCTTCAAAAACAGCAAGTTGAAAATAATGTTGAAGAACATCCCAGTTTTCCAACAGTCTTACCACGCATGCATGATGTACAAGCCATCTCGTTCCCGATAGTTGCAATATTTTATGTTGCTCAACATGAAAAAAAACTTGAAATGCTTGTAATACTGCACAGCGCTTTGAACTGCCAGATATATAGGATGCTACACCTCCAATTAATTCTTCACAAGATCTTGGAAGTTTCTCACAGGATTTACTAGCAACAAGTGCTGCAGAATGGCAAAAGCACCTTAGAATGACAATGGCTGGAATTCGAGTTTTTAATCTGCTAACGAAAGAATTGTGAGCTCCAATTATCACTGATGCATTGTCACATGCTACACCAACAATATTACTCAAAGGAATAAGTTTATCGTTCAGACATTTTTCAAACGCTTCAAAGAGTTTTTCTGAAGAACAGTCTTTCGCATCCAGTGAAAGAAGTTCAAGTAACACTGTCATAACTCTACCATTATGAGGCGAAACGTATCTCACTAATATGCACATGTTCTTTCCGTCTGCTAAATCAGTACTTTCATCAAGTAAAAGCGAAAAATTAACAGTTCTTAGTACCTCTACAGTCTCTTCAGTTAGAACTTTTGCCAGGACATTTTGTACAATAATAGTGCACTTCGTATGTCTTAAAGAAAAATCATTTGCGATCTTCGAGTCGGAAAAGACGTCTTTCAATAAAGGAACTAAACGATCCGCTGCTTGTAGGGCTACATTGTGCTCTGCGAAAAAGCGGCCAATTTAATCTCTGCCCCTTTTACTATATCCAGATGAGACAATGATGTAGGCTTGGCTGAAAAAATTGTTATTGGTGGAATATTTGCTATAACTCTTGCATTTCTTTTGTGTTTGGAAAAATTAGCATGCTTTTCCAAATCCCTTTTCCCACAAATTAGAGTGGCACAACATGCTCTACAATAGGCTTTAGTATTGCATCCGTCAACAGGCATTAGCCAACCCTTGAATATATCCATTTCCATCCAGGAACTTTGAAAAACTTTTGGAGCAATGCCGTCTTTCTTCGCCAGGTAACTGATCTCGCGCTTTTCTTTTTAACGACATTTCAGATCAATTAAATTTTATTTACATCTTAGAACAGAGAAAACTTACACTTGCTGATAAAAACTACGTACATTCTTAGATGATCAGATAACAGAACTTGCAAAAAGAAACATAATGAGGTTATGGAAACGTGGTGACGTGGTCATCCCTCACGGTTACGGTAAGACGAGTTTAACTAACTGAAATCAATTAGGGTACGGTTTTAAAATCTAAATCACATTTTTAACATGTAAACCTGTTGCCAACTTCCCATGAAAGACTGAAAGTTAAAAAGAAGAACATCCAAAATTTTAGGAGCCAGTTTTTCTCACGAAAAGGCCTTTTTTTTTCAAAATTTTCCCTTTTTCCCACGTTAAATCAGAACAGCCAGATTTTCCAACGATATGGGGAATTTCCCACGATCTGGCAACACTGCTTGACGACCGAAGCTCAACTGCAAGGTCTTTAGATATATCTCAAGGGCTCAACTGTCTCACTCAATTCTACTCGCCCTTTCTGTCCTCTACCACGCATGCGCAAGAAAAACTGGTTTTCCCGGTCAGCACGTGAAATACCTGTACTCAGGAATGTCGTCGGATACCCGCAGGGGATTACAACCTTGCACGTATACAAAAGCAGTATGACAACTTGTTTAACAGAAGCACTCGAGCAGCTGACTCTTCAAGGTCTGATGCCCCAGGTGTTCATACACCTCTTAATCCCACATAGGATTAAATTGTACCACGTGGGTGGTGAAGAATATCAGTTCAAAATGTCTCTTTTATCTTCATCTTTTTACAGATTAAATGGAGTTTACAATAAATTACAATCAATGCCGTTCACAGGATGCATACTAAAAACTACCACTATCAGTTAAATTGTACACAAACCTAAAATATCAGTTAAAGCTTTCAACAAATAATCACAAAGCACGAAAGAACAAATTCCTTTCGGAAAATAATGTACCACAGCACCACAAAGAAAAAGCCTTAGCAGATTGCAAGGTACAGTCACTCCAATATGTATCCGAACAAAATTAAAAATGATAGATCACGTGATCCTAAAATGGGAAGGCAACTTGTCTAAATGTCAAGGTCCCGTTAGCACCTTATCCCATCATTTAAAAAAGGTGAAGGTAACCGGTCTAAAAGTTAAGATCCCGTTATTCTCACAATATAACATTATATAAATGGTGAACGCAACCCGACCAACATGAAAAGCCCCGTTATTCTCACAATATGAAGGAGAAAGCAACCCGTCTAACGTGAAAAGATCCCGTAATTCTCACAATATGAAGGAGAAGGCAACCCGTCTAACGTGAAAAGTCCCGTAATTCTCACAATTTCAAGGGGAAGCAACTCATCTGAAAGTAAAGATCCCGTTATTCTCACAATATCACAGTGAAGGCAACCCGTCTGAACGTTTCCATTGGCGTTGTCACAATTATCCATCATCATTATAGAAAATATGAGACCAAAGGCTGAGAATGTGAGAAATGATACTATCATTATAGAAAATATGAGACCAACGGCTGAGAATGTGAGAAATGATACTATGATTATAGAAAATATGAGACCAAAGGCTGAGAATGTGAGAAATGACACTATCATTATAGAAAATATGAGACCAACGGCTGAGAATGTGAGAAATGATACTATGATTATAGAAAATATGAGACCAAAGGCTGAGAATGTGAGAAATGGCACTACCATTATAGAAAATATGAGACCAACGGCTGAGAATGTGAGAAATGATACTATGATTATAGAAAATATGAGACCAAAGGCTGAGAATGTGAGAAATGATACTATGATTATAGAAAATATGAGACCAAAGGCTGAGAATGTGAGAAATGATTCATAGTGTTCATGGATTTGTGAAAAGACTCTACGAGATATGTCACAATGATCGAAAAAACTAATCCAAGACTCTTATTATATATCACCAATGACTCGTAACTTGTAAACTCTCCCTTTTATATATAATATGTCACCAATGGTTAAAAGACTTGTAAAAAATCCAAAACATGAACCAATGGTCAGAAACTTTGACAAAAAAAATGGGGAAAGAGGACTTTGGTCCTCTTTCCCCATTTTTTATTTTTATTTAAGAATAATAATGTGTACAACCAGATATAATGAATATAAATGAAATATACGTATATAAATGAAATATTTACAATGAAGGTTGTATAATGAAAGTTAGCCGCCCCGGTGGCGCAGTGGTCTAAGGCGCTGGCCTCTGATCATTCGTCCGTAAGGGGTCCGGGTTCGAATCCCGGTCAGGCATGGATGTTGTGTTTGTCTTACGGCACTGGCTCTCTCCCTTCCCTGGAACCAGTGACCCTAAATTAGGGACGGGCGACTGCTTATAGCCCATTGAGTTGCTCACGGTGGTCGTTAAACCTCAAAAAAAAAAAAAAAAAAAAAAAAAAAAAAATGAAAGTTAATGATGAAGAGTCTCCATTTTTAACATAAGAAACTTCAATGTGATATCGTCCTTCTATATCAGATGTTTCCAGCACCGGAGTGATGGGATTTCCAACATCCACCAAGGGAACAGTTATTTTCAGAGGGGGAAATGTAAAAATTGGTAATGGCCCTGCTGATGTAGAAGGCCCTGCTGATGTAGAAGGCCCTGCTGATGGCCCTGCTGATGTAGAAGGCCCTGCTGAAGACCCTGCTGATGTTGAAGGCCCTGCTGAAGACCCTGTAGATGTTGAAGGCCCTGCTGATGTTGAAGACTCTGCTGATGGCAACGTTGACAAATAATCCGTAGATAAATAATCCGTGGATGGCTCCGTTGACGAATATTCCGTAGACGGCTCTGGAGGCGGCGAGTCCTGAAATCTTTCATCAGTCGTTAGGTGAATTCTTACATCACGACGAGGGCGTCCGTTGATCCTCCTCGTTCTCCTCCTCTTCTTCATCCCCCTTTTTTTCTTGGGTACAAATTTCTTGTCATATTCATAAGTTCCAGGCTTTGCGGGAACTCCATCATCCATGTTTTGATAATTTTTGCGTTTCAGTTGTCTAAACGAATACATATTATAGGCAGAATGATATAAAGTCGTGAACGCGCTCTCACTCCTTTAATACTCTCTCTCTCTCTCTCTCTCTCTTGACAGGATATCCTTCACGTGCACATCTCATGTTACTCAAAGTTGGTAAAACAAGAATAACAAGTCACCTAAATGACGTCAACAGGAAGTTACGAAATCCAAACACTATAAAAATGGAGGCGTAACCCAACAGTCTCTCTTTCTCTCATCTTGTTAGAAAACCATCATGCGCCAACAAAAGAATAATCTGCTAGAGGAATCCAATCGGCTCATGGATGAAATAATAGCGTTGCAGCAAAGCGGCATTTTAGAAATCATATATCCTCTACCTAATGACCTGATACATAGATTGAATCAATTATTGCAAGAGATGTTAATGCTACAAGAAGAACCGAATGAGATTATAGACACTCTGGACAGAATGGTGAGGGAGTTGGACGGTCTAGATGAAGAGCAATTTCTTCGCGACAAGGGACAAATCAAAGATGTACAGCAGGAAGAAATTGAACAACTATTGGAGGAGTCAAAAGAAGATTTAATACCCGATGAGATATTTGAAATTGTGGAATCTTTGGAGAGGGACTATCCCGTTATGGAGTAAAATATGAAATAGATCCTAAGGGAATAGAAAAAGGAAACTCATGTTGGAAATTCTCTGAAATGAGATATAAATAGATTATAGCGCAAGATATCAGCATCCTGTTATGAAACAGGATATGGTTTGCGTATAAAAGAGTGAGAAATGAACATTTCTCTCCACTTTGCTAGCCAACCGTGCCACTGTTCAGATCTCTTGCCAGAGTCGTCAATCTCCGGAGCTCTCTTGGCAGCCACCTAAGCTAATCTCCGCATCTCTCTTGCCAGCCATCTAAGCCAGCCAACCTCTTCAGTCTCTACATCTTTCTTGCCAGCCAGCTAAGCCAGCCAACCTCTTCAGTCTCTACATCTCTCTTGCCAGCCAGCTAAGCCAGCCAACCTCTTCAGTTTCCACGCCAAGGTAAGCCAGCCAACCTCTTCAGTTTCCACGCCAAGGTAAGCCAGCCAACCTCTTCAGTTTCCACGCCAAGTTACATCTCTCCCTCACCAAGTTTCCACGCCAAGGTAAGCCAGCCAACCTCTTCAGTTTCCCCGCCAAGTTACAACTTTCTCTCGACAGCCCTCATCCAAGCCAGCCTCATCACATTCCATCATGTGTTTCTCCTTAGTAAAAGAAAATGGAGCAATCTGCACGTTCCAGTGCAGCATCACTGAAACAACACACCTAAACATCGTGTGCATCGCCAAATTTGGCGAAACAGTGTTCCATCAAGGAGAGAGTGACCCCGATTATCATTTTGCCATCCTTCCATATCGGGTGACATGTCTCCTCCAGAATGATGTACCCGCAGACAGCTTTGGAGACGTGCAAGCTCAGCTCAGCTTTGCTTCGGATTCCCTCAGCAAAGGAGAAGCCATACAGGGACTGTTGGATGGGACTCTCTTAATGGCAGAGTACACCGTTACCTACGAAAATCCTGTTCCCCAACACAACAGATACCTTGGCGTGGTGTCGGTTGAAAAAGAAGTGCTCCCGTGCCTGAGAAACCTGGACGATGACTGCATTTTGCATATGTAAAGACTGTTGCTTTCCTTCATATTGCAAATATTTTGTAAATAACTGTTTTAAACATCTTTGTAAGTAACTGTTTTCTAATATATTGTGTCATAATATGCATATTGTAAAAAAAAATTGTAAATACTTTGTAAATAGCAATAAAGAATGAAAAAATGGGGAAGAGAATCTCGTATTTGAGATTCTCTTCCCCATTTTTTCTACAAGTCCAGCTAACCATTGGTTCAGTTTGTATATATTAGAAATGATATCGTAATCCTATGATAAAAATCCCATATTTGGATCTTTTTTTAAAAGTATTATTGACTATTGGTTTAGTTTGTAAGAATCAAGACAGGAAAGAGTGTAGGAAGTATAAAAAAATGGAATAAACATCCGGTTTTGAAACAGGATGTGACTTGTTATGTAAAAGAGCGTGACATTTCTTGTCTTCTCACTTGGCTAAATCAACGTTCAGCAGTATCTTTGCCAGCCAACTCAGCTTCAGTTTCGCCAGATCCTTTAACTCAGTTTCGTCAGCCATCTCAACTCAGCTTCAGCACCAGCTACTCAGCCCTCAACTCAGCTTCAGTTTTGTAGCCCCAGTTTCTCCAGAGCCAACTCAGCCCAACTCAACCACCATGATGTGTTTCTCAATGATCAAAAGAAACGGTAACCTATGCACCTTCCAGTGTGGCATTGGAGAAAGAAAGCACCTGAATTTCATCTACGTATGCAAACTTGAAGAAAAGATGCTCACCCAGGGGGAGCACGACCCCAAATATCTTGAAAGCCTCCTGGAAGACAGAGTATACACTGTGATGCTAAATGATCTGCCGGAAAGAAGCTCCGGAGAAGTTCAGGTACAGGTAAGCTACGAGCATGAAACAATCTCTAAGGAAGAAGCGCTGCAAGGACTCACGGAAGGAAAGTATCTGGTGGCAGAACATACCGTCAAATGCCGCCGCCCCATCTATCTCAACGAAAAATGCTACGGCGTGGTGTCTGTGCAAGATGAGGTGATGCCTCTTTTGAGGAAACTCAGGAAGGACTGTGAAGTGCATATGTGAAGAGTATTTAATCGTGTGTTGTGTAAAGACTGTAAATATTGCGTGTGTGTTGTCAAATATCATATTATATTTTATATTTTAACCTTAAATCTTATATTGTATTAATCAATTCATATTTTGTAAATATATTGGCAATAAAAATAAAAAAATGGAGAAGAGAATCCCGTATTTTGGGATTCTCTTCTCCATTTTTTTTTAAAAGTCTTGTTAACCATTGGTTTCGTTGCACATATCATGTTATATCCCCATTTTTTTAACCATTGGGCAAAAGTTGTCACGATGCCTTATTTTTCTTCAAAACGGATATGTTGCACAACATGTTGAAATTCATTCTCCATAACGTCATTTCTCGATAAAAAAAATAACAACAGAATGAGGGTATTTAAACGCAGGAAGACAGAAGATGATTATTATTCTACACTTGACACCCTTCTCTTTTGGGATTTCTCTTTCTACATTACCATCATCATGTGTCGACCAAAATACATGGAAGAAGAAGTTGAAAGCATTACAGAGTTTTCCTTCTGGGAAGAGGATGATTTTTTACAAGATTGGAATGAAGATGAGGATCCTCAGGATGATACTTGGAATCTACCGAACGATATTGATTACTGGAATCAATTCGTAGCAGAATATTACCTAACAAGTGAAGGCATGGAACCTTACTGGGATTACGATTTTTACCCGCCGTATAATCTGCCTCGAGAATAGAATAACGCATATCAGATGACTCAACCCGTTCACTTTACACATGGCATTACGAATTCAATTGTCAAATCAATGCTTTTAAAAAATCCAAAGACTGTTCTCCCATATTCTCAAAATTAAAAACGCTTGATACAAACTGAGCTCATGGATTCTCAAAGTTAAAAGGAAGTGAACTTTCGATAAAAGAATGACGGTCAAGAGAGAAATTTCCTAGATGTGATACTGAAAAATTGGTCTTTATTCATTTTTTTAATGATGCGGATGTAATAAATCTTTTGTGTGTCATCAATAAACTAATTTGAATTGTTAAATTGATTTTTCACCTTTTAATGATGCGGATGTAATAAATCTTTTGTGTGTCATCAATAAACTAATTTGAATTGTTAAATTGATTTTTCATTCTTTATCCTGTGATTTATTGACTCTCGATATATATACGTAGGGGTTTAAATATTGATTGTACACTCTTGATGAATAAAACAGGAGGTCTTCTGGGAAGAGAATGATTTTTTACAAGATTGGAATGAAGATGAGGATCCTCAGGATGATACTTGGAATCTACCGAACGATATTGATTACTGGAATCAACTCGTAGCAGAATATTACCAAGCAAGTGAAGGCATGGAACCTTACTGGGATTACGATTTTTACCCGCCGTATAATCTGCCTCGAGAATAGAATAACGCAACATAACGAGAATTAAGCAATCTTATATTTGTTTGTCTGCTGACGTCACCAATGTACAAGTCGCGCCATTTATTAATAGACTGAATATTACGCAAAGAAAAATGATTAATTTTCAATATAATTATGGTTATGTTTCAGCAATTATTAAGTATCCCGTATTTGGGATCCCCATTTTTTATAAAGTCGTATTAATCATTGGTTCATTATAGTATTTGTCCAATTACAGTAATAAAATAAATGATTTTTGAAAACTGACGAAAATAACATTTATGAATATCGTTATCGAATCAATTTGTGTTATCGAACCTGAATTTCTGTTTGTATAATGCCGATCTGTTGCTAAAGGCATTTTTAGAATCATATAATATAAAAATAAGATATATTTACACTCATAAACACAATAAATACTCATAAACAAATAAAGAACACAATAAATACAAAACATATAAAGGTAAGTGGAAAGATAAGTGTTTTTAATCCTGTGACTGTTATTTCGTATCTTAGGTAACTATGTGAAATATAGAATAATCCAATTAAGTCAGTATGTTTGTAATCTTCAAAACTATAAGTCAGTATCTTCAAATGTAATCTTCAAAACTATAAGTCAGTATGCTAGTATCTTCAAAACTATAAGTCAGTATGTTAGTAAATCTTCAAATGTAATCTTCAAAACTATAAGTCAGTATGTAAGTAAATCTTCAAAAGTATAAGTCAGTATGTTAGTATCTTCAAAAGTATAAGTCAGTATGTTAGTAATCTTCAAAAGTATTTATCCCTTACCACTGAAAGAGTATACTAGTCAGTATTACATACAGAACACAAGATCTAATCTTTTTCTCAAGCAGATATCTCATGATTTCCTTGACCTATAAATAATATATTCCAATAATGATGTTTTAATCATACAAGACACTTCAAACTAAAACAATATATATGTTTTAATTAATTTCCACCTAATATTTATCGTGTTGACAGTGTTTGAAGATATTTTGATCTCTCAAGACACTTTAAAGAAAGTAAACAACAAAAAGGCTTTAAAATCAATATAATGGTTTTATTATACATGATTGAAGATATGAATATATCTCTCTGCAGGTATTGGACATTTCTCTCTAAAAAAGGATAGTAATTCAAAAAGGGGGAATAGTCATCATAATTTTGTCCTATTTCCTTGCAGAAAGGAAACCATCAGTTCCACTTCAATCATTGTCCTATTTCGTTGCAGAAAGGAAACCATCAGTTCCACTTCACTCATTGTCCTATTTCGTTGCAGAAAGGAAACCATCAGTTCCACTTCACTCATTGTCCGGATTCCATCAACTCCACTCATTGTCCTATTTCGTTGCAGAAAGGATTCCATCAACTCCACTCATTGTCCTATTTCGTTGCAGAAAGGATTCCATCAACTCCACTCATTGTCCTATTTTGTTGCAGAAAGGATTCCATCAACCCCACTCATTGTCCTATTTCGTTGCAGAAAGGATTCCATCAACTCCACTCATTGTCCGGATTCATCAGTTCCACTTCACTCATTGTCCGGATTCCATCAGTTCCACTTCACTCATTGTCCGGATTCCAACAGTTCCACTTCACACATTGTCCGGATTCCATCAGTTCCACTTCACTCATTGTCCGGATTCCATCTGTTCCACTTCACTCATGTCCGGATTCCATCAGCTCCACTCATCCTATTTCGTTGCAGAAAGGAATCCATCAGTTCCACTTCACTCATTGTCCGGATTCCATCAGCTCCACTCATTGTCCTATTTCGTTGCAGAAAGGAATCCATCAGATCCACTCATTGTCCTATTTGGAAATAAATAAAACTTTTAAAATGAAAGAAAAATGCTTATTTCAGATTAAAGTAACTTCAAAGTAATTTTTAGTTTCAAAAATGATATGTCACATTGTAACAATGATAACAGTCATTTTGACCCTTGTAATTAAAAAAAAATTACTAATAGGTCAAAATCAGTTGGTTTCTGTAATAACGAGATTAAGCTGATGACCTCCGTTACTTCATTTTGATAAAAAAAACTGTGAGATATTTCAAATAATAATGACTTTTGAGAATGGTTATCACATGCTAGCAACAATATGGGGCTGTTAAGTGTCAACTGAAAGTAAATAATGAGTTTACTGGCATATCATTTGAAAATAACATTTTTAAAATGAAAGAAAAATGCTTATTTCAGATTAAAGTAACTTCAAAGTAATTTTTAGTTTCAAAAATAATATGTCAGAATGTAACAATGATAACAAAGTAATTTTGACCCTTGTAATTAAAAAAATTACTACTAGGTTAAAATCAGTTGGTTTCTGTAATATTGAGCTTAAGCTGACAAACTCTGTTACTTCATTTTAATAAAAAAATGTAAGATATTTCAAATAATAATGCCGTTTGAGAACGGTTATTGTATATTAGCAACAATATGAGGCTGTTTAGTGTTTTTTGAAAATGAAGATATTCTAACATTCGAGAATGATCTAAAAAGCAGTTGGTTTCTTTAATAACGAGCTTAAGCTGACGACCTCCGTTACTTCATTTTGATGAAAAAATGTGAGATATTTCAAATAATAATGACTTTTGAGAATGGTTATCACATGCTAGCAACAATATGAGGCTGTTAAGTGTTTTTTGAAAATGAAAATATTCTAACATTCGAGATTGATCCAATAAGCAGTTGGTTTCTATAATAACGAGCTTAAGCTGATGACCTCCGTTACTTCATTTTGATAAAAAACTATGAGATATTCAAAATAATAATGTCTTTTGAGAATGGTTATCACTTGCTAGCAACAATATGAGGCTGTTAAGTGTCAACTGAAAGTAAATAATGAGTTTACTGGCATATCATTTAGAAATAACACTTTTAAAATGAAAGAAAAATGCTTATTTCAGATTAAAGTAACTTCAAAGTAATTTTTAATTTTAATAAATGATATGTCACATTGTAACAATGATAACACAGTCATTTTGACCCTTGTAATTAAAAAAATTACTGATAGGTTGTAACGTACCAGGAGATGTGACGTACCTGCCAGAAGGACGCACACGACATAAAGGCAGATAGGAATCAGAATAAAATGTCCGCGTAGCTCAATTGGTAGAGCAACTTATTCCGGAATGAGTGGACCCGGGTTCGAACCCCGGCGCGGATAAAAATGACGGAGAAATTGAATTCGTTATAATGGCGCCCGAACTATCCGGATGACCCGACCGTTCACAATCTCGCAATGGTGTGATGTTATTTCCACACCGCGAGATAGGAAAAATAAGAGCAGCACTTCGAAAAAAAAAAAAAAAAAATAAGGGGGAGATGATGTAACGTACCAGGAGATGTGACGTACCTGCCAGAAGGACGCACACGACATAAAGGCAGATAGGAATCAGAATAAAATGTCCGCGTAGCTCAATTGGTAGAGCAACTTATTCCGGAATGAGTGGACCCGGGTTCGAACCCCGGCGCGGATTAAAATGACGGAGAAATTGACTTCGTTATAAGGTCAAAATCACTTGGTTTCTGTAATAACGAGATTAAGCGAATGACCTCCGTTACTTCATTTTGATAAAAAACTATGAGATATTCAAAATAATAATGACTTTTGAGAATGGTTATCACATGCTAGCAACAATATGAGGCTGTTAAGTGTTTTTTGAAAATGAAAATATTCTAACATTCGAGATTGACCCAATAAGCAGTTGGTTTCTGTAATAACGAGCTTAAGCGAATGACCTCCGTTACTTCATTTTGATAAAAAACTATGAGATATTCATAATAATAATGCCTTTTGAGAATGGTTATTACATGCTAGCAACAATATGAGGCTGTTAAGTGTCAACTGAAAGTAAATAATGAGTTTACTGGCATATCATTTAGAAGTAACACTTTCAAAATGAAAGAAAAATGCTTATTTCAGATTAAAGTAACTTCAAAGTAATTTTTAATTTCAAAAATGATGTCACATTGTAACAATGATAACAAAGTCATTTTGACCCTTGTAATTAAAAAAAAATTACTAATAGGTCAAAATCAGTTGGTTTCTGTAATAACGAGCTTGAGCTGACGACCTCCGTTACTTCATTTTGATAAAAAAACTGAGATATTTCAAATAATAATGCCTTTTGAGAATGGTTATTGTATATTAGCAACAATATGAGGCTGTTTAGTGTCAACTCAAAGTAAATAATGAGTTTACTGGCATATCATTTGGAAATAACACTTTTAAAATGAAAGAAAAATGCTTATTTCAGATTAAAGTAACTTCAAAGTAATATTTAGTTTCATAAATGATATGTCACATTGTAACAATGGTAAAGTTATTTTGACCCTTGTAATTTAAAAAATTACTGATAGGTCAAAATCAGTTGGTTTCTGTAATAACAAACTTAAGCGAATGACCTCCTCCCTCCTCCGTTACTTCATTTTGATAAAAAAACTATGAGATATTCAAAATAATAATGTCTTATGAGAATGGTTATTACATGCTAGCAACAATATGAGGCTGTTAAGTGTTTTTTGAACATGAAAATATTCTAACATTCAAGATTGATCTAAAAATCAGTTGGTTTCTGTAATAACGAGCTTAAGCGAATGACCTGAATGACCTCCGTTACTTCATTTTGATAAAAAACTATGAGATATTCAAAATAATAATGCCTTTTGAGAATGGTTATTACATGCTGGCAACAATATGAGGCTGTTAAGTGTTTTTTGAAAATGAAAATATTCTAACATTCGAGATTGATCCAAAAAGCAGTTGGTTTCTATAATAACGAGCTAAAGTGAATGACCTCTGTTACTACATTTTGATAAAATACCGAATGGTATTAATATAGATTAGCGGCCACATATAATTACCCTGAATATCTTCCTGAAATGAATTTTGTCCAGTAGTCTGTGATCTCATGATACTAAATCAGCTCTGCTGCGCAAGCACTTTTGCTGTTTAAATTCGTGAAAATGAATTTTATAAAATGTTACCTACCCACCGTGATGCTTCATGCACCCGCCATTTGCAATGGCACGTAAAGTTGTTTTCACTGCAAGAGGGTCGTCTGCTACTTGAAACTTCCGGTTGCCAACCGAAGTCCAGTGGATGAGTAAAAGTCTGATCGTCATTCTCTCTAATTACAGCCGAGCGGAAAGAGCCTAAAGAGCGTTCAACTACCAATTATCACGTGACACAGGAAAATCCGATAATGTGCGTTTGCGTAGGGAAATTTTTGGGTTAAAAGGGAAATTTCGTTTTCAATATCTCGCAACACTCAGAACACCATCCCGCGTATTTTGTTTCGTCATTCATCAATGTGTACCTCTCGCTTCTCGCTAAAAGGTTCGTACTGTGCGCTGTATCTTGAGGAAAAATTTGTTTTGAGTTCAAATTCTTGCTCATTATGCCTACTTGTCAAGGATGCTCGTGGAAACTCTTGGATCTTACAAAACTTCGAGACAATCAGGCAGATCTGATCGACTTTTTCGCCGACCACAGCTGCATCAAAAAGGAAATGCAATGCCCCAAGTACCCTCAATATTGTAACACTTGAGTTCAGGTGCCGTGCCTCTGTACTTATCCCTGCCCAGAATAATCATCGGGCACGCAGGATTAAGTGCAATTTCAAGCAATCTGCAAGAACAGGCACCTTTTTTCACAAAACTCATTTGTCTCTGGCACAAATCTTGGAATTTGTTATGTTTTGGCTGTTCATCAGATTTCCAAGACAAAATTTGAATGAGACACAAATGCAGGTATCCCCTACAACAGTTGTGGATTGGTCCTCCTTTTGTCGTGAGGTGTGTTTCAACTGGGCCCAGAAAACTAGTCAGTTGCTTGGTGGCCCAGGGAAGATTGTAGAAGTTGATGAATGTAAGATCGGCCGAAGAAAGTTCAATTCCGGAAGGTATATTCAAGGACAGTGGGTTTTTGGTGGTATTGAACGAGGAAGTAAGAAGAAGTTTTTAGTACCAGTAGAGGACCGTACAGCAGGGACACTGATAAATGTCATCCAAAACTTCGTATTGCCGCAAACTACAATTATGAGTGACTGCTGGAAAGCATATGACCATCTTGATCAACATGGATTCGAACACCTGAAAGTCAATCATAGCATCAATTTTGTTGCACCCATAACTGGTGCTCACACCAACACCATAGAGAGAGAGTGGCGGGAAGTGAGAGGTAATATCCCAAGATTTGGTGGAGTCAAGGAGCACTACGCTGGATACTTAACTGAATACATGTTCAAGCGAAGTGTTCCAGATTTGAATCTCCGGCTTCATCACTTCTGCCTTATGATTGTAGACCTCTATCCTCCTCCATAGGCACTACTACATGAAGTTAAAAAAAGGTCCTTTTTAAGGGCCAAAAAAAGTTTTTCAAAAGGGAATTATCAAACGTACAAAGATGTGCAATCTTAATTTTCCTTGGTAGGTTGCCTAAAATGCAAAACAAATTAGAAAAAGGCTCTTTTTCAGGGCCAATATTTTTTTTTTATGAAGAACTAAACGCCTACTTCATAACATTTATACATCACACCATATATTATGCATGTGGCCAGCTATAAAAAGCACCAGGCTCAAGAGTGTTTTAAAAAGGGTGCTATCAATATTATAAAAGTTCTTTTATATTCAAAACAGGCGGGAGTTGTGTAGCTTTTTGAAGCCAGCTGAAGTTGCCACAAACTAGCAACCCCATGCCAAAAATAGTCAACACATATACACCTCATTAAAAAAAATTATAACGTATATTACATCTAACCCTTTCTATTGAAATCACACCGTTTTCCAAGACTTCCGTAAAAAATTACATTACACTAGCATGTTTTTTTGTTGTTTTTTTATTGGAGGTTTAATGACCACCGTGAGCAACTCAATGGGCTATAAGCAGTCGCCTGTCCCTAATTTAGGGTCACTGGTTCTAGGGAAGGGAGAGAGCCAGTGCCGTAAGACAAACACAACATCCATGCCTGACCGGGATTTGAACCCGGACCCCTTACGGACGAATGATCAGAGGCCAGTGCCTTAGACCACTGCGCCACCAGGGCGGCACTAGCATGTTTTAGAAACTACACTTGGGAATTAAAAACAATGGCATTGGGTGAATTTGTGTGCTTATGCATGCTTGGAGTTTACGAGGATAACTATATTTTCAAGAAAATTTAAATGGAGCTCTTCAGCACTGAAATTTTATACATTCATACATATTGTTAAGCTATTCTCTGAGATTAGCTCCTCAAAGAAAGGCCTTGTGCCAAGTACACATTTGTTAGCTCCTAAAAAAAAGGCCATATGCCAAGTGCACATTTAACTGATAGCACTAGAATTTACTTACTGTTGGTGTATCAAATGACTCCATTTGCACTAATCTCTGTACACTGCTCAAGCTTCATTAGCATCCATCACACGCCACACGTAAGATCTTTTGTACTTCATACCCATAATCTTTTTCTCAAGCAGACATTCCTGAATCTGATCCTCCCATGATTTTCTTGGCCTTCCTCTAGCTTTCTTTCTTATCCCTTGGGCTGAAGAAATTCTCTTAGTAAGCATCTCTCCATTCATTCTTCCAACATGGCCAAACCTTTACTAACATCCTTTTGCTTCACATTACACATCTGCAACACATCTTCATTCCTCACGTGACCAGAACATGTCTTGCCATAAACCTCCATAAGTACAGAATCTTATATTATTCAGTTATACCTCAAAAAAATTGGGTACAAAACTGAAATATTAAACAAGCAATTTTGACTTTGGTTTTGCAGTTTAAACCATGAGGTGTTTATGTGTAAAATTCAAATCTTGAATCATAGCTTTGACTATAGTTTTACAATTTACATACACTTTATTGCATATGCAAATACTCTCTGATACAGGAAAACTGATTTGACTAGCAGAACTGTCTTTTAAATTGTATAAATTCCAATTTGTTATGTCCACAAACTTAAAATGTAACAAAAAATATTGCAAACTTAATGAGCATACTTCAATTTGTGTAGTTAAGTCATGTGTAAAATTATGTTTTTGCATATATATGCCATTGTCCCATATGCAATTATTGGTAAGGACCTTAATTTTTTATTTATTTTTTACGGGGTGTTTAAAAGTGCTTATTTTTGCATGAGAAAAAAGAGTGGGTGGAGTTTTCAACTACAAACTAACTTCTTCCACGAATACAAATTCAAGTTTTTCTACATGTTTTCACCCTTTTTGTTAAACAATTTAGTTAACTAGTGAATAATTTCTCTTTGCCAAAGAGTAAAAATAGGAAATAAATACAAAATATAAAAAATGAGGTGGTGAAAAAAAAAACTGAAAACTCTTTTGAAATATAAAACTAAATTCACATTATCTCAATTTACTTTATTGTATTTGAGTTGGAGGTTCCCTATTGTTGGATGTAAACCATTTAATTTTTTTGTTTACTATTCTGGTCTCTTTGTGTGAATCTGCATAAAAGCATTGAGCAATTATTAACATCGTACCTTGCCTCTTTTTACTTCCCTTCCATTTTTCAACTTTTTCCTCCTTCTTTTACAACACATTTTCCTTTGCTGGTGCTTGGAAATAGCCTGTTCTTGCCGTGGTAAACAGCCAAACCTCCTCTGTTCCCCACTCCGAAACCATCAGCTCTCAGATTCATACCAACAAACACATTTTCTCCCCTCCCCCTGCAACATATTGAAGTTATGTACAGCAGATGTGTGAGTGGCAACAGTGATACTTCAGATGTTGTTGTGATAGTGTGATATCGATGCTCAATAAATCGTTTGTTTAACTTGACGAATACTTAAGTATTATTATTACTGCTAGTAGTAAATACCTAATTTTAGCACACACACACACCCCTCCCAAATAATAAACACAATCCTACTGATCCCAAAGCAAATCACAGGAAAAAATTGAAATCTCTTTCTCTTTTTATCTCTGTGTTGCACAAGAACTTTCCTTCCCAAACATTTATTTTTTTAAGTCAACCATGGTTTTGCTTGGTATTGACCTGCTTCATAGACTCGCGTCCCATTCATCCTGATGAAGCTAGGTCAATATACTATCTTTGAGATCAAGAAAGTGTATGTGTTGCTTTTACTGCTTTTTTCCCCCATGTTTTAAGTTTCATCGAAGAAAAGGAGCATTTTGATCCTTCCTGACTCTTAATATCAAGAAGCCCTGTTATTGAGAACCATTGGCACTACTGACTCACCCCCAAGATTTTTGATTTATCCATCATTCATGCTGTAGTGTTTTCAATTTTGATTTTTAAAAAAGTTAATTACATCAATAAATAAAGTACTTATGCTTATATAGCAGTAGTAGAGGAAATTTCATAAACTATCTCAAATAAGAGTTCGTAGAATTTAAATAAAATCCATCTTCTAAGGGGAGTTGAGCCCCCTCTAGCTGCCTACTAAGACGGCCCTGTCCACACTTGACTGAAGTTGATACTGCATGATGGAGAATATGAGTTGTCTTTTTTGTAGCCACACATTGGTGTTTTCATATAGAGACTGTTTCTCATAAGGGTCATGTAAACACATAAGCATATCAATACAGGCTGTACTTTTGCCTCCCCGGTGGCACAGGGACTTAAGCAATGGCTTCTGATCACTTGTCCGAGATGGGTCCGGGTTCGAATCCTGGTGAGGCATGGGTGTTGTGTTTGTCTTACGACACTGGCTCTCTCCCTTCCCTGGAGCCAGTGGCCCTAAATAAGGCATGGGCGACTGCTTTATAGCCCATTGAGTTGCTCACAGTGGTCGTTAAACCTTCAAACAAACAACAACAACAAAAAACAGGCTCTACTTCTTTTAAAGAGATTATTATTAGTCCAGAATGTCTGAGTTTTCAGCATTGGCAGTTCCAGAACTTACATTTAGAGAGTCACAACAGATTAAAAGTTTGGTTCACAACTTTGGACTACAAAATTAAGTTATCTGATGCCACAATATGGTAGCATAACAATGTATACATACCTTTGATTATGAAATGAGGAGATTTCTGTTTTTGAACCATATGGATGAAAAGGAACAAATAAAACAGTGCATATCACAGAATTAAAAGAACAACATTCATCAAGTGCACAGCTGCTTGGCTATGCATGCCCATCCCTGGTTTCTAATGTAGGAAAACCTGAAGTTGTTAATGGCAAGTGGCTAACAGAAAATCTATCATTCAGCATTTTCAAAGCATATTATTTTGCAGATTACGGTAATTAAAAATGAGAAATATTTGTATTAAATTAGGAGATTGTTAATTTTTAATGGTTTTTGAAAAATGTTTAAATGTCTTTTCATAAAAAATTTAAATTTAGTATTTTGTTGGCTGTCGTTTACATGCCTCTTACATAGCATTGTTCAGGCTGGTATCTAAATTATTCAATCACTTGATTTTTCTGACTGGTGTTAAAAGTCACTTGTAATACAATGATATTTATGAGAACATCAAAAAATCATTCTTAAAATTTTATTTAGGAAAAAAAACGTGCTTGCAGGCAGAAAGTTTTTTGTCTCATTAATAGTGAGCACTTCTATGTTACAAAAATGAAGGTAGGAATGCAAATTAATATATTTATTTATTACTCATATTCATGTGAACATATGCCTTTGAGTTTGTAATGGTTCATTTGTTTTTGAACATGTAGCATCATTGGAGGGTATTGCTACAGTGGTAATCCTACCTTAATTTATCGTTGATGTGAAAGAAGGTTCAGATATGGTTCTTTTTTGAGGAAGATTTTATTAACCTTCTTCGTAGGCTCTTCCAATGAAGACTTTTTGTAAGTTTCACACATAGAAGTATTTCCCATGAATGTTTTTCCGATGCTTAAAATAAAGTCACTGAATATACAGTTTGTGCTAATAAGGAAAATAAGAAGACTGAGAAACAATACATTTTAAAATTCTGTTCACTTCTAAAGAAAATAGCAGAAACTGATGAGTTAGGATTATGGGTTTTGAATCCATGTTACACTTGCTAATCTGGATTTTACACGACCTGATTTCTGAGAGCTGTAAATATTTTTGGTAGAAAAAAGGTGTGTACAATATGCCAACCGACCTCTGCTACACTATCCTGGTGGCCAAGTCATAGAATGCTTGGGTCTCTAACTAGTGGGTGAGGCATGCGTGGTAGTACATATGTTTTGAGAGATCATCTCTGTTAGGGAACATCTCAGAGCACACAAACACATTGGTGAGGTTTACTGTCAGTGTGATGAAGTTCATGAGATGAAAGTTGAACTTTCCAACTGAAATGCTTAGAGCACATCATGTTGCTAAGGTTTTTCATCTGTAAATGAACATATGTTTTGAAAACTGACTATCCTATATGAATTCCTTAGGCATACAACACATGAGTGAGACTTTTTACCTTTGTGTTGGTGGTTATGATGTGAAACATCAGATCTCCATTTGAATTGCTTGGAACATGCATCATATTGGTAGGGTTTGTCACCAAGTAGTGGAGCATACATTTTGTAAAATTACCACTCCTAGTGAATTGCCTGGAACATACAGAAGACTGGTGAGGTTTCTCAGGTGTGTGAAAAACATACATCTTGAAAGTTCAGCTTTCTTAGTATACTTATGGAACACACATTGTACTGATGATGCTTCTTACCACTGTGAAGGAGCACATGTCTTGAGATTTTAGATTTTTGTGTGAATATCTTGGAACACATATCACACTGGAAAGGTTTTTCACCAGTGTGGATCTTTACATGCTTTAAAAGACTTCTTTTGTGGGCAAATTTTTTGAAACACGCATCACACTGGAAAGATTTGTTATTTGTATTCTGTTATAAAAGTCATGCAAAGCTGGAATCTTCTCTGAATTTCTGGGAGCATATTTCATACTCTCAGTAGCCTCTGGAACAATGTATGGTGATGAATCAGCTGCTTAATTCACTTAGAATTTAATTCATCCATGACTTCCCCTGAAGGATTTTTCAGTGCAGTGATTCCATGTTCATAAACTTACAATTTTCACTTATTCAGAAGACTGTCATCTAATAATTTCCCTCAACTTCCTTTGGATCTCTTTTACTGCAAAGAAACATGAAACTTCTTGGAATACAAACACAGAAGCTCTTTTCCCACAACTTAATCTAGAAGAATTTCTCAGAAAGCATGTTAATTCATTCCATAAAACTTTGTGGTGCAATAACAATTACAATATTGCTGAATATTCATTAGATCAAGATAACTGCTTAACTTTTATTACAGGCTATGTGCCATTTAATATCCAAAATAGCATAGCTTTTAGTGATTACAGATGCAATCTGTTTCGAATCCCACTGGCTGTCATTCTTCAATCTGCTTTGAACCTGCATGATTTTGCAGAAAGACTACAGCAAGTTTTTTTAATAGTAAGATTTTTTAACCATCCCATCAGGCAGCATTTATTTGATAATCAACGGATTTCTAGTGAGCACCACAGACACAGTTTGCCACAAAGGAAGAATATAGAAACCAAATTCCTTTAAGCAGTATACATGGAGAGCTTCCACACAAAGAAGATATTTCTAAATTTCAAACATTTTGATGGATATTTAAGCCATTATGAAAATTTATTAAAAGTGACAGTGCTTAAATATTGTAGAATAAGGAGATTTCCCCATGGAAAAAAGTAAAGAAAATGTCATCAAATATACATCAGGTGTCTCTTGATGATACTTCTGTTTTATTTTTAACATTTTTTTGAAAATTTAACAAAACTTCGGCATTTATTGCATCAGTGAAGTTGCAGTTTATAATAATAGAATATTATCAATCAACATCTTACAGCTGGAAACAATTATTTTATCTAATTTAATTAAACTTCATTTGCAAGAGGAAAAGAGCTTCCTGTCTATTATTTTGATCATGCTGGGCCTAATCCAATTTGTTGACTTTCAGTTCATATTATAGCTAACATATGACTAAATTATAATTGCAGGAAGAAACACAAAACTTGTATGCCACCATTTCAATCTTTCAGTGCCTACCCTTGTTATGTTCTTTTCTCAATATTTTACAGGAGATAATTTTATATATATATATAATCTTAACTTTATCAGCCAAAAAAAAAAAAAAAAAAAAAAACCACGTAAGTCTCTGGAATGATTTATGCCACCACCAGAATACAACACTGTTTATAAATGGTATTGTGACAGAATAGAATAGAATGAAATATTTCCATAAAAAATATAGAAATAGTAATATTTCCCAAGTAGAAAGATCTAAAAAAAATTATTGAACAAAAAGAACAGTGGTAAACTGATGTTGACACAAGCAACATAAACTTCTTGCTGTCATCAACTTGCTTTAGGAGAGACTGTTACTTTAGAACCAATACCTTTCTTTTTATTTGTTGCTGTGGTAGCAGTCAGAATCCTATTTTCTGACAACATTTCATTTATTATTTCTGCTGTTACAGATTTATGATTTATTGTTACACTATTATTTATATATTTTATAACAACAGCAAGAAAGCTCTGCGAAAAGACCTCACAGAGTTCTGACTTAGCCTCAAGCTCCCTAAGTAAAGTCAACAATCCAAAACAGAAAGGAAATTAGTTTACTATTGGTATAACATGAAATCTTTGTGACATTACAATTACAGATCACTCCTTCCCCCCCCAACTTTCTGTTACCTTCCCCTTCCCTTCTTTTCTTTCTTTTTTTTTTTTTTTTTTTTTTTTTGGTTAGTTTAATATATATGCGCTTAAGTTTTTTTTATATAATTATAGTTTTTGATTGCTGTTAGTTCTCTAGGTAATGAATTCCGAAATTTTGATGCCGCCTCGGTGGCGCAGTGGTCTAAGCGATGTTCTCTGATAATTCATCCAAAAGGGGTCCATGTTCGAACCCCGATGAGGCATGGATGTTGTGTTTGTCTTATGACACCGGCTCTTTCTCTTCCCTGGAACCAGTCACCTTAAATTAAGGATGGGCGACTGCTTATAGCCCATTGAGTTGCGCATGATGGTCGTTAAACCTCCAAACAAACAAACAAAAATTTATCCATAGTAGTGTAGACTTTGTTTTATGGGCAGAGTTTTAGGTAGAACTAGTATTAGTATATAATTATTATAGTATTAGTATATTATTATTGGCAGAAAAGAATAAAAAACAGCACTTATTCAATACTGTCTGGATAACCAAAAATATCCTAAATTCGAAAATATAAATATCATTAAAAGCTGTAAATCCGAAAAACACCTCAGAATAGCAGAGTCGGTAATGATTGAAAAAATAGGGCAAAAGTTTGCAACCATAATGACCCTAATATTTTGAGAAACAGCTGGAGAAATTTAATTAAAATTGAGCAAAAAATGAAAAAGTTCGAAAAATGAGATCAGTGACCAACAAGAGATGGCGCCACAATGCCCAAGAAGAAGCGATAGCCGATGACAGAAGCAGCCCGCGAGAACCACCGAAATGCCCAGCTGACATGGTCCGTGCCAGTCGGAGCAAAACGTCCCCCTCGATGACGGTAATGGAGTATTACCGAAAGTACTCGGGTTATGAAAAATTATTGAAGTAAATGAGGAGGCAGCAAAGGAAAAAAACTCATTTAATGACGAGGCCAGATAAATACCAACGGGGAAAAAATGAAGTGGACCCGCAACTAAATGAAAAACCCCCATGCCGCATCCACATAACGGAAATAAGAATTGAAAGCCAAGCCCCACGTGCGGTAAGTGTTAATCGAACTTTACCAACAAAAAAGGAAGTTCAAAAATGCAAAAATATCTTTTAGTTGATCTTATTTCAGAATTAAGTGTTCCTATATTTGTTTTTTATTTGTTTCTATATTGCTTAAAATTATTAAAATCTGGTTGTTGTCTGGTTTTAAGAAATCTGGAAAATAACTTATTCCTTTTTTTTTTTTTTTTAATTCAGTATTGTATTAGTAATCCATATTCCATGGTTTTCTAAAAAAATTTGCCGACTTAGTACTTAGTTCTTTGTACAGAAATAGGAAAGCTTTTATCATATATATGTCTTTTAGTTTAGTGAAAAATATTTTATATTTTATGTTCGGTGAAGAATTGGTATTTATATCACTCCAGTTTATATTTTTTAATTTTGTCCTAAATATTTCTAAGTTTTTGTTATTAATAGATCTCATTTTGTGAATCCTGCATATTTGGGTTGCATGTTGTATATGTCTATGTATTATAAATATAGGTAAATGATCACTGAAACCAAATTCCAATATCCTGAAGTAATAGGGTCTTGTTAAATGTTAGTAAAACAAAGATCTAAAGTTGTTTTCGAATCTGGAGTGATTCTTGTTGGTGACCTGATGGTATTCAGAAATCCTTAAGAATTTAAAATATATGTTAATTGAAGAGTTATAGAATTATTTTATAAAAGTCAATGTTTAAATCTCCCATAATAAAAGCTTTTTTTTTAGTAAGGTTAGCATAGTTAAAAAATTCATTTAGTATATTTAAAATTACATTGTAGTCAGAATTAGGTGGTCTATGTTGTACATATTTTGTAATTCTCAATATTTTTACATACAATTTTGATTAACAGATGACGCCAGATGCGCACTGCAGACATTCTGTGTATGACATAACAGCATCACTTCTGGATTAGCCGCCATAGAGAGAGGTTGTGGTGAATTGTAAAGCGAAGAGCTCGTCTTTTTATGTAATAAATTAATGTGTTTTCTAATGTGATTGCATAAGTATTTCAAGGTGGAGTAGTGCTTTAGTTATATCACAGCAAATAAGTAATAATACAATTTAATCTACTGAACCATCCCTTTAAAATACCACTGCACAACCAAACAACCAACAGTCTATAACATACTGCAATTATATAAAATTGATTTTGTATAGTTAGTACTTCTATGTTAGGGTTTATTATTGTAAAGTTATTAACAGTTTTAAAGTCCATATGTTTATTATTAACATATATTGCAATGCCCCCTTCTTTTGAGTAATTTCTGTTTAAATTAAATATATTGTAGTTATTTAATTGTTCATTATAACTCCCCATTGAAACCACATTTCAGTTATACACACAATATCTGTCACTGTTTTAATTGAGTGTAATAAAAATTCCAATAGTGTTATTTTGTTAGTTAGTGATCCTGTATTTACGTGTATGTTTAGTGAATTATCAGGGTTAGTTGTTAATATATCATTAAAGTTGTCAACTGAATAACAATCCATATTTTTTTCTTTTTTTTCTATTACCCCATTTTCCTTTCACATCTATTATTAATGATAAAAGTGCTTCCATATATTCCTGTAGTATTTTAATAGTTAATGTTTTTTTTTTTTTGTTTGTTTGTTTTGAGCTTCTTTACTTTGTTTTATGTACAAAGTTCCATGTTGGTCTAATGTGAGGTAGTCCTTCCAGCAGTCACTATGATAGTTTGAGATGTAATGGGATTTTGGGTATAAGGAAGGAATGAACACAGAAAAATGCCCACTTCTCGAAAATAGGAAAAAATGTGTGGTGTGTTTTTATGTGGTTGAACATTTCCTAGCGTTGTAATTCTAGGAAATGTTCAAGCACTGAACATTCCCTAGCATTACAAGGCTATCATAGTTAATTTCCAAAATGGTGGAAGAGGTTCATTGTTTGAATGAAACACATGCTTGGCTCTTCCAAAAAGAGTAACCACACTTCCAACAAAGTATTTCCAGCATTCTTTTCAGGAGGGATTTGGGAGTGGTGCATTACAGAGGAAGCTACTTTAACGAGACCCCCAAACTGAATGAATCGTAACACTTATTAAATTAAAAGAAATTCACGGCTCACAAACAAGGCATCTCTAAGAACTGATACGAGGGACCCGGGGCACCACAGTAATAAGTCTGTAATCAGAATAGTATTTTGAAAATGTTAATCCATAAATCCATGACTTTTTCAAAGCCCAAATGGGGAAATTACAAAATAACTAAAGGTGTATGCAGTCTGGGCCCTTTTTAAGCATTACATGATTGATGTTTTGCCTCCGTGGTTCGGACAACTGGTCACATGGACAATTGGCCACAAAGGGGTCATTCCATGTCAAATCAACCAATGAAAAATACATTTTGGAACTTGATGCCATGGATTTAGTTAATTTTTGGTACATTTGTACCTTACCATGAGATGTTTGAAAATTGTTTTTCAAATTTTTTTGTTCACGCGTTTTTCAGATATTGAATTTTTAAAATTGCCTAAAAATGCAAAATTAATTAGCCACCATAACTTCAAATGCCATTTACGAGATACCTATGATAGCTGTAGACATGGGACAGGTGATATTTTAAAGCTTATTAATAGGAATTTCATTTGATATACAACATGACACAATTGTAAATTTAAAAAAAAATTACAAATTTTCAAAAGCATTTATTTTGAGTTTTCGGAAAAACGTAATTTTTTAACATTTTCAAAAAAATCACACTTAAAGCTATATGTCTTGTAGCCAGTCAGTCCAAAATTCAAGGTGGTATCTTAATGGTATCATACAAAAATTAAATTTCCTTGTGGCAGTTCCTTGGTCTTAACTCAGCAAATTTTGAAAATCCTCTCTTTTCAGATGGTTACTTGGACTTGAAATGTTGGTAAATTTCTCTAAGATTACCAAGTATCAGATGCTTTTGAACATGAGTTCGACAACCATCTTTGTCTTTGATTGAAATATAATCTTTCTTGCTGGGCATTTGCCTGCTGACTTCTTCATTGCAGTAAAATTCCTTTACTAAGTTGACCGTGTTTTCAGGTAAATAAAATTTTTCCAGGTTTGGGATTAGGTGAAGACAAAATTCCTTTTTCTTTCATAAGTTGTTTTTGCCTTCCTTGCAATGTAGTTACTTACTCCAAATTCACTTTCTATTCTTTTACAGGACCAGCTTTTTGGTAAAACTGTCAAAATCATGAACTTTTTACTTCTGTTCGTAGTTTTAAAATTCTCCTTTAGTTGCTGAATAATTTCTGAATCAGTACAGTGACATTCTTCATCTAAATCATCTTTAGAAGTAAAAAATAACTTTTTGAAGGTCCTTTTAATCTTCCCCATGTTTTCTTTGCAGTACTTCTGAGACCTATTTAATACTTCCTTCTTACCCACCAGAGACTCACCAAGGGAGGTCAAAGAGGCATTTAAGTGGCTTAAAGCTGCACCAGGGTCCAAATACTGAGACTCCTTAATATGAGTAGGACCAGGAATCTCATACTTCTCAGGAGGAATTTCCATTTCAAGTATATTGTTTTCCATCTGACAAGGCTTCTCTTTTCCTAACTTCAATCTGCATGAAATGCATACTTTCATGTGTGGTTTGATTTCACTATTTTGTAAAACCATTAAATCAGATACTTTCCTCAAGTTCTTATTAACCCAGTGCCCCCCTTTTTTTAAAGGGTTGCAACAGTTTTTCGACCACTTATTCTCCTCCATATTTCAAACCAAGTAATTATCAGTCAATTAATGAAATAAACTTAATAAAAACTAATAAAGCAGCTTCACAGCAAAAATGTCCTAGAAAGCTTCACTAAAAACCCACTGTTCAAACGAACTGAAGTGCACACACAGAGAGCCAGACCACAATAAAGCTATCTGTAAGGTAACATGGTGGGGGAAGGGAACATGAATAAACAAGCACAAACATGTCAGGGCCTGTCTTGCATGTTTTGAACAGCTCTTTGCCAAGATAGCTTGCCCCATCTCCCTCCACACACACACACATGCACATCTCTCTCACTCTTTGTAAAAATCCTGTAATAATTTTTTTTTTTTTTTTTTTTTTGGATTCATTTTAATTTACCACATAATTTTATCAATGTAAATTGTAGAAAAATGGACTTGAGGGGTTTAATTCATTGTCACTGCCAACAAGAAAATTTAATTTTTGTATGACGCCATTGAGATACTACCTTGTAATTTGCACTGACTGGCTTCAAGAGACATACCTTTAAGTGTTAATTTTTTGAAAATTTTAAAGAATTCCGTTTTTCCAAAAACTCAAAATATATTTTTTTAATTTGTGAATTTTTGAAAATGTACAATTTTGTCATGTTGTACATCAAATGAAAGCCCTATTCATAAGCTTTAAAATGACATCTGTCCCATGTCTGTAGGCACCATATGTATCTCGTAAATGACATTTGAATTTATGGTGGCTAACGAATTTTGGCGTGTTTAGGCAATTTTGAAAATTCAGTATTTCAAAAACGGGTGGACAAAAAATTCGAAATAAAATAATTTTTAAACATCTCATGGTAAGGTACAAATGTACCAAAAATTAACCAAATCCATGACATTAAGGTTCCATGCATTGGTTGATTTGACATGGAATGACCCAAAAGTGTTAGGGGCCACATAAAAATTTCCTTTGGCCACTTCACTTACGTATGGAAATATACTACACTGGCGGAAAGTGAAAAAAGAACACCAAAAAGGAAACGTCTGATACCAACGAAATTTATACAGCATAATAACGGAATGCAGAGGATAACGTGATCAAAACCTTAGCTGTATTTGCTGGTAAACTAAAAATAACATTTCCATGTAACATGGTTAGTACGAGGTTTGCATCACACTGTGCAATTCTGGCATGGAGTCTATCATACAGATGTTGGATGTAAGTTTGGGGTATTGAGTTCCAAGCATCCTCAACCTGGACGCGTAAATCGAGGATGGTCGTGGCTGGCCGTGGAGACCGGATAAGTCGTTGTCCCATAAAATCCCACACGTGCTCAATGGGGGACAAATCCGGGGAACGTGCAGGCCATGGAAGTTGTCTCACACCCTGAAGTGCATGGTGCGTTGCACGTGCCGTGTGTGGGCGTGCGTTATCTTGCTGGAAAACACCACGATGGACCGACCTTACAAATAGCACAACAACAGGCTGAATGATGTTGTTGTGTTGATGTAGGAGGTGCTGTTTAACGTACCCGGTACAAACACTAGTTGTGTACGGTAGTGATAGCTGATCGCTCCCCACACCAAGAGACCAGGTGTAGGCCCTGTATGCCGCTGGTGGATGCAAGAAGGGTGAAGACGCTCCCCTGTGCGTCTGCGAACACGCATACGGCCATCGGAGGCTCCCAAGCAGAATCTGCTTTCATCGCTGAACACGACAGATCGCCATTGTGTTCTCTAGTGCAGACGTTGGCGACACCACTGCAGCCGTTCCTGACGGTGGGCTGGAGTCAGAGGTACACATGCCAGAGGCACACGTGCCCGTAGTCCTGCATCCAGTAGATGGTTGCAGATTGTTCGCGCAGTCACCTCAGGTGCAACGGTAGCTCTGATTTGCGTCGCAGTGGATGTTCTGCTTAACAACGCCACTCTTCTTATGCTTCGATCGGTCCGCTCATCAGTCCGTCTGTGACTCCCGGTTCCACGTCTTCTCGTGTGGGAATGTTCCTCGAACCATCTACGCCACCATCGTACCACCACCGATACTTCCCGTCCAATTCGCTTCGCAATACGACGATACGACCACCCGGCCTCGCGGAGTCCAACTAGACGACCTCGCTCAAAGTCCGATAACTGCCGAAATCGTAAACGTCTTCCATGTCCAGGCATTGCAATTTCTTCAGGGTCTTCGCACGTGTCCGTACGCCGACGACTAATTACATTCACTTCGCTGTACTTCTTAAATATCACCGACGATAATTTGCATATTATGCCGTGCTGTGGCGTAAGCGCTCACCGGTTGGTTCCGAAATTAACATCACACCTACGTAAACTTGACCCCATTAACATATGCAAATTTCATGATCGTTCGCCAATTCCTTCTTGGTGTTCTTTTTTCACTTTCCAGCAGTGTATTTTGTTAATCTGACGTGCGCAACAAATATTACTGTAACTTATAAAATGATATTGAATTAGAAACTCCACCGAATAAATAAATTCCTCTTATACCAACAGAATTGTGGCATGACTCCTGCTATGTTCGAAAAAGGACAGTAAGCTAGGATTTTTTTATTTTCTGTTTTTTGGGAGGGAAATTGTAAACTGTGGTACTTTTAAAACTGTTTGTTACTTAGGGCAATCTCATATTCATAAAATTTACAGAACAAATCAAGTTAATAAAGCTACACTTTTTCTTAGGCACTAAATATTAATTATCAGGACTTAGGCCTACACCTTTTTAACAGTCTTTAATTCGTCCAATGCTTATGTTCATAACGTTTACATAACACACCAAGTTTGCAATATTGCGCTTTTATTTAGGCACCAAACATTAAATCACAGGACCTAGGCTCTACAAATTAATATTTCGTTCCTAAGTAAAAGTGCAATATTATGAACTTACCTTGTTATATTAACGTTATGAATAGGAGCACAGCAGAATGATAATCAATAGTTAAAAAAGGCCTTAGCCTACGGTCTATTAATTAACATTTATTGCCCAAATAAATGTGCAGGGGTATTACCTTGTTATGTAGAATTCATGAATATCAGATTGTTGTATTAAACATTAAATGTGGTATGGTCGGGTACAGAGAAGTGGCCACCGGAGAACTGACCACTGAGAGAACTGGAGACCTATTGTACATAAACGCCGCCCCAGTGGCGCAGTGGTCTAAGCGATGGCCTCTGATCATTCGTCCGAAAGGGGTCCGGGTTCGAATCCCGGTGAGGCATGGATGTTGTGTTTGTCTTACGGCACTGGCTCTCTCCCTTCCCTGGAACCAGTGACCCTAAATTAGGGACGGGCGACTGCTTATAGCCTATTGAATTGCTCACGGTGGTCGTTAAACCTCCAATCAAAAAAAAAATTGTACATAAACTACTTTTTTTTTCAATATTTCATTTTCTATACGTCCCTTAAAATTTTTGGCGTTACTTCTCCTACATACACGGTGTATGAGAACTTGAATCCAAGGTTGATATAACATGTAAAGTTAATAATGTTGCGCTTTACTTCGATACAGTTCTCCTACACTAACGGTGAAGGAGGACTGTCCACCAGCATAATGGTGTCCCGCTTTTCCTTAGGTTCCGATGATGGCCGGATACGCATATGGATAAGACGTGGCGAATGGTACCATACATCAACTGCGTCGTGCGGCACACAGGACGTTATGGTCTGGAGATGGATCAGCTACGACAGCTGGTCCAATCTAGTTTTTATTGCTGGTAATTTAAAAGTTCGCCGGTGTGTTGATGAAATCTTGGAACCACATATTTTGATGACATCTTTGCACTTCCCTTCGTGACCACCGCCTTATTTCACTGTTTTTGTAAATATTTCCATTTGTTTGTGGATAAAATCATGGATTCAAACCCGAATCCATAGCGGACGATTAGAAGACAGCGTCTCGTTCCACTCGGCTACTGGGACGACGAAATTTTTGTTGTACGGATTAAAACATTAATTTCCTAGTAACTGTTGGATGAAGGGGGCGCTAGCCCTACCAAAAATCTGTTATATGCCTACCAAACATTTTGTAGCCGCCCCGGTGGCGCAGTGGTCTAAGCGATGGCCTCTGATCATTCGTCTGAAAGGGGTCCGGGTTTGAATCCCGGTGAGGCATGGATGTTGTGTTTGTCTTACGGCACTGGCTCTCTCCCTTCCCTGGAACCAGTAACCCTAAATTAGGGACGAGCGACTGCTTATAGCCCATTGAGTTGATCACGGTGGTCGTTAAACCTCAAAAAAAAAAAAAAAAAAAAAAAAAAAAAGGAAATATTTCCTCCTTTATTTTCCGGAGATATTATGCTAACAAGATGATTTCGTTATACTTAACTTAATTTCTAAATAAGGAAATGAGGAGACTTATTTTCTGGAGATATTGTGTTAACAAAATGATTTCGTTACACTTAACTACATTTCTAAATAATGAAATTAAATGTCAAGGTTGTGCACGTGACAATTGGTAGCTAAATGTTGAAAAATGTAGGTTGTATCTGCTTTCCAAATTATTTTATTTGAAAAATCTACGTTACATCTGCCTTCGAACTGATTTTAGTTCTGATTGTTGCGAAATATTGAAAATGAAATTTTCCTTTTTACCCAAACCCTACGCAAATAGTTGTTGAACGCTCTTTCCGCTCGGCTGTAATTAGAGAGAATGACGATCAGACTTTTAAACAGCAAAAGTGCTTGCGCAGCAGACTGATTTAGTATCATGAGATCACAGACTACTGTACAAAATTCATTTCAGGAAGATATTCGGGGTAATTATATGTGGCCACTAATCTATATTAATACTGCTAATATACTGGTTAGAATTGATTTCAGCTCATTTTGTTAACTCAGAGTTAACTCATTCCAGCCAGTTAAATGGTTAAGATCAAAACTGTAGAAATATTTTGTCTTGAAACACACACTAAAGGATATTTTCAAAGTATATTTCGAATAACGGTTTGCTTCAAGTCATTTAAGATCAAAACTGTAGAAATATTTTGTCTTGAAACACACACTAAAGGATATTTTCAAAGTATATTTCCAATAACGGTTTACTTCAAGTCATTTAAGATCAAAACTGTAGAAATATTTTGTCTTGAAACACACACTAGAGGATATTTTCAATACTGCAGGATTTCAAAGCCATTGTAACTGCTGTTGGTTTCACTGAATCAAATGCCTTTTCATAAATCGATAAAAGTTATGCATAATGAAAATTCATATTCTCTCGCTCTTTCAATTAGTTCTCTCAGTACGTGTATAGATCTATAGTGATGTAGCCACTCCCGAATCCAACTAGTTCTCTCGGTTGAGCCATGTTCAGTGCCACCTTCAAGTGGTGTAAAAGAACTTCAGTGAAGGTTTTATAAACCACTGGTAATAATATCTAACAATGACTGAAAAGATTTGTCTATTTGAGAATACAGCATCTATTAAATTGGAAAGGGAGTGAGACAAGGTGACACTACATCTCCTAAAACTCTTTAATGTATTTCAATAACTTGGAAAACAAAGGGATAAAGATTAATGGAGATTATTTAGCTCACTTTTGTTTTCCTGATGACATAGTCATTTTTGCCACTTCCCCATCAGAGCTACAGAGTATAATCCAGGAATTTGTTGACAGTCAGAAGGGAGGTAATAAGAAGCAGCAACTGCCATTACAAGACAGTATTTGACAATTCATTTTTTAACGTGTGACAACTTAAACCGTCCAGGCTAGTAAAATATTTAAAAATAATATTAGCTGTTTCAACAGTGCCAATTCAGTGGCCTGACAGAAATGTTACTGACTAATGGTCAGTAGACTACTGGATAATTTGAATGCTATAAAGCAGTCTATAACTGACAAAGTCCACTTTTCAAAGTTTACTCTTTTGATTGAAAGTATAAAAAATTATATTTGTCAGTAGTCTTAATATTGTATTAATCATCTTTGACCTCATACACTTAAGGGAGATTAAGAAAAAAGTATATCTTTAAAATACATCCAATAGTAAATATAAATAATACAAGTAACAGCTAATATTGTCTTTAAATGTCATTTTACGCCAATGATAATGAAGCTGCATACACAGGACTGTAAAACTGACCAGAATATAATATTTTTGATAATAACTTTGCCAACTGTTAAGAAATTGAAGAAAAATGGTTTGGAAGTTATGGTATTCCTAGAATTCAAATCCTCTTTTTGAGAGAAAGAGTAAATTGGATACGAATTTAAAGCGACATATGGGGTTTGAAAATATTTGACTTAGTTAGGCATATGCCTTTAATGAAGAACATTATTTAATGTAGAAGGGTGAAATTCTAAAGTTTGACTAAAATACTTACACTGTTTTAAAGAAATACACCACTTATTTAATAAAGTAGAACTCAACAAAAAATAAATACATTACTTACGTTAACTCGGAGAGTCATCTCGTCAACGAAACCAGTAAAGTGCACACCGTAAGTTTGGAAGTCTATTCGTTTTCAGTTAGAAAGTTGAGGTATTTATATGATTAAATCTTCTTTTTTTTTAGAATTATGAAATAAACCCACAACATTGTAAACCAATAAAATCTTTAGGAAGTGGTAATTCCAGGATTTTAAGTAGCACGAGAGTGACGAGACCAAACATTGCGGAATTAATTATTACACAAATTCGTCAAACAGCACTTGGGCGGAACTTTGTGTAATTTCCGAATATTTCTGACATTTGGTGTGCTTTTATGCAATTTGAACCAGTCATGTCTTTTGAATTGTGTGGTTTACTAGTTACTCATCACGATTGCATGTTTACGCAAAGTGAAAGCGGAAACTTAAGTAACCGCAAAATTAAATAACCGCAAACGCCGGTAGTTTTAGTTTTAGTTTTAATGTGTAGGATGCAAAGCGTGGACCAAAATGTTGCGGAAATCCCATTTATACGAATATAAAAGCAGGAGGTTATCGAAGATTAAAGTAAAATTGTTTCTGCTACCTGACTGTAAAGTCCACGACATTCATTAAGACTCCTGCTCTGCATCGTAAGGATTGCATGAAAGAATGCCCACGGAAAAAACGCCCACGGAAAAATCGCCCACGGAAAAAACGCCCACTTTTCGAAAGTAGGAAAAAACGCCCACGGAAAAATCGCCCACAGACAAAATGCTCACGGGAAAAATATGTGTTTGACTGATAAGTTTTTATGTCTGTTATAAACGGTGTTCGGACAACTAGTCACAGACTGCTGGCCAAAAAACCGTTAGGGGTCATATAAAAATTGCGGTTTCTAGGCCACCTCACCTACATAACGCGAATATGGGAATGACGGAATGAAAACTTTTAGAAGGGCCTGAACGTTAGTACTAATATTATTTTCTGCCTGAGTAATACCGCAATATTAATAATTTGATGTGTAAAATATTTTCTGCAAACCTTACAAATACGAGAGGAAAGTTCGGATTGCACTGATGGACTGTACAGGTTGTATGGTGTTGGCCTGAAAGCCGTGGTAGTCTTATGCAACAGTTATTTAAAAACATACTAATGATTCACCGTTGTCTTCAAGCCAACTGCTGTACAATATTTTTCTAGAAACTACAAATAAAAAAATTCTCTGCGAGTATGTGCAAACCCAGGGAATTTGTCTGGGGAGGGGGTGCTTTAAATCTAAAATATGAAATATAAAGAATTTCTGGTCCGATCGGGAGATTTCCAGCGTTTACAAGCTACAACACGTCGAATTATCTGAGGGTATCTGCTGCCTCAGGAAACTAGTCGGGGTGGGGGTGGGGGTAATACCAAAATCGTAAAATATCAAGATTTCTCTTCCGATCTGAAGATCTTCAGCATTTAGAAACTGCAACTCGACAAATTTTCTTAGCGCATGTCACTCTCTGGAAACCTGTCGGCGAAGAGGGGGGGGTAATACCAAAAGTGTAAAATATGAACAATTTCTCGTCCGATCGGGAGATTCTCGGCAATTAGCAGCTACAACTCGACACATTATCTGAAGGCATGTGAATGATATCTCCGGGTCGGACAAGAAATTCTATATAATTCACAATTATCATATAACCACATAACCTCCCAGGTTTGCTGAGTAGGCACGTGCCCTCAAATAATCTGTCCAGCTGTAGCTTGTAAATGCTGAAAGTCTCCCGATGGGACGATACATTTTTCAAATTTTACAGTTTTGATATTACCAACCCCCCCCCCCCCCCGCACCGACAGGTTTCCTGAGTCAGCACATGCGCTCAGATAATTTGCAGACTTGTAGTTTGAAAACCCTTAAATCTTTTGCTCAGACGTAGATCATAAACATTTCTTATAAAGAATTACATTAATTATCGCAATTAAGAAAAGACGAAATTACGGAAACTATATATGACTCTGATTACCAACCTCTGGGGGTTGTGGGCACGAAGCGGTCAAAAACGTTATTTTTATACGGCCCCTTAAAATTTTTGTGGCCAGTTCTCCTTTGGCCAGTTCTCCTACACCCATCATGTAGAAATTAACTGTTTTAGTTGTCCTTTGGAAAACTCCCAGGAAGCTATGAGTGCGTATTTTTTTCTTTACACTGGGAAGAAAAGAAGTATGCCTGTAACTTGAGATTATACTACTCACGGGGAAGACACACCCCGACCGGTGGCCAACCGATAAATTTAAATGAAATATATCGCTTGTTATTTGGGGTGCGGTCGCTAGCAAATGTTCCAGCTGCAGCTGCAAAGCACCACTTTGACGAAAGACAGATGCCCCCCCCCCTTCCGCTCGCCGTATACAAAAGAGGATTTCCTAAAGAGACAAGAGTGGTAAGAAAGCACATTACACAAAGTTATATCTGTACATTGCGCCTTTTACGAAAATCGCTTTTACAATTAAATGCATTATACTTTAAAAGTATTTATAAATAAAATAATCTGACTTTTAATGATTTCCCTTTTAATTGATATAGTTAAATAACAAACATGCATAGTTTTATAAAAATTAAGACCTTACTTTAAAAAATAAGAATAGTCACAAATTTATTACAGTAAAGCCGAACTGGAATTTTTTAAGAAAGTAGCTACTCTACAGTAGGAAGTTGAAAGTTAACAATCTTATTTGGTTCTTCACTAGGCCACCCGCGGCCCTTAAGTCATAAGTCCTAGGCCTTGGCCTATTTAACAGTTTTTATTCTAACGATGTTATATTCATAACGTTTACGTAACACATCAAATTATTAATATTGCGGTATTACTCAGGCAGAAAATAATATTAGGACTAACGTTTAGGCCCTCCTAAAAGTTTTCGTTCCGTCATTCTCATATTTGTAAAATTTACATAACAAGTATTGTCAATAATCAAACAGAAGTCATCGCTCTTTCCACGTTTATAAGTGAGTCACGGAAAAATTCTCAGTGGCCGCCACTAGGAATCGAACTCAGGGTCTTCCAGTTAAGCGCCGGATATGCTTCCACTGCACCACAGCTATTCCTATTCCACGTCAAATGTCTGTATTAATTGTCAATAATATTGCGCTTCTACTTATGCACCATACATTCAATCCATACATTAATTAATAGGCCGTAGGCCTAAGCCTATTCAACACTTTTTTCTTCGCCTGTGAATTAATTAAGTAAAAGAAAAATATTGCAAACTTGACATGTTATGTAAATATTTAGTACCTACGTAAAAGTGCAGCGTTATTAAAAATCCCACCTTAGGGTCCTTTTCCGAACATACATGAATTATGCTGTAATTCTCGCTTGGCTTACATAGAACGTTTTCTCGAAATTTGTTTGGAGTTCCTAATTCAATTCTCAATGTAGGCCAAAAATCGATAATACTTACACCCCCCCCCCCACCCTTGAACTTTTGTGGCCAGTTGTCCTGTGGCCAATTCCCCTACACCCATTTTCGTTATGTAGGTGAGGTGGCCAAGAAACCGCAATTTTTATATGACCCCTAACGGTTTTTTGGCCAGCAGTCTGTGACCAGTTGTCCGAACACCGTTTATAACAGACATATAAACTTATCAGTCGATCACATATTTTTCCCGTGAGCATTTTGTCTGTGGGCGATTTTTCCGTGGGCGTTTTTTCCTACTTTCGAAAAGTGGGCGTTTTTTCCGTGGGCGATTTTTCCGTGGGCGTTTTTTCCGTGGGCATTCTTTCCTCATACCATCGTAAGGTACGTATATTTTCAAATTCTCATTGTAAAATTTTGGTTTTTCGTAGCATATGTTTGATAGCGTTTATTCCACAGTCGTTTATCCTCATAACTTGACTAAAAATGCTACTATTACAACAAAACTTTAGCATGTTGTTCCGAAACTATACTGAACCAATTCTGTTTAATATCGTCGAAATGGGTTCAAAGGTCAGGACACAGGAGCGAGATTTATTCCACAGTCGTTTATCCTCATAACTTGACTAAAAATGCTACTATTACAACAAAACTTTAGTATGTTGTTCCGAAACTATACTGAACCAATTCTGTTTAGTATCGTCGAAATGGGTTCAAAGGTTGGGACACAGGAGCGAGATTTATTCCACAGTCGTTTATCCTCATAACTTGACTAAAAACTTAAGTAATGATTTTTGATATGTTAGAAAGTATTATGTTTTAACATCTATATGAATATGCATTTATGGCAGACCCGTAAAAAAAGTTATTCCACAATCTATATGAAGTTTGCATGAAATTCAAACTGAGAACTAATAAGGGGGAAAACCCAAAGTATTAAGTTTACTTTCCAGTAGAATTTTTCCTCTTTATGAGGACACCAACAAGTCAGTCCGATCTTTCATACTTTTTTTTAAATACATACAATCACTCTCTGTAATTATTCTTTTCTCTTTATCAAAGTTGTCAAATCCTGTTTATCCTAAGTGTTTAAACTAAAAGTTCGTTACAAGGAGATTCGTTAGATAAAATGTTCATCATTTCTTTGTAATTAAAGGAACCGGTGAATACTTCTGTGTTATTTGATCTTGCATGTTGTTCAAATATGGAAAGCATGCATTCACTGTTCCCCTTGTGATTTTCAACAAGCACATATTTGTTGGCCTCGACACCTTTCTTAACCTCCTTAATAGGATTTTATTTTGTTATTTTAAAATACTTTTTGGACTTTTACTCATAATGTAGTTTTCAGATTACTTTAAATTCAGGTCTGAATTCTAAAACTTCCACAATTATATTACCTGTTTTCCTAATAGTCGACTAAATTATATTACTTAAACATCACTTTTATGCAGTGTTGTGTTTACTATTGGGTATAATTTCTTTGTTTATCACTTAAAGTATTGGTAGTTTTGAAATAAGAGTTTCAACTATATTTTAGCAGATTGAGGAATCTCAAAACTAAGTAATTTGAGTGTAAATCATTAAAGTGGAATTTGACAGTTATAAACTGTTTTTTTGCTAGCAGCTTATTTTCCTCTCTAATTATTGAATACATTGCCTCTGTGGTCTCTAGATGGCTTAATTTTTGTTTTTATAGTTTAAGTAATTTGAGTGTAAACCATTAAAGTGATAGTTATAAACTGTTTTTTTATTTTAAGTCTGATCAAGATAATTTTCTATAGTTTCCTCTTAAGTAATTTGAGTGTAAAGTTTTCTACAGTTTTGATCTTAAGTGACTTGAATGTAAACCATTATTCTCACGTGTGTTTCAAAATTATTAAGTCATTTCCCATAAGCGGACAAATAGCATTTAAAATTTTTTTTGATTTCTTTTACAGATGACCGGCCCAATAGTCCTCGTGAAAAATGTTATGAGAAAAAAAAATCCTCCGATTCTGAATCTTTCAAATCTATTACTAGTTCAGATTCAGAATCTTCCAAATGTACTTCTGATTCAGATATTGAAATCATTCCAACAACACAATCTCAAGTATCCGCTTCCGGTTCCCAAGAAAATTTACTTACACAACCTCAAACGTCCGCTTCCCGAAAAAATTTCCATTTACCCCCAACAACACAAAAACCTCAAACGCCCCCAACAACACAGCAACAACGTCAAATCCCCCAACAACACAACAACAACCTCAAACGCCCCCAACAACACAACAAGCTTCCGCTTCCCATTTATCTGAAGCGTCCTGTTCGCAACAAAGGAAGAGAAAACACACTGAACATTACCCCTCTTATGGTAAACAAATAAACAGGACGTTCTTGATAAGCGAGATTCTGAAAATGAAAAACCGCATATACTGCGCTTTGAAAATGATAAAATTCAGGATATTTTCCTCAAATATAATAAAAAAAACCCATGAAATAATTAGTAAAAGCCTAATATTTAAAAACATTTATTATGTTATTGATGAAAGACACATGAACACTAAACCTTTCTTCAATGAGGATTTTTATCTCATACAATTACTAAAACACGAATACGCAACATTAGGAAACCTACAGAAGACATTTATACAAACATACAAGACTCTCTTCACATTTGGAAACATTTTCATGCATGCCATAGATAAAGAAAATAAAAATTATATTGATAAATTATATAACACATTATCTGAAAAAGTAAAGGAAAACCCAACTTATAAAATAAAAACTACAAACTAACATGTTTCTTTTCTTTTTATGTATATAAATTTCTTTTTATTTTATTTGTTTAAATTTAACCATGTTTTTAAAATTTTCATTATATTATATCAACCAAACATAACACTTTATTAAAAGCATTTCTCATAACATTTTTTTTGAAGTCAGCAATCTCAACACAAGCTACAAAAGGTAAGTTCATATTTGTTTGTTTTTTTAAAAAAAAGATTATCATTGTTGAAGTGTAATACTGATGTTTTAAACCTCATCTTAAAACAAATCTTCAATGTCACACCCCTTCTAAAAATGTCATTGAAATATCTGACAGGTTTTTTTATCAAAATGAAGTAACAGAGGTCATCAACTTAAGCTCGTTATTACAGAAACCAACTGATTTTGACCTATTAGTACTTTTTTTTAATTACAAGGGTCAAAAATGACTTTGTTATCATTGTTGCCATGTGACATTGCATTTTTGAAACTAAAAATTACTTTGAAGTTACTTAAATCTGAAATAAGCATTTTTCTTTCATTTCAAAAGTGCTATTTATTTCCAAATGATATAGCAGTAAACTCATTATTTACATTGTGTTGCCACTGAACAGCCTCATATTGCTGCTAATATAGAATAACCATTCTCTCAAAGGCATTATTATTTGAAATATCTCACAGTATTTTATCAAAATGAAGTAACGGAGGTCATTCGCTTTAGCTCGTTATTATAGAAACCAACTGCTTTTTGGATCAATCTCGAATGTTAGAATATTTTCATTTTCAAAAAACACTTAACAGCCTCATATTGTTGCCAGCATGTAATAACCATTCTCAAAAGGCATTATTATTTTGAATATCTCATAGTTTTTTATCAAAATGAAGTAACAGAGGTCATTCGCTTAAGCTCGTTATTACAGAAACCAACTGATTTTTAGATCAATCTCGAATGTTAGAATATTTTCATGTTCAAAAAACACTTAACAGCCTCATATTGTTGCTAGCATGTAATAACCATTCTCAAAAGATATTATTATTTTGAATATCTCATAGTTTTTTATCAAAATGAAGTAACGGAGGTCATTCGCTTAAGCTCGTTATTACAGAAACCAACTGATTTTTAGATCAATCTCGAATGTTAGAATATTTTCATGTTTAAAAAACACTAAACAGCCTCATATTGTTGCTAGCATATGATAACCATTCTCAAAAGGCATTATTATTTTGAATATCTCATAGTTTTTTTTATCAAAATGAAGTAACGGAGGTCATTCGCTTAAGCTCGTTATTACAGAAACCAACTGATTTTGACCTATCAGTAATTTTTTTTAATTACAAGGGTCAAAATGACTTTGTTATCATTGTTACAATGTGACATATCATTTATGAAACTAAAAATTATTTTTGATGTTACTTTAATCTGAAATAAGCATTTTTCTTTCATTTTAAAAGTGTTATTTCCAAATGATATGCCAGTAAACTCATTATTTACTTTGAGTTGACACTAAACAGCCTCATATTGTTGCTAGCAAGTGATAACCATTCTCAAAAGGCATTATTATTTTGAATATCTCATAGTTTTTTATCAAAATGAAGTAACGGAGGTCATCAGCTTAAGCTCGTTATTATAGAAACCAACTGCTTATTGGATCAATCTCGAATGTTAGAATATTTTCATTTTCAAAAATCACTTAACAGCCTCATATTGTTGCTAGCATGTGATAACCATTCTCAAAAGTCATTATTATTTGAAATATCTCACAGTTTTTTTTATCAAAATGAAGTAACGGAGGTCGTCAGCTTAAGCTTGTTATTAAAGAAACCAACTGCTTTTTAGATCATTCTCGAATGTTAGAATATCTTCATTTTCAAAAAACACTAAACAGCCTCATATTGTTGCTAATATGCAATAACCATTCTCAAACGGCATTATTATTTGAAATATCTTACATTTTTTTATCAAAATGAAGTAACGGAGGTCGTCAACTTAAGCTCGTTATTACAGAAACCAACTGATTTTAACCTAGTAGTAATTTTTTTAATTACAAGGGTCAAAATGACTTTGTTATCATTGTTACAATGTGACATATCATTTTTGAAACTAAAAATTACTTTGAAGTTACTTTAATCTGAAATAAGCATTTTTCTTTCATTTTAAAAGTGTTATTTTCAAATGATATGCCAGTAAACTCATTATTTACTTTCAGTTGACACTTAACAGCCTCATATTGTTGCTAGCATGTGATAACCACTCTCAAAAGTCATTATTATTTGAAATATCTCACAGTTTTTTTATCAAAATGAAGTAACGGAGGTTATCAGATTAAGCTCGTTATTACAGAAACCAACTGATTTTGACCTATTAGTAATTTTTTTTTAATTACAAGGGTCAAAATGACTGTTATCATTGTTACAATGTGACATATCATTTTTGAAACTAAAAATTACTTTGAAGTTACTTTAATCTGAAATAAGCATTTTTCTTTCATTTTAAAAGTTTAATTTATTTCCAAATAGGACAATGAGTGGAGCTGATGGATTCCTTTCTGCAACGAAATAGGACAATGAGTGGAGCTGATGGAATCCGGACAATGAGTGAAGTGGAACTGATGGATTCCTTTCTGCAACGAAATAGGATGAGTGGTGCTGATGGAATCCGGACAATGAGTGAAGTGGAACTGATGGAATCCGGACAATGAGTGAAGTGGAGCTGATGGAATCCGGACAATGAGTGAAGTGGAACTGATGGAATCCGGACAATGAGTGAAGTGGAACTGATGGAATCCGGACAATGAGTGACGTGGAACTGATGGAATCCGGACAATGAGTGCAGTGGAACTGATGGAATCCGGACAATGAGTGGAGTTGATGGAATCTGGACAATGAGTGGAGTTGATGGAATCTGGACAATGAGTGGAGTTGATGGAATCCTTTCTGCAACGAAATAGGACAATGAGTGGAGTTGATGGAATCCTTTCTGCAAACGAAATAGGACAATGCGTGGAGTTGATGGAATCCTTTCTGCAACGAAATAGGACAATGAGTGGAGTTGATGGAATCCTTTCTGCAACGAAATAAGACAATGAGTGGAGTTGATGGAATCCTTTCTGCAACGAAAAGGGACAATGAGTGGAGTTGATGGAATCCGGACAATGAGTGAAGTGGAACTGATGGTTTCCTTTCTGCAACGAAATAGGACAATGAGTGAAGTGGAACTGATGGTTTCCTTTCTGCAACGAAATAGGACAATGAGTAAGTGGAACTGATGGTTTCCTTTCTGCAACGAAATAGGACAATGAGTGAAGTGGAACTGATGGTTTCCTTTCTGCAACGAAATAGGACAAAATTATGATGACTATTCCCCCTTTTTGAATGACTATCCTTTTTTAAAGAGAAATTTCCAATACCTGCAGAGAGATATATTCATATCTTCAATCATGTATAATAAAACCATTATATTGATTTTAAAGCCTTTTTGTTGTTTACTTTCTTTAAAGTGTCTTGAGAGATCAAAATATCTTCAAACACTGTCAACACGATAAATATTAGGTGGAAATTAATTAAAACATATATATTGTTTTAGTTTGAAGTGTCTTGTATGATTAAAACATCTTCATTATTGGAATATATTATTTATAGGTCAAGGAAATCATGAGATATCTGTTTGAGAAAAAGATTAGATCTTGTGTTCTGTATGTAATACTGACTAGTATACTCTTTCAGTGGTAAGGGATAAATACTTTTGAAGATTACTAACATACTGACTTATACTTTTGAAGATACTAACATACTGACTTATACTTTTGAAGATACTAACATACTGACTTATAGTTTTGAAGATTTACTAACATACTGACTTATAGTCTTGAAGATTACATTTGAAGATTTACTAACATACTGACTTATAGTTTTGAAGATACTAACATACTGATTTATAGTTTTGAAGATTACATTTGAAGATTACATTTGAAGATACTAACATACTGACTTATAGTTTTGAAGATTACAAACATACTGACTTAATTGGATTATTCTATATTTCACATAGTTACCTAAGATACGAAATAACAGTCACAGGATTAAAAACACTTATCTTTCCACTTACCTTTATATGTTTTGTATTTATTGTGTTCTTTATTTGTTTATGAGTATTTATTGTGTTTATGAGTGTAAATATATCTTTTTTTTTTTTTATATTATATGATTCTAAAAATGCCGCCCCGGTGGTGCAGTGGTCTAAGGCGTTGGCCTCTGATCATTCGTCCGTAAGGGGTCCGGGTTCGAATCCCGGTCAGGCATGGATGTTGTGTTTGTCTTACGGCACTGGCTCTCTCCCTTCCCTGGAACCAGTGACCCTAAATTAGGGACGGGCGACTGCTTATAGCCCATTGAGTTGCTCACGGTGGTCGTTAAACCTCAAAAAAAAAAAAAAAAAAAATGAAATAACAAGCATATACAAAAATGGATATAACACACACACACATACACTACACAATACACACTTAAATAAACATAAAGGTAAGGTAAGTGGATCTTCTACAACAGTGTGTGTGTGTCATGCTCAAAATAATGGCATAATATGATGTAGTCATTTACAACTACCTATCCATCAGAGCTGCAGAGTATAATCCATGATCCGTTACTCTTTTGTCCCCCCTAGTTTAGTGATTGAAAGATATTTTCCAATGCGTGGTATTTCAAAGAATTTTGAAAGATAGTGTCATTGAATGTGACTGGTTTTACCGAATCAAAATAATAAAACCACCGAATCAAAATAATAAAACCACCAAGTATAATGGAAGAGTTTTCTCAGGATTTGATCTATAATGTTATACTTTTTTAAATTCAGCTATAATGTTATACCCTTAAATCCAGTTTGTTCTCACGGTTGAGTCAAAATCATTATAGCATTTCTCCACTTGTCTACAGTAATTCCATCTTCTCCTAAAGCCCCCTGATTTCATGTTCTTGACTGCAACGTTTGTTGGGATTTATTTTCTTTCCTTACTGAGGTGTCCCCCTTTTTTTGCTCTCCCAATTATAGTATAATCTTAACCTACTCCTCAGATTACCTCTGTAGAATGTATCATTTTATCTTACTCCCCCTTTTTATTGGGTACCAAATCAAAGACCTTTTTCATAATCATTAAAAGCCCCTTTTTATTGGGTATCAAATCCAAGACATTTTTCATAATCAATAAAAGCCATGTATAATAATAATGAAAGTTTCCTCGAAAACCTAATCTTTTTTTCTCAAGTCGCATGATTTTCTTAATAAATCTTGCTCCTGACTTTTCACCCCCATTTGAATTTATATTTTCACCCCCTTTCAACTAACTGTACAGATTCTAAACTATTATGAGTACTTAACCACTAATAGGAGACATCTGTGTATGGTAGCAAAATCATTATAGCAATTTCCCATGTTGTATAATGGTAATTCTCCTCTTACAAGTACAATACATAAAAATATAAACCATAACATAGAAACTTTTGTAAATTATATATACTATGAAAAATACAAAAGCGTTCCGGAGGCCAAGCAAAGCGCAGGCCGTAGGATAAGCTTTTGTATTTTTTCATAGCATATATAATTTACAAAAGCCTACATACAAAGGTCTATATTCCATGTTCTCCACAGATTCCTACCTTTATTTCTAAGTAGATAATATGGAAGATAGGTAGGCTTTTGTAAATAATATGAAAATACAAAAGCTTATCCTATGGCCCTTCATAAACAAAAATAGTTGAAATTTGACAAATTATGACGAAGATATTGCGTTTTTCCAAGAAACCATTTTTGTCAACAAATGATCCCACAAATTCTCAATGAGGTTAAAATCTGGAGATTCTGTGTGTGGGGCACGCACCTAAGCAAAATAAACTCACTGACATGTTCCTGAAACCAATCCTGTACAATATGAACACTATGATACAGTGTACGACAAACAGTGCATGCAGAGATCATTTGAGGAGGGGGATCCTTGATTAAGATGGTCTATAATTTGCTGCCCTTCTATTGTTACCAGTCTGGACACTCTCTGTTCCACCTGAGCAGTCGACGACCACACGTTGTACATAAAAACCCAGTTTGTTTTTTTATCCAGTCAAAACCCAGTTTGTTTTTTTATCCAGTCTTTAAACACTTTAATTGCTCTGGAACATTTCACGAATGTGGCAGTTTCGGTGATACTCGCTCCATGGCTTTGAGCTCCTACAATCATCCCACGTTCCGTCAAATTGTATTTTTTTATCCATCTCGTTACCCAAAAATCACTTCTACTACTGACACAAGCACTAAGTTTTCCCCTTTTTTATATTAGCCAAAAAATAGTAGGGTTAAATGGATACTGAATTAAGGTTGTTTGAAAGACAGACAAGGTGTCTGGTTAGTATTTAAAAACTCCCTCGTTTTTAAACAATCTTATTGTACCTTGGCAAAAATCATTTGCATTTAAAATCATTTGCATTTTAAAAATTATCTTTCCTAGTTGTCTAAGATGGAGAAGGACCTGTTTTTTCAACACATTACAAGACCTAATCTTTTTCTCAAGCAGAAATCCAATAATGAAGACAAAAGAAAGATTACACAATATTAAAACATTTATTTTTTTATCACATCTTCCAAAATGTTTGTTATAAACCATGGTTGCTGAAATAGTAGATGAACATCCATAATATAAATTTTTTTGTGTGAAAATAAATAGAAGAGCTACATAACAACATGAGTTACTGAAATAGTAGATGAACATCCATAATATAATTTTTTTTGTGTGAAAATAAATAGAAGAGCTACATAACAACATGAGTTACTGAAATAGTAGATGAACATCCATAACATAATTTTTTTTTGTGTGAAAATAAATAGAAGAGCTACATAATAACATGAGTTGCTGAAATAGTAGATGTACATCCATAATACAGCTACGTGATAACATGAGTTGCTGAAATAGTAGATGAACGTCCATAATATAATTTTTTTGTGTGAAAATAACATAATAACACGAGTTGCTGAAATAGTAGATGAACATCCATAATATAATTTTTTTGTGTGAAAATAACATAATAACAAGAGTTGCTGAAATAGTAGATGAACGTCCATAATAGAGCTACGTGATAACATGAGTTGCTGAAACAGTAGATGAACGTCCATAATAGAGCTACGTGATAAGATGAGTTGCTGAAACAGTAGATGAACGTCCATAATAGAGCTTAGCTTTACTCCAAGCATTCAGGTGACTGGGTCTTTCCCTAGATGATAAGCATTCAGGTGACTGGGGGTCTTTCCCTAGATGATAACCATTCAGGTGATTGGGGGTCTTTCATTCAGGTGACTGGGGTCCATTTTTTTTTCCTTCTCTTTAAAGAGAGACAGCTGAAAAAAAAATCTAATTAAACAGATAAATATTTATAGTTTGTATACAAAATATTCAAATGGACATTATCATAAAAAAAATATATTTAATATATTATTAAAACTGTTTTTCTGATATTTATAGGTTTCACAGAAATATCATTTACAATAATTTCAACACACAGTTTTTGGTCTTTATCCACAAGATGTTTTGGTATTTCATGTAGTGTTTTTGTTACATACCATATATAAGTCAATTTTAAATGAACTTTATCCCAAAACAAGCCCAAAAACTGTGTGTCGAGGCATCTGCATAAACTTATTATAGGTGAAAATTAGACCAATGTCTATCACACACTAAATACAAGACCTCTTATACCTTTCCTTGACCAAATTAACAGTGCACTCCAATAATGAAGCTATTTTTGATCTCACAAGCCAATTTAGTTGAATAAGTAATACATCTATTCCATACCAACACACAAGACCTTTTGTACTTTATAATTTATTTTCCTCAAGCAGATTCACATTCCCCCCCCATCTTATTTTCCATTTTATAATACTATATTCCCATTTTTCATATCTCTTATTTAACATCATTTCTTGTTTATATTCTCTTTTGTTTAGAACGCATCCCTTTTTTATTCCCGTGGGTTTTCTCTTAAGACATCTCAATATTTAGTTTAAGTTATTTCATACCAACACACAAGACTTTTGTACTTTATAGTCCTCCCCAAACAGATAATGATATGAGCAGCCAACACACAAGACTTTTGTACTTTATAGTCCCCCAACTCATACTAACACACAAGACTTTTGTACTTTATAGCCCCCCCCCCAACTCATACCAACACACAAGACTTTTGTACTTTATAGTCCCCCCCTAACTCATACCAACACACAAGACTTTTGTACTTTATAGTCCCCCCTAACTCATACCAACACACAAGACTTTTGTACTTTATAGTCCCCCCTAACTCATACCAACACACAAGACTTTTTGTACTTTATAGTCCCCTCCCCTTAACTCATACCAACACACAAGACTTTTGTACTTTATAGTCCCCCTAACTCATACCAACACACAAGACTTTTGTACTTTATAGTCCTCCAACTCATACCAACACACAAGACTCCCCCCCCCCCCCAACAGATAATGATATGAGCAGCTGTAATATGTTTAGGTCACACAAGGGTTTTTTTTACTTCATAATATTTTTTCCTCAAGCAGATTGTGATATTCTATCTGCATGAGGAAAAAGATTTGTCTTTCTCAGAGAGAAATTCAAAGTGAGATGGGTTTATTTAAAGTATATAAAGTTCTCTTAATCAGTCTTTCAATATAAAACAGCTGTAAAAGGTTTAGGACACACACCATAAAATGCATCTAACTCCCCATCAATCAATATAAATGGTGTATAAAACTTGACTGGAGAGCTTTTGGAAGGAATGGTACAATTTTTAAGAGTGTCATTATGTCTTCAAAGAAAAACAAACAAAAATATTTATCCTATATGGAGCAGAGGCATGGACCTTAATTAAAAAAAAAGATATGAAGAAAACAGACAAGATGTATGTTTATTATGACCAGAAAAATATAAAGAATAATTTTATGGATAAGAGAAATGATAGTCATGAATGACCACAGTATGTTGTCAAAAGAATAGATGACCAATTCTGTTTGTTTGTTTTTAGACTAAGCGTGTGAAAGTGATATAGAGGAGACAAATTTAAGACAGACAGTTGTGAAAGAAACTTGAGAGAGGGGAGGGGACCTTCATCCAGCATTGAATTAAATCATATTCTAATAATGAAGCGGTCTCACAAGACCAAAACAAATCTATTACTTACAAGTCTCCTCAAAATTATAGTTGCATCACTCTATTTATTATTTAAACAGCCACAATTTGTTTGTTCAACACCAATAGTATAAACAATTTGAGAGGAATCATTTACTTTTCAATAAAGAACTACAATAACAAAAAATTAATAAAAAGGACATAATTTCTTACTTTTTAATTTCTTTCTTTCGTATAAAATATATATGTCGTCCTTCCTTAATTTTATTTTCTTAGATGGCAGATATTCTTTTTTCTTTTTTAAATATTTTTTCCATATTTCCGTAATATATGCTTTTTAAACGTCGTAGTGTATACATTGCTAGGCCTTTCTGAAAAAATAATTCATTACATGTAATTTCTCACATTATCTACAACACATATTCATTCCATTACTTATATGATTAGAGCATACCTTACCACAAATCAACCTCCCTCCTTTTTTTTTTTTTTTTTTTGTTTTCTAAAAATAATGCATTCCTCTCCCCAATACACAAACAACAGTGAGGAGTTGTACCATCAGAGTAGGAAATAATTATTATTTTCACATACAGCTAGCTATTCAGGACTTTCTTGAGAATCGGTAACCCATTTTGATAGTAAGATACTACGTCTTCCTCAATTGAGCCCCCCTCCCATTATTATATATGTGTAATCATGCTTAAAATATTTTAAGAAATGGTTAAAAAAAAAAGGAGATGGGCTTAAAGAAAAGTTATGTAGATTGAATTAGATAAACAAATCCACTTTCTTGTTCATGAGAGAAGACATTTCACTTCGACAAAAATTGACTATCATCCCCCCTCATCTAACGCCTTTCATCTATCATATTTCGTTTTTTTTTTTTTAAGTTACAACTTTACAGATATTATACATAACATATCAAATATAAACCATAAGATAGAAATTTTTATAAATTAGAATAAGCGTTCCGGAGGCCAAGCGAAGCGCAGGCCGTAGGATAAGCTTTTGTATTTTCAGATTCTAATTTATAAAAGTCTACATACCAAGGTCTACATTCAACATTCCATTGAACTTTTTTATTTAAATTTAAAATGTGATTAAGATGATTTAGCTAAAAATTGGTTGATTTCATTTGTAATCACTGTAAAACAAACACTTTTATCATAAAAAAACTCAAATAACTTTAAAATCAGGTTGTTTGTTAGATATAGCAATCTTGAATATTGATCATAAAATGATTTTTAATTTCATAATAGATTAAATAAAAAAAATTAGTTGAGTTTTGACAAATTTCATATAACGGCTGCATGGGTTTCCGAGAAACCATTTTGATAACAAATAGTAAGATAATGATAATTATACTAACTTTTGGGAATGGTTATTGTATATTGACAATAACAATAGACTGTCAAGTGATTTTAAACTTCAATTCTATACTTAAATTAAAAATGTACCTTAAAATTGGTTTGTTTCCACTTGTAAAATATTACACATCAGGATAGGAAAAGAATACACAAAAAATCAAATTATCCTAAAAACAGGTGGTTTGTTAGGTTTAGCAATCTCTACTATGGATCATAAAGTCAGTTTTGATCTCACAAATAGTTTAAACAAACAAAAAAAACAAGGTGAATTTGGGCATATTTCATATAACGGCAAGGAAGATTAGATTTTCCGAGAAATCATTTTTTGATAAAATAGTGACTTCTTTTTTTTTGGGGGGGGGGGACTAGTTATTGTATATTGACACCAATAGTAAAATGTTAAGTAATTTAAAGCTTCAATTCTATGCTTAAATTAAAAATGTAACTTTGGGGTTGATGACTGTACAGAATACAGAAAAGATTTATTGGAATGCCCAACAATATAATGAAGACTATTAAGTGATTTTAAACATTATATTCTGTGTTTAAATTAAACAAAATAGTTCAAATTGATTGATTTCACTTGTAAACATATTTTTAAAAACACAAGGAGGCTTTAGTAGCTCAATTAACCCCCCCTCCCTTTTTTTCCTTTTTTTTTTGCACAGGGAATAAAAGTTAATGAATACGTGAATAGAATTTGATGAAGTGAATACAGGGAATGAGGATTATGTATAATATATTATTGTTAAAAGCATTTTTTGAAACCAGGCAATTAACAAAAAGCGGATAACAGTTGTAGAAATGGATACTTTAACTGGCAGAAAAATTGGTTATCTTAATGTAATTTTTAAAGGATAAAACATGAGAATAAGATTCTCAATAATAAAATAAAGTCTTGTCTCATAATCAACGTCTGACTTAATCAAAAATTTACTTACAGTTTATTTCAAAACGATACCTTCAGGAAGATAAAAAATGCGTGCTATTTGATTCCTATCCTTTTTGAAACGTCAATTCTGATTCTGCTTTTATAGTCAAGATAATTTTATTCATATTAGTTTATCTGATTGTAGGAAATTCCCTGTCTATTTTACTTCCCAGAAACTTGCAAACCTCGTTGATTACGATCATGTGTGTAGGCAGCTACGATGCGGAAAATGTTATGGTGTAACTAGTTTTCCTCGTGTTTGTCCTTGGATCTGTAAATAAACTAAAACATTGTGAGATGTCGCATAATCGTTCTTTCACGGAAAGATAAATACTTGACCGCATTCTAAGAATTATGTTTTTTTTCTGTAAAATATAAATGTATAAATATGAAAGCTTTCAAACACTAACTGCTTCAGTTTGTCAGATATCACTTACGAATATTACGTGTAGAAATCCGAACCGACAATTTGCCAAGTTAACGTAAGTAAAACTTTTTCTGTCGTATTCTACTTTTCCAAATGTACTTCTTCCCTTAAATTTGTCATTAAGGAGAAAAGAAAATATTAGATTTGATTCAATAATCCTTTAAGTTGTTAATCCTTTTATTGGAAACTGTGAACTTTAAAAATTTTCGCTCCTTTCCAAAAATTAACGATTTGCGTGCTAAGTCAACTTCCTGCATACAGTATTTCTTCTCCCCAACGGAATAACGAAGGATGTCATTTAAATCGTCAAAACGTGAAGTTTCTTAAACCTAGAACGACACATTTTTGTATCTAAAGTAAAAGAGAAGCGTTTTTTTATTCGTAATTTCAACCACCGTGACCTCGTGTGCTTCGGTGGGGCATTTGGTTTTGATGTTCGTGAGTGAAGCAAGATGCCTCGTCCAGTCCGGACTGCAGGGAGAGCTGTCGTTTTTCAGAAAATAGTTTTTAATTGTTTCGTGTACAAAATCGTCATGATTTTTCGTGGAATTAAATAAATTTAACGTGAATTGGTTCGCAAGGAAGTTGGTCCTGTGGATACAATTCCATCGGGAATAGTCCTGTGATCTTCTTGGTATGAGGAAAGAATGCCCACGGAAAAAACGCCCACGGAAAAATCGCCCACGGAAAAAACGCCCACGTCTCGAAAATAGGAAATAACGCCCACGGAAAAATCGCCCACAGACAAAATGCTCACGGGAAAAATATGTGATCGACTGATAAGTTTATATGTCTGTTATAAACGGTGTTCGGACAACTGGTCACAGACTGCTGGCCAAAAAACCGTTAGGGGTCATATAAAAATTGCGGTTTCTTGGCCACCTCACCTACATAACGAAAATGGGTGTAGGAGAATTGGCCGCAGGACAACTGGCCACAAAAGCTCAAGGGTGGGCGGGGGGGGGGGGTTGTAAGTATTATCGATTTTTGGCCTACATTGAGAATTGAATTAGGAACTCCAAACAAATTTCGAGAAAACGTTCTATGTAAGCCAAGCGAGAATTACAGAATAATTCATGTATGTTCGGAAAAGGACCCTAAGGTGGGATTTTTTAATAACGCTGCACTTTTACGTAGGTACTAAATATTTACATAACATGCCAAGTTTGCAATATTTTTGTTTTACTTAATTATTTCACAGGCGAAGAAAAAAGTGTTGAATAGGCTCAGGCCTACGGCCTATTAATTAATGTATGGATTGAATGTATGGTGCATAAGTAGAAGCGCAATATTATTGACAATTAATACAGACATTTGACGTGGAATAGGAATAGCTGTGGTGCAGTGGAAGCCTCTGAGTTCGATTCCTGGTGGCGGCCACTGAGAATTTTTCCGTGACTCACTTATAAACGTGGAAAGAGCGATGACTTCTGTTTGATTATTGACAATACTTGTTATGTAAATTTTACGAATATGGGAATGACGGAACGAAAACTTTTAGAAGGGCCTAAACGTTAGTCCTAATATTATTTTCTGCCTGAGTAATACCGCAATATTAATAATTTGATGTGTTACGTAAACGTTATGAATATAACATCGTTAGAATAAAAACTGTTAAATAGGCCAAGGCCTAGGACTTATGACTTAAGGGCCGCGGGTGGCCTAGTGAAGAACCAAATAAGATTGTTAACTTTCAACTTACTACTGTAGAGTAGCTACTTTCTTAAAAAATTCCAGTTCAGCTTTACTGTAATAAATTTGTGACTATTCTTATTTTTTAAAGTAAGGTCTTAATTTTTATAAAACTATGCATGTTTGTTATTTAACTATATCAATTAAAAGGGAAATAATTAAAAGTCAGATTATTTTATTTATAACTGGCCACAAAACTTGTAAAGTATAATGCATTTAATTGTAAAAGCGATTTTCGTAAAAGGCGAAATGTACAGATATAACTTTGTGTAATGTGCTTTCTTACCACTCTTGTCTCTTTTGGAAATCCTCTTTTGTGTACGGCGAGCGGAACGGGGGAGGTATCTGTCTTTCGTCAAAGTGGTGCTTTGCAGCTGTAGCTGGAACGTTTGCTAGCGACCGCACCCCAAATAACAAGCGATATATTTCATTTAAATTTATCGGTTGGCCACCGGTCAGGGTGTGTCTTGCCCGTGAGTAGTATAATCTCAAGTTACAGGCATACTTCTTTTCTTCCCTGTGTAAAGAAAAAAATACGCACTCATAGCTTCCTGGGAGTTTTCCAAAGGACAACTAAAACAGTTAATTTGTACATGACGGGTGTAGGAGAACTGGCCACCGGAGAACTGGCCACAAAAATTTTAAGGGGCCGTATAAAAATAACGTTTTTGACCGCTTCGTGCCCACGATCCCCAGAGGTTGGTAATCAGAGTCATATAAAGTTTCCGTAATTTCGTCTTTTCTTAGTTGCGATAATTAATGTAATTCTTTATAAGAAATGTTTATGATCTACATCTCAGCAAAAGATTTAAGGGTATGTTGTATTTCGTTTTTGTTGGTTGTGGGGTAAGTCTCCCCTGCTTGTCCGAAACGTTTTACTACATGTGGTGGTGTTGATTCCATTCACATGCTATTCTCTGTGGTAGCGTTGGCCAACATATTTGGCACTTGTTATGATCAGCCGTTCCTCATCATCGCAGGTCGGTGCAAATTAACATAAGCATTGTTCCAATTAAAAAATGCAGGAAGTTAAAATAAATGGTTTTTAATAAAACCAGACGAACACACAGAAACGGTACAATACACAAACAGAAAACATTTAACATCACATCATAATGCTTCCTTCGTTCACAAAAGAAACGAGCAACTGCCTGGACGCGCAAGTGACATCCCTCTGGCTGGTGTCCTTCCAAGAAAAACCACCCCCTTTTCTTCTGGCTTCTCAGTTCACCCCTCAGTTGCACGTGTCCGCAGAAAGCATCATCAACGACCTCCCGTGCCGGGGGGCTTACACACAGGACACCATAGTTCTCTCCCTCGCTATCTTTCTTTTTTCTTTTTCGACGATTGTTCGCATCACCACAGGGTTTTCAAACTACAAGTCTGCAAATCATCTGAGCGCATGTGCTGACTCAGGAAACCTGTCGGGGGGGGGGGGTAATATCAAAACTGTAAGATTTGAAAAATGTATCGTCCCATCGGGAGATTTTCAGCATTTACAAGCTACAGCTGGACAGATTATTTGAGGGCACGTGCCTACTCAGCAAACCTGGGGGGGGGGGGGGGGGGTTATATGATAATTGTGAATTATATAGAATTTCTTGTCCGACTCGGAGATTTTCATCATTCACATGCCTTCAGATAACGTGTCGAGTTGTAGCTGCTAATTGCCGAGAATCTCCCGATCGGACGAGAAATTGTTCATATTTTACACTTTTGGTATTACCCCTCCCCCTCTTCGCCGACAGGTTTCCAGAGAGTGACATGCGCTAAGAAAATTTGTCGAGTTGCAGTTTCTAAATGCTGAAGATCTCCAGATCGGAAGAGAAATCTTGATATTTTACGATTTTGGTATTACCCCCCCCCCCCCCGACTAGTTTCCTGAGGCAGCAGATACCCTCAGATAATTCGACGTGTTGTAGCTTGTAAACGCTGGAAATCTCCCGATCGGACCAGAAATTCTTTATATTTCATATTTTAGATTTAAAGCACCCCCTCCCCAGACAAATTCCCTGGGTTTGCACATACTCGCAGAGAATTTTTTTATTTGTAGTTTCTAGAAAAATATTGTACAGCAGTTGGCTTGAAGACAACGGTGAATCATTAGTATGTTTTTAAATAACTGTTGCATAAGACTACCACGGCTTTCAGGCCAACACCATACAACCTGTACAGTCCATCAGTGCAATCCGAACTTTCCTCTCGTATTTGTAAGGTTTGCAGAAAATATTTTACACATCAAATTATTAATATTGCAGTATTACTCAGGCAGAAAATAATATTAGTACTAACGTTCAGGCCCTTTTAAAAGTTTTCATTCCGTCATTCCCATATTCGCGTTATGTAGGTGAGGTGGCCTAGAAAACCGCAATTATTATATGACCCCTAACGGTTTTTTGGCCAGCAGTCTGTGACTAGTTGTCCGAACACCGTTTATAACAGACATAAAAACTTATCAGTCAAACACATATTTTTCCCGTGAGCATTTTGTCTGTGGGCGATTTTTCCGTGGGCGTTTTTTCCTACTTTCGAAAAGTGGGCGTTTTTTCCGTGGGCGATTTTTCTGTGGGCGTTTTTTCCGTGGGCATTCTTTCATGCAATCTTTTTCTTTGCTAAAGCATGCGCTAAAGTTTTCGTGTTTTCCGCCTCGCGGTTTGAAGAGTGAGTGGAAGACCTGCTTTCCGAATTATTCGGGAATTTCTTGTAAATGAATAATTCCGAGATGTTGAGGCAGAAGTAAGACAGCAGCAGGAAAACAGAGAAGACCCTAAAAATAAAACATAAATGCACTAGAAAATATTATTAGTAGTATGCGCAGACCCAGTAGCAGTGAAGTCCTCAAAGCTTGAGATTTCCGAAGCGGTGAACAAAATACGTCCGATCACCTCACCTCGCAGGAAAAATGCAAACTGATTTTTTGGATAATGTAATTACCCCATTTAAATACTCTCTCTCTCTCTCTCTCTCTCTCTCTCTCTCTCTCTCTCTCTCTCTCTCTCTCTCTCTCTCTCTCTCAATTTTATCCCCCTTATAGAATACACTGTATGAATCTAGCTCTGATTAACTTTTCTTTTCTTTTATAGATGTCTGGACCAATTGATAAATCAACTGACAATGCTGCCATGAAAGGATCTCTTGACAAACCTGTTAGATCTTATAAATCTCTATCTGAGTCTGATTCTGAATCAGACTCAGGTAGAGATTTGGAACAATTATCCACACAACAATCATCCACACAGCAAAAAAGAAAAAATAACCAGAATTCCCCTCACCCAAAAAACAAACTAACACAAAAAATTTACTTAGTGAAATTTTAAGAAACAAAAACCCACATATAATACGATTTAGAAGTGACAAAATACAAGATATATTTTTAACCTATCATAAACAAAAACACGAAGTAATAATTAAAGGCCCCATGTTTCATAATTTATCATACATCCTTGATGGAAGACATTTAAACACAGCACCATTTTTAAATGAAGATTTTTTTATTATTGCCCTTTTGAAATCCGAATATACAAAATTTGCTAATCCAGATATATCATTCCTTGACACTTAGAATGACACATGGTCTTTTCATAATATTTTTTAAAAATGCTTTTAAAGTAGACAATCAAACTTATATAAAAAAAATGTCCACTACATTATGCGAAAAAGTGAGGGGGAATTCTAGCTATTACAAAGTTATCAAATCAAATTAACAATTCATTCAGATCCTTTAGTACACATTTCACTGTATGTCCAGTTAAATTTTAAAGTAACTAGACATACAGTGAAATGTATCAAAATTATTACACTAACACAAACATTAAAACTTTCATAATAACAAATTCACATACATTTCTTTCCTCTTGCTACCGTCAGAGATGACCTTTTAAAGATGGAAATACAGATGAAAAGGACCTCCTGGCTGCTACCATCAAAGATGACCTTTTAAAGATGGAAATACAGATGAAAAGGACCCCCCCCCGGCTGCTACTGTTAAAGATGGAAATACAGATGAAAAGGACCTACCTGGCTGCTACCGTTAAAGATGGAAATACAGATGAAAAGGACCCCTGGCTGCTACCGTTAAAGATGGAAATACAGATGAAAAGGACCTCCTGGCTGCTACCATCAAAGATGAAAATACAGATGAAAAGGACCCCCTGGCTGCTACCGTTAAAGATGGAAATACAGATGAAAAGGACCTCCTGGCTGCTACCATCAAAGATGAAAATACAGATGAAAAGGACCCCTGGCTGCTACCGTTAAAGATGGAAATACAGATGAAAAGGACCCCCTGGCTGCTACCGTTAAAGATGGAAATACAGATGAAAAGGACCTCCTGGCTGCTACCATCAAAGATGACCTTTTAAAGATGGAAATACAGATGAAAAGGACCCCCCCCTGGCTGCTACCGTTAAAGATGGAAATACAGATGAAAAGGACCCCCCCCCCCTGGCTGCTACCGTTAAAGATGGAAATACAGATGAAAAGGACCCCCTGGCCGCTACCATTAAAGATGGAAATACAGATGAAAAGGACCCCCCTGGCTGCTACCGTTAAAGATGGAAATACAGATGAAAAGGACCTCCCCTGGCTGCTACCATTAAAGATGGAAATACAGATGAAAAGGACCCCCTCCTGGCTGCTACCGTTAAAGATGGAAATACAGATGAAAAGGAGGAACGTAAGTACATTTTTGATCTTCCTGAAGGTATCATTTTGGAATAAACTGTAAGTAAATTTTTGATTAAGTCAGATGTTGATTATGAGACAAGACTTTATTTTATTATTGAGAATCTTATTCTCATGTTTTATCCTTTAAAAATTACATTAAGATAACCAGTTTTTCTGCCAGTTAAAGTATCCATTTCTACAACTGTTATCCGCTTTTTGTTAATTGCCTGGTTTCAAAAAATGCTTTTAACAATAATATATTATACATAATCCTCATTCCCTGTATTCACTTCATCAAATTCTATTCAGGTATTCACTAACTTTTATTCCCCTGTGCAAAAAAAAAAAAAGGAAAAAAAAAGGGGGGGGGGGGGTAATTGAGCTTCTAAAGCCTCCTTGTGTTTTTAAAAATATGTTTACAAGTGAAATCAATCGATTTGAACTATTTTGTTTAATTTAAACACAGAATATAATGCTTAAAATCACTTAATAGTCTTCATTATATTGTTGGGCATTCCAATAAATCTTTTCTGTACAGTCGTCAACCCCAAAGTTACATTTTTAATTTAAGCATAGAATTGAAGCTTTAAATTACTTAACAGTTTACTATTAGTGTCAATATACAATAATTAGTCCCCTTCCCCCTCAAAAAGAAGTCAGTATCTTACTATTTTATCAAAAAATGATTTCTCGGAAAATCTAATCTTCCTTGCCGTTATATGAAATTTGCTAAAATTCACCTTGTTTTTTTTGTTTAAACTATTTGTGAGATCAAAACTGACTTTATGATCAATAGTAGAGATTGCTAAACCTAACAAACCACCTGTTTTTAGGATAATTTGATTTTTTATGTATTCTTTTCCTATCCTGATGTGTAATATTTTACAAGTGGAAACAAACCAATTTTAAGGTACATTTTTAATTTAAGTATAGAATTGAAGTTTAAAATCACTTGACAGTCTATTGTTATTGTCAATATACAATAACCATTCCCAAAAGTTAGTATAATTATCATTATCTTACTATTTGTTATCAAAATGGTTTCTCGGAAACCCATGCAGCCGTTATATGAAATTTGTCAAAACTCAACTAATTTTTTTTTATTTAATCTATTATGAAATTAAAAATCATTTTATGATCAATATTCAAGATTGCTATATCTAACAAACAACCTGATTTTAAAGTTATTTGGTTTTTTTTTATGATAAAAGTGTTTGTTTTACAGTGATTACAAATGAAATCAACCAATTTTTAGCTAAATCATCTTAATCACATTTTAAATTTAAATAAAAAAGTTCAATGGAATGTTGAATGTAGACCTTGGTATGTAGACTTTTATAAATTAGAATCTGAAAATACAAAAGCTTATCCTACGGCCTGCGCTTCGCTTGGCCTCCGGAACGCTTATTCTAATGTATAAAAATTTCTATCTTATGGTTTATATTTGATATGTTATGTATAATATCTGTAAAGTTGTAACTTAAAAAAAAAACGAAATATGATAGATGAAAGGCGTTAGATGAGGGGGGATGATAGTCAATTTTTGTCGAAGTGAAATGTCTTCTCTCATGAACAAGAAAGTGGATTTGTTTATCTAATTCAATCTACATAACTTTTCTTTAAGCCCATCTCCTTTTTTTTTTAACCATTTCTTAAAATATTTTAAGCATGATTACACATAGATAATAATGGGGGGGGGCTCAATTGAGGAAGACGTAGTATCTTACTATCAAAATGGGTTACCGATTCTCAAGAAAGTCCTGAATAGCTAGCTGTATGTGAAAATAATAATTATTTCCTACTCTGATGGTACAACTCCTCACTGTTGTTTGTGTATTGGGGAGGGGAATGCATTATTTTTAGAAAACAAAAAAAAAAGGAGGGAGGTTGATTTGTGGTAAGGTATGCTCTAATCATATAAGTAATGGAATGAATATGTGTTGTAGATAATGTGAGAAATTACATGTAATGAATTATTTTTTCAGAAAGGCCTAGCAATGTATACACTACGACGTTTAAAAAGCATATATTACGGAAATATGGAAAAAAAATATTTAAAAAAGAAAAAGAATATCTGCCATCTAAGAAAATAAAATTAAGGAAGGACGACATATATATTTTATACGAAAGAAAGAAATTAAAAAGTAAGAAATTATGTCCTTTTTATTAATTTTTTGTTATTGTAGTTCTTTATTGAAAAGTAAATGATTCCTCTCAAATTGTTTATACTATTGGTGTTGAACAAAAAAATTGTGGCTGTTCAAATAATAAATAGAGTGATGCAACTATAATTTTGAGGAGACTTGTAAGTAATAGATTTGTTTTGGTCTTGTGAGACTGCTTCATTATTAGAATATGATTAATTCAATGCTGGATGAAGGTCCCCTCCCCTCTCTCAAGTTTCTTTCACAACTGTCTGTCTTAAATTTGTCTCCTCTATATCACTTTCACACGCTTAGTCTAAAATCAAACAAACAGAATTGGTCATCTATTCTTTTGACAACATACTGTGGTCATTCATGACTATCATTTCTCTTATCCATAAAATTATTCTTTATAATATTTTTCTGGTCATAATAAACATACATCTTGTCTGTTTTCTTCATATGTCTTTTTCTTTTTTAATTAACGTCCATGCCTAAAGATAGTAAAGGAACATCTGAGTAAGGGAAGAAAACAGATTATGGCACTGAGAAAAGAAGATGGTTCTATAACAAGAAATAGAGGCGAAATTTTGACAAGAGTGAAAGATTTCTACTCCAAATTATATGAAAGGGATGATACATGCACTCCAGACATCATGAAAGATACCAGTACCAGAGTTCCTCCAGTCCTTCCAGCAGAAGTTGCACATGCAATCAAGAACATGAAGCGGGGAAAAGCTCCAGGAGAAGATGGAATTACTGTAGACATCATACAAAAAGCAAGTGGAGAAATCGAAACAGTACTCGCCCAAATTTTCACTCGATGCCTTAATGAAGGAAAGATTCCTGAGGATTGGAACACCGCTACAATGATCCTGCTACATAAGAAAGGTGACATTGAGGATCTCGGAAACTACAGACCTATCAGCCTCCTATCAGTAGTTTATAAAATCTTCACTAAAGTTCTTTCACACCGCTTGAAGGTAACACTGAACATGGCTCAACCGAGAGAACAAGCTGGATTCAGGAGTGGCTACAGCACAATAGATCATATCCACGTACTGAGAGAACTAATTGAAAGAGCGAGGGAATATGAACTTCCATTGTGCATGGCTTTTATCGATTATGAAAAAGCCTTTGATTCGGTGAAATCATCAGCAGTTACAATGGCTCTGAAAACCTGCGGTATTGAAGATGCATACATTAATATTATTAATAACATCTATGAAAATGCAAGTGCAAAGATTCGGCTCTTTGAAAATACAACACACGTAAAAATTGGAAAGGGAGTGAGACAAGGTGACACCATATCTCCGAAGCTCTTTAATGCCACATTGGAGGGTGTTTTTCAGTCGCTGAGCTGGGAAAACAAGGGGATAAAGATTAATGGAGATTATCTAACCTACCTTCGTTTTGCTGATGACGTAGTCATTTTTGCAACTACCCCATCAGAGCTGCAGAGTATGATCCAGGAACTTGGTGACAAGAGTAAAGAAGTGGGATTAAAAATGAACTTTCAGAAGACAAAAGTGATGTTCAATGCTTTTACAAGAAATGAAGATTTATCGATTGATGGAGAAAAGCTGGAGATAACAGACACGTACGTTTATCTTGGACAGCAGATATCAAGTGAGGGTCACATTGATGAAGAAATTAATCGGCGTACAAAACTTGCCTGGAGAGCTTTTGGAAGAAACAGCATAATTTTCAAGAGCAATATGCCATTATGTCTTAAAAGAAAAGTGTTTGATCAATGCATCCTTCCAGTGCTTACGTATGGTGCAGAGACGTGGACCTTAACTAAAAGAGACATACAAAGGCTGCAGACAAGTTAGTTAGTTAATTGATTTTAGTGGCGCAAGGGCCAGGCTTGGCCAAAGAGCGCCAGACACAGAACTATCAGCTAAAGATTTTAAAAAGCGGATTGAAATGATTAAGAGCAGACAGGCTTGGTAAAAGTTAGAAAAGAGGATGATGAAAGATGTTGTGAAGACTAGTTAGTTTATTAGGTTTATATATAACTTCATTAATTTACCATTATAATAGACCTTTTTTTTTTTTTTTTTTTTTTTTTTTTTTAAATAAGTTTTAAAACGTTAATCTGTTTTAAAAAGGAAAATATTGCGAAAGTGTCGCAGTGGTCGCCCAAAAGCTTTTGAAGCATAGCTGCGTCCTCCTCCAGCAGATGGGACTGAAAATAGTGAAACCGATGATGACGAAAACGAACGCAGCTGCACAAAACATGAGAGACGGTGAGTAAACAGTCGCACGCCTCACACATTGGGGCAGCGTCGCCACACAGCAAATAGTTATGCGTGAAGCGACAATGCCCAATGCGGAGACGCGCAAGAACAACTTCTTCCCTACGGTTCCAGCGACACGATGATTTCCAGACTCCAAGGATGGGTTTAACACGGTGCAGTTTATTCTCCACCTGTTGGTCCCACAGACTTCGCCACGTTCGTCTGATATGATCGTGAACAAGAAAGCGAAGATCACGGTGGAACAGTGGCAACGGTGTGACAACCAAAGAAGAGGCAGATCTAGCAGCAGCATCAGCAGACTCGTTCCCTGGGATCCCAACATGCCCAGGAATCCAGCAGAACCGAATCTGGACATCAGCCTCGAGCAAAGAACGAAGAAGTCTCCGTACGGTAAAAAGAAGGGGTGGCCAGTGAAATCCAAAGATGACAATGATTGCACAACACTCAACGAATCAGTGTACACAATAACACGCTGATGAGAGCTCGACTGCACGTGAACAAGTGCAAGATACACAGCATGCATCTCCGCCGAAAACACCGTGGCCTCGGCAGGAATGCGGGCAACAAAAACTTCGTCAACGCAGACGGCGGCGGATCCAACAACACCAGCCGCCTTAGATCCATCGGTGAAAACAGGAATAAAGTCTGCATTGACGTGACGGTGTTCGGCGAAGAGCTGCTGGTACACTGACGCGGGGGTTGAGGACTTGTCAAAAGATGTAAAGCTGGTATCAACCATGACACCAAGAGGGTGCCATGGGGGATCCTCAAAGCCCCTGGTCTCTCCAACGAGTGACAAGTCGAGCCCTGCATCACGAGCTACGGCCGCCATACGAAGACCGAAGGTTCGAATGCACGAGGGACGGATCTCGAACAAACGAGCATGCTGGGGATGAAAAACTGCATCGTGTAAAGTATGTTCTGAGAGAGATCTAAGTTTCAGGTAAAATTGAAGAGACAGCTGCAGACGGCGTAAATGTAGCGACGGTTCGTTCGCGTCGGCATAAAGGCTGGGAATGGGTGACGTGCGAAATGCTCCTGTACAAAGACGCAGCGCTTGATGGTGGATGGTATCCAACGGCCGGAGAACGGAAGGACGCGCAGAGCCATACACCATACAGCCATAATCCAGTTTAGACCGAATGAGAGAATGGTAAATACGGAACAAGGAAGTCCTGTCTGCACCCCAGGAGACTGAGGCGAGGATCTTGAGGATTGACAAAGCTCTCAGACAGGAAGTGCGGAGTCGTCGAACGTGCGAGCGAAAGGTGAGCGCACGGTCGACGGTCAAACCAAGGAACTTGGTTTCCGGCAAAACCGGAATGGCTGCATGGTCCAAATAGAGCTCTGGATCGGGGTGGAGGCCACGCCTCCGGCAGAAATGGACACACGCTGTCTTTTCAGCAGAAAGAACGAAACCATTGTTGTTAGCCGCTTTAACTATCTGGTTAATTGCAGACTGCAGCTGCCTTTCAATGAAATGCATGCTTGATGACGAGCAGAAGATGTGAAGGTCGTCAACATAAATGGTAGTCGAAACCGTAGGAGGAAGATTTTTAAGCAAACAATTAATGCGGAGGATGAATAGAGTCACCGAAAGAATGCTGCCTTGAGGAACACCTTGTTCTTGATGGAAGAAGGCAGAGAGTGTTGTACCCAGGCCCACCTGGAACACACGGTTACGAAGGAAGTTGGCAATGAAGGTTGGCAGGTTTCCCCGCAACCCACTCTCGTGGAGGTCACGGAGGATACCGTGACGCCACGCTCTATCGTAAGCTTTTTCGATGTCAAAAAAGACAGACACCAGGTGCTGCCTACGCACGAATGCCTCTCGAACAGACGTCTCAAGGAGCAGGAGATGGTCAGGAGCTGAACGATGACGACGGAAGCCGCTTTGTGATGGCGACAGAATTTGATGTTCTTCTAGGAAGTAAATTAGCCTAGAATTAACCATGCGTTCAAGGATTTTGCACAGACAGCTAGTGAGGGCAATTGGCCGGTAACTAGAGGGAGACTTGGGGTCTTTGCCAGGCTTGGGAAAAGGTAAAACAAAAGCTTTTCGCCAGGAGTCCGGGAAACTGTGCTCCAACCAAATGCGGTTGAAGAGCACTAACAGATTCTCGAGAGACGACTGCGATAGATGACGGATCATGTCATAGTGGATGCCATCGGGACCTACAGATGTTGCACCGGACCGATGCAGAGCCACTCGGAGTTCAACCATGCTGAAGGGGAGTTATACTCGGTGTTATGAAAAGGCGCAAAGGAGAGTCTCTGGCGCTCAGCAGCTGGTCTAGTCCTCTGAAAGGAGAGAGGGTACGCCTCAGAACTGGAAACAGAGGCAAACGCCCTACCCAAACAATCCACTATCTCCCCGACTTCAGCATACGTGCAGCCGTTACTCTCGAGAATAGAGATCTGATGGGAACCACAGTTTCCCCGAATCCTACGAATTTTTTCCCAAACAGTTTTTGAACTGGCACGTGAATTGATCGATGAAACGTACTTTATCCAAGACTCCCTCTTGCTTCGTCGACGCACCAACCGAGCGTAAGATTTTGCTCTTTTAAATTCAACGAGATTAGCATCGGTTGGATACCGCCGAAATGTACACCAGGCCTTATGTTGAGCTCTCCTAGCCGCTGTGCAATCAGAGGTCCACCAAGGTTTCGGACGTCTTGGGAGCGTCGTTGATGTCTTTGGGATAGAGAGATCCGCTGCCTGAATGATACACGTGGTGACATCAGTAACAGTTGCATCGATTGACCCTCGGGTCACCATGACAGAAGGTATCACTGCGGACGATGTGTTGACCTCCCACTTGGCACGATCCATCCTCCATCGAGGAGGGCGGGAAGCAGAAGATGGCACGCTCTCATTATAGCCAAGTACAATTGGAAAGTGGTCGCTCCCATGGAGGTCGTTGCACACCGTCCACGACCAGTCAGCAATAACTGATGGTGAACCCAAAGATAAATCGATCGCACTGAAACTTCGTGTAGGCTCGTGGAAATAAGTGTCAGCTCCGGTGTTAAAAAGGCACAGGGAGGTCGAGGACAGAAGAGATTCGATCCTACGGCCTCGTACGTCTGTTCTGACACTACCCCACAATGGATTATGAGCATTGAAGTCACCCAGAAGAAGAGCAGGTGACGGCAGCTGCCCAACTAAGCTCTCAAGAACGGACACGCTCACGTCCTCATCCGGCGGCAGATAGACGCTGCAAACGGTTAGAGGCACAGGCATGGGGATACGCACCGCAACGGCTTGTAAAGATGTTGAGACCGCAACGGGAGAAACTGGAACACTGTGGGGGACAAGAATGGCAACTCCCCCGCAAGCTATATCTCCTGAAACATTATCTTTCCGAAATGCACTGTAGCCTCGAACCGAGAGCAGGTCTGATGGTTTAAGTTTTGTCTCCTGGAGGCAAAGGCACACCGGAGAGTACGACGAGAGCAGATGTTTGACGTCGTCATATTTTGTCCGAAAACCTCGACAGTTCCATTGAACGATTGAAACGATGATTTGAGGGGTAGATAGGAAGAAAGAAACGTGGATCAAATGAACTGACCAGGCCTAGAAGGCCTCGGAGTCCATAAATTCCTCTGTCTGGTCTGCAGTGCCCCTCGCCGGCGTGGTAACCGGGGAAGGACAGGTGGGTGTCTTGAGGATGAAGACCGGGACTGATTCGTTCCGGCTTGAACCTTTGTTTGAGATTGTGTGGCTGAGGTTTGTTTGGTCTTGCCTCTGTGTCTAGCAGGCGAGGGATCAGGGCTCTTAGAACGGGAAACCTGTTCTGCAACAGCGCGCTTGGGCGAGGATGCAGGACCCCGAGCATTGGTCTGTGGTGGCAAAGATAAACTGTCAGTGGTGGAAAGTCGAAGGGCTTTCAGCCCAGCAGCATAAATATCCTCGAGAGAGAAAGGGCAGTCTTTTGGTATAGTGATGTCTGTCTGAGTGGCTATGGATGTTTTAGGAGCCACAACGGAAGAGTAGGTGCGTGCGCTTGGAGCAGCGGGAACGACCTTCCGTCGAGCTTCAGGGTAGGACAGGTGTTCAAGTGTCTTAACCTCCTGAATCTTCCGCTCCTCAATCCACTTCGGACAGTTCTTGGCATTGGCAGCATGGTCGCCTTCGCAGTTCACACAATGGGCAGCTGCAGCAGAGCAGTCAGATTGAAGATGGTCGTGTGAACCGCAACGATTGCAAGTAGCAGCACCACGGCAAGACTGCTGGGAGTGCCCGTACACTTGGCATCGGTAGCAACGAAGGGGGTTAGGAATGTACGGGCGCACAGAGCAGTTCAAATAGCCCGCATGGATGGAAGATGGAAGAGTCGGGCGATCAAAGGTCAGAATCACTGTTCTGGAGTTGACCAGCTCCCCGTTTCGGCGGAACTTGATGCGACGAACCGCTGTGACACCTTGGTTGGCAAGCTCCTCCAGAAATTCTTCCTCTGAAACATCCACGAGGTCGCGCTCGGAGATGACACCTCTGGATGAATTCAGGGACTGATGAGGTTTGATGTCCACAGGGACACCACCCAAGTTGGAGACGCCCAAGAGCAATGAACCATGGCGTGGACTTGACATTTCCACCAATATATCTCCCGATTTTAACTTCTTCACACTGGTTGGTGACGCAACCGCTCCTTGCAGGGCTTTCTGAATCCAAAGGGAGATTTGGAGCCAAGCTTGTGAGATTCTTCCCGTGCATGGATGATAAAAAATCGGGCAGTGTCCGGCGGCAAAGTACGCAGTTTCTTATTGGTGGGGTTAGGATCCGTGTCCAAAGATTTCTTTAGTTTGACAGAAGGGGGAATAGTTGAAGAATCCATATATAATGCGAAAAAAAATTCATCCGCCAGCTTCCCCGCCCACTACCGAGCCCAACAGGGGAGAGCCGGAGGTCCGCAGGCCAACATGGGCGCAGGACACGGCCCTAGGGTTAGGCGGCGGATATAGCATGTTGATCGTGCAGACATGCGCTCAGCGAGTACCGCGACTTTCCCGGGTCTTGGTAATACCCCTTTGGCATGCCCACACTATCCCCAAACTCACCCCGTCGTATGAAATGACAAGCCGATTGACTAGGAGTAGGTTAGTTCCTAGCCTCCCGTTTAGGGTGAAGCAGGGGGCAAAGAGGAGTGTTGGCGACTGGTGACAACTATAGCCTGGCCCCCAGTAACCTCAGCCTCCAGCATCCCCTTTTCCACCTGTACGGGTCACCGCACACGGCAAACGTGCAGGTAGGTCTAGCTAACCCGCCCGAAGAAACGAAGAAAGAACAGAAAATGAAAAAGAAAGGGAAGAGGAGTAGAAAATAGAGAAAAAGGAAGAACAGGGAGTGGAGAATAAAGCAAAAACAGGAAAGTGAGAGGAAAGGGCTGGCGCATAATCACAACCTCAGCAACCTACAGGACTGAGGCGGGAGCGTGGCGAGATAACAACAACAACAACCACAAATGGAAAAAGATTTTAAACACTACTGTCGGCTCGGGCCGTGGGGTCGCCACTCCCCATCAGCTGGATGAACAGCTGTCCCTTCGGTGGTATCATCGTATCAAGACGAAATCAAAACAGAAACAGTCACAAGGTCAGCTCGGGCCGTGGGGGCGCCGCTCCCCAAATAACTGGAAAACCAGTTATCCCCGTGCGGGGGCTGCAGACAACTCAAAGTAGCATGGAGAGGTGCATGCTTGGTGTAACCAGGAGAGATAAGAAGAGGAACTCGTGGATCCGAAAAATGACAAGAGTGGAAGACATCATGATCAGAGTTAAATCCCTGAAATGGCAATGGGCTGGACATACTGCCAGAAGCACAGCCGAAATTTTAGATTGGATTCCAAGGGACAAGAAAAGACCCAGAAGAAGACCACATGGGAGATGGGTGGATGAAATTCGAAAGTATGCAGGGGTGACATGGAGGAGACTGGCACAAGACAGACCGTTGTGGAGGAAACTTGGGGAGACCTTCGTCCAGCAGTGGATTGATAATGGTTGACAATGATGATGATGATGATGATATACTTTAAATAAACCCATCTCACTTTGAATTTCTATCTGAGAAAGACAAATCTTTTTCCTCATGCAGATAGAATATCACAATCTGCTTGAGGAAAAAATATTATGAAGTAACAAAAACCCTTGTGTGACCTAAACATATTACAGCTGCTCATATCATTATCTGTTGGGAGGGGGGGCGGGGAGGGGGGGCTATAAAGTACAAAAGTTGTACTTTATACGTGTGTTGGTATGAGTTGGGGGGGACTATAAAGTACAAAAGTCTTGTGTATTGGTATGAGTTGGGAGGACTATAAAGTACAAAAGTCTTGTGTGTTGGTATGAGTCGGAGGACTATAAAGTACAAAAGTCTTGTGTGTTGGTGTGAGTTAGGGGGACTATAAAGTACAAAAGTCTTGTGTGTTGGTATGAGTTAGGGGGGACTATAAAGTACAAAAGTCTTGTGTGTTGGTATGAGTTAGGGGGGCTATAAAGTACAAAAGTCTTGTGTGTTGGTATGAGTTGGGGGACTATAAAGTACAAAAGTCTTGTGTGCTGGCTGCTCATATCATTATCTGTTTGGGGAGGACTATAAAGTACAAAAGTCTTGTGTGTTGGTATGAAATAACTTAAACTAAATATTGAGATATCTTAAGAGAAAAACTTTATTACAGCTGCTCATATTATTATCTGTTGGGGACTATAAAATCTTGTGTTGGTATGAAATAACTTAAACTAAATATTGAGATGTCTTAAGAGAAAACCCACGGGAATAAAAAATGGGATGCGTTCTAAACAAAAGAGAATATAAACAAGAAATGATGTTAAATAAGAGATATGAAAAATGGGAATATAGTATTATAAAATGGAAAATAAGATGGGGGGGGGATGTGAATCTGCTTGAGGAAAATAAATTATAAAGTACAAAAAGTCTTGTGTGTTGGTATGGAATAGATGTATTACTTATTCAACTAAATTGGCTTGTGAGATCAAAAATAGCTTCATTATTAGAGTGCACTGTTAATTTGGTCAAGGAAAGGTATAAGAGGTCTTGTATTTAGTGTGTGATAGACATTGGTCTAATTTTCACCTATAATAAGTTTATGCAGATGCCTCGACACACAGTTTTTGGGCTTGTTTTGGGATAAAGTTCATTTAAAATTGACTTATATATGGTATGTAACAAAAACACTACATGAAATACCAAAACATCTTGTGGATAAAGACCAAAAACTGTGTGTTGAAATTATTGTAAATGATATTTCTGTGAAACCTATAAATATCAGAAAAACAGTTTTAATAATATATTAAAGATAATTTTTTTTATGATAATGTCCATTTGAATATTTTGTATACAAACTATAAATATTTATCTGTTTAATTAGATTTTTTTTTCAGCTGTCTCTCTTTAAAGAGAAGGAAAAAAAATGGACCCCAGTCACCTGAATGAAAGACCCCCAATCACCTGAATGGTTATCATCTAGTCACCTGAATGCTTATCATCTAGGGAAAGACCCAGTCACCTGAATGCTTGGAGTAAAGCTAAGCTCTATTATGGACGTTCATCTACTGTTTCAGCAACTCATCTTATCACGTAGCTCTATTATGGACGTTCATCTACTATTTCAGCAACTCGTGTTATTATGTTATTTTCACACAAAAAAATTATATTATGGACGTTAATCTACTATTTCAGCAACTCGTGTTATTATGTTATTTTCACACAAAAAATTATATTATGGACGAAAAAATTATATTATGGACGTTCATCTACTATTTCAGCAACTCGTGTTATGTTATTTTCACACAAAAAAATTATATTGTGGACGTTCATCTACTATTTCAGCAACTCGTGTTATTATGTTATTTTCACACAAAAAAATTATATTATGGACGTTCATCCACTATTTCAGCAACTCATGTTATTATGTAGCTCTTCTATTTATTTTCACACAAAAAAAAATTATGTTATGGATGTTCATCTACTATTTCAGTAACTCATGTTGTTATGTAGCTCTTCTATTTATTTTCACACAAAAAAATTTATATTATGGATGTTCATCTACTATTTCAGTAACCATAGTTTATAACAAACATTTTGGAAGATGTGATAAAAAAATAAATGTTTTAATATTGTGTAATCTTTCTTTTGTCTTCATTATTGGATTTCTGCTTGAGAAAAAGATTAGGTCTTGTAATGTGTTGAAAAAACAGGTCCTTCTCCATCTTAGACAACTAGGAAAGATAATTTTTAAAATGCAAATGATTTTAAATGCAAATGATTTTTGCCAAGGTACAATAAGATTGTTTAAAAACGAGGGAGTTTTTAAATACTAACCATAAAAAGGAGGGAGTTTTTAAATACTAACCAGACACCTTGTCTGTCTTTCAAACAACCTTAATTCAGTATCCATTTAACCCTACTATTTTTTGGCTAATATAAAAAAGGGGAAAACTTAGTGCTTGTGTCAGTAGTAGAAGTGATTTTTGGGTAACGAGATGGATAAAAAATACAATTTGACGGAACGTGGGATGATTGTAGGAGCTCAAAGCCATGGAGCGAGTATCACCGAAACTGCCACATTCGTGAAATGTTCCAGAGCAATTAAAGTGTTTAAAGACTGGATAAAAAAACAAACTGGGTTTTGACTGGATAAAAAAACAAACTGGGTTTTTATGTACAATGTGTGGTCGTTGACTGCTCAGGTGGAACAGAGAGTGTCCAGACTGGTAACAATAGAAGGGCAGCAAATTATAGACCATCTTAATCAAGGATCCCCCTCCTCAAATGATCTCTGCATGCACTGTTTGTCGTACACTGTATCGTAGTGTTCATATTGTACAGGATTGGTTTCAGGAACATGTCAGTTAGTTTATTTTGCTTAGGTGCGTGCCCCACACACAGAATCTCCAGATTTTAACCTCATTGAGAATTTGTGGGATCATTTGTTGACAAAAATGGTTTCTTGGAAAAACGCAATATCTCCGTCATAATTTGTCAAATTTCAACTATTTTTGTTTATGAATAGCCATAGGATAAGCTTTTGTATTTTCATATTATTTACAAAAGCCTACCTATCTTCCATATTATCTACTTAGAAATAAAGGTAGGAATCTGTGGAGAACATGGAATATAGACCTTTGTATGTAGGCTTTTGTAAATTATATATACTATGAAAAAATACAAAAGCTTATCCTACGGCCTGCGCTTCGCTTGGCCTCCGGAACGCTTTTGTATTTTTCATAGTATATATAATTTACAAAAGTTTCTATGTTATGGTTTATATTTTTATGTATTGTACTTGTAAGAGGAGAATTACCATTATACAACATGGGAAATTGCTATAATGATTTTGCTACCATACACAGATGTCTCCTATTAGTGGTTAAGTACTCATAATAGTTTAGAATCTGTACAGTTAGTTGAAAGGGGGTGAAAATATAAATTCAAATCGGGGTGAAAAGTCAGGAGCGAGATTTATTAAGAAAATCATGGGACTTGAGAAAAAAAGATTAGGTTTTCGAGGAAACTTTCATTATTATTATACATGGCTTTTATTGATTATGAAAAATGTCTTGGATTTGGTACCCAATAAAAAGGGGGAGTAAGATAAAATGATACATTCTACAGAGGTAATCTGAGGAGTAGATTAAGATTATACTATAATTGGGAGAGCAAAAAAAGGGGGACACCTCAGTAAGGAAAGAAAATAAATCCCAACAAACGTTGCAGTCAAGAACATGAAATCAGGGGCTTTAGGAGAAGATGGAATTACTGTAGACAAGTGGAGAAATGCTATAATGATTTTGACTCAACCGAGAGAACAAACTGGATTTAAGGGTATAACATTGTAGATCAAATCCTGAGAAAACTCTTCCATTATACTTGGTGGTTTTATTATTTTGATTCAGTAAAACCAGTCACATTCAATGACACTATCTTTCAAAATTCTTTGAAATACCACGCATTGGAAAATATCTTTCAATCACTAAACTAGGGGGGACAAAAGAGTAACGGATCATGGATTATATTCTGCAGCTCTGGTGGATAGGTAGTTGTAAATGACTACATCATATTATGCCATTATTTTGAGCATGACACACACACACTGTTGTAGAAGATCCACTTACCTTACCTTTATGTTTATTTAAGTGTGTATTGTGTAGTGTATGTGTGTGTGTGTTATATCCATTTTTGTATATGCTTTTTATTTCATTCAAGCAGATCAGCAGGATTTTGTTACAGTGCCTAGGCACTGTAACAAAATGTTCTAGGCACTGTAATTTTGTCAACGAAATGTATTTCTAGATTCGATAACGATATACACAGACTGATGCCATAACGATATTCATAAAATATTATTTCGTCAGTCTTTTTAAAAGATCTAAATGTTTTGAGAACCAATTTGAAGAGAAAAAAAACAATAATTCATGACAAAATAGAGGAAATTATTATACAATTTAACTCTATGGAACGAAATATATATTATAAAAAATTTTATCAATTATAATATGAAAATACAAAAGCGTTCCGGAGGCCAATATTTTTGTTCTTAAGTCTTATTCCTAATTATCACAATCTTTTCCAATTTCTAATAACTTACTTATAGAGGCAATACTACCCAGAAAAATAATTGAGCTCGTCCACTATGAACAACCAATCCAATCATTATAAACAACCAATCAAATCACAGCATTCTAAACACGACAACCAATCAGAGCGTCTTAAAGAATGACGTCATTTCCGGAATGAAAAATATATCCATTGGAATGAAGTAACAAATGGCCATAAAATCTGTTAGATATTGTACAACCCCTATCAGACGGGTTGCCTTCACCATAATATCTAACATATATTGTGTACAGCCCCTATCAGACGGGTGCCTTCACCACAATATCTAACATATATTGTGTGCAACCCCTAGCAGACGGGTTGCCTTCACCACAATATCTAACATATATTGTGTGCAACCCCTAGCAGACGGGTTGCCTTCACCACAATATCTAACATATATTGTGTACAACCCCTATCAGACGGGTTGCCTTCAAAAAATATCTAACATATATTGTGTACAACCCCTATCAGACGGGTTGCCTTCACCATAAAATCTGTTACATATTGTGTACAACCCCTATCAGATGGGTTGCCTTCACCATAAAATCTGGTACATATTGTGTACAACCCCTATCAGATGGGTTGCCTTCACCATAAAATCTGTTACATATTGTGTACAGTCCCTATGAGACGGGCTGCCTTCACCATAAAATCTGTTACATATTGTGTACAGTTCCTATCAAACGGGCTGCCTTCACCACAACTCTTTCAATATTGTGTAAATAACGGGATCCCTATCAGACGGGTCCTATGTGATTAAAAGAATTCTAACCAGTTCAGACGGGTTGTCTTCACCTTATTTTTTGTTCGGATATATATTGGAGAGACTGTACCTTGGCGTGGGAACTGAAGAGGTTGGCTGGCTTAGGTGGCTGGCAAGAGAGATGTGGAAATTAGCTTAGGTGGCTGCCGAGAGAGCTCCGGAGATTGACCAGTCTGGCAAGAGATCTGAACAGTGGCACGGTTGGCTAGCAAAGTGGAGAGAAATGTTCATTTCTCACTTATTTATACACAAACCATATCCTGTTTCATAACAGGATGCTGATATCTTGCGCTATAATCTATTTATATCCCATTTCAGAGAATTTCCAACATGAGTTTCCTTTTTCTATTCCCTTAGGATCTATTTCATATTTTATTCCATAACGGGATAATCACTCTCCAAAGATTCCACAATTTCAAATATTTCATCTGGTATTAAATCTTCTTTTGACTCCTCCAATAGTTGTTTAATTTCTTCCTGCTGTACATCTTTGATTTGTCCCTTGTCGCGAAGAAATTGCTCTTCGTCTAGACCGTCCAACTCCCTCACCATTCTGTCCAGAGTGTCTATAATCTCATTCGGTTCTTCTTGTAGCATTAATATCTCTTGCAATAATTGATTCAATCTATGTATCAGGTCATTAGGTAGAGGATATATGATTTCTAAAATGCCGCTTTGCTGCAACGCTATTATTTCATCCATGAGCCGATTGGATTCCTCTAGCAGATTATTCTTTTGTTGGCGCATGATGGTTTTCTAACAAGATGAGAGAAGGAGATACTGTTGGGTTACGCCTCCATTTTTATAGTGTTTGGATTTCGTAACTTCCTGTTGACGTCATTTAGGTGACTTGTTATTCTTGTTTTACCAACTTTGAGTAACATGAGATGTGCACGTGAAGGATATCCTGTCAAGAGTGAGAGAGTATTAAAGGAGTGAGAGCGCGCTCACGACTTTATTTCATTCTGCCTATAATATGTATTCGTTTAGACAACTGAAACGCAAAAATTATCAAAACATGGATGATGGAGTTCCCGCAAAGCCTGGAACTTATGAATATGACAAGAAATTTGTACCCAAGAAAAAAAGAGGGATGAAGAAGAGGAGGAGAACGAGGAGGATCAACGGACGCCCTCGTCGTGATGTAAGAATTCGCCTAACGACTGATGAAAGATTTCAGGACTCGCCGCCTCCAGAGCCGTCTACGGAATATTCGTCAACGGAGCCATCCACGGATTATTTATCTACAGATTATTTGTCAACGGAGCCATCAGCAGAGTCTTCAACATCAGCAGGGCCTTCAACATCAGCAGGGTGTTCAGAAGGGCCTTCAATATCTGCAGGGTCTTCAGCAGGGCCTTCTACATCAGCAGGGCCATTACCAATTTTTACATTTCCCCCTCTGAAAAGAACTGTTCCCTTGGTGGATGTTGGAAATCCCATCACTCCGGTGCTGGAAACATCTGATATAGAAGGACGATATTACATTGAAGTTTCTTATGTTAAAAATGGGGACTCTTCATCATTAACCGTCATTATACAACCTTCATTGTAAATATTTCATTTATATACGTATATTTCATTTATATTCATTATATCTGGTTTATACATTATTATTCTTAAATAAAAATAAAAAATGGGGAAAGAGGACCAAAGTCCTCTTTCCCCATTTTTTTTGTCAAAAGTTTCTGACCATTGGTTCATGTTTTGGATTTTTAACAAGTCTTTTAACCATTGGTGACATATTATATATAAAAGGGAGAGTTTACAAGTTACGAGTCATTGGTGATATATAATAAGAGTCTTGGATTAGTTTTTTCGGTCATTGTGACATATCTCGTAGAGTTTTTTCACAAATCCATGAACACTATGAATCATTTCTCACATTCTCAGCCTTTGGTCTCATATTTTCTATAATCATAGTATCATTTCTCACATTCTCAGCCTTTGGTCTCATATTTTCTATAATCATAGTATCATTTCTCACATTCTCAGCCGTTGGTCTCATATTTTCTATAATGATAGTGTCATTTCTCACATTCTCAGCCTTTGGTCTCATATTTTCTATAATCATAGTATCATTTCTCACATTCTCAGCCGTTGGTCTCATATTTTCTATAATGATAGTGTCATTTCTCACATTCTCAGCCTTTGGTCTCATATTTTCTATAATGATGATGGATAATTGTGACAACGCCAATGGAAACGTTCAGACGGGTTGCCTTCACTGGGATATTGTGAGAATAACGGTATCTTAACGTGCAGACGGGTTGCCTTCTCTGTGATATTGTGAGAATAACGGGATCTTTACTTTCAGATGAGTTGCTTCCCCTTGAAATTGTGAGAATTACGGGACTTTTCACGTTAGACGGGTTGCCTTCTCCTTCATATTGTGAGAATTACGGGATCTTTTTCACTTTAGACGGGTTGCTTTCTCCTTCATATTGTGAGAATAACGGGACTTTTCACGTTGGTCGGGTTACGTTCACCATTTATATAATGTTATATTGTGAGAATAACGGGATCTTAACTTTTAGACCGGTTACCTTCACCTTTTTTAAATGGTGGGATAAGGTGCTAACGGGACCTTGACATTTAGACAAGTTGCCTTCCCATCTTAGGATCACGTGATCTATCATTTTTAATTTTGTTCGGATACCTATTGGAGTGACTGTACCCTAGTAGTCCGCCCGCTCCACCGTGATCTCTCACGACTTTACGCTCAAAAACTGAAAGATGTCGAGGTAAGGCACCTGAAGCTGAAACACTTCACTTGAGCAAGCAGATGGAGGAGGGTAACGCCACGATTACCATGACAACTCGGCTGAAAACTGCAGACTTCCAAGCATTCTCATTTCGGCTCTTCACTTGCACTGTTTTGTGTATAAGGATTTGTTTTCCGTATTGAACCCGCCATGTGAATTAATATACATTCAAAATTTTGAGTAATTTGAAACTGAATAAAGGCAAAAAAGAATATATTATAAAAAAAATACAGAATAAACCTTTATTTTGAGTAAAATAGGTGAAAAGGCACTTCACCTACTTCACCTGAAAAGCCGCACCGTTCATTTCTAAGATCACAACGTAATTTCCCTTGTTCCATTTGCAGTATGCACATAATACATATAAGTTATAACGAAACGTATAACATTACATCTCGTTTTTATCCCGCAGCAAAAAGAACGTTTATAAAACGTAAAACCCGCACTTTTTTTTATTTTTTATTGGAGGTTTAACGACCACCGTGATCAACTCAATGGGCTATAAGCAGTCGCGCGTCTTTAATTTAGGGTCACTGGTTCCAGGGAAGGGAGAGATTCAGTGCCGTAAGACAAACACAACATCCATGCCTTACCGGGATTCGAACCCGGACCCCTTTCGGACGAATGATCAGAGGCCATCGCCTTAGACCACTGCGCCACCAGGGCGGCAAACCCGCACTTCATGAAGGATTAACCAACGTTCAATCAACAACTCGTATTTATAAAATTTCAGTACTGAATACTAATGAAAGAAAAGAAACATTCGTTACCGCTGAAAATATCTTTTGTAGTCGAGCAGGATCTTCACAATAAATTTAAAACACGCTGTAAACATCCACACAACATTCACTGGAACAACACAACTAGCCAAGAAGACGGATATGATAACTCACTACGACAACTACGAAACGAGTCAAATCTACAAGTTTACTGGAACTGGTGACGTCTGGTCCAAGGAGGTTATATTACTGGAGACTCCACTGGATCTGCCGCCATAGTTCACAGCTAATCTGTGGTGTGACGTCACAAGCAGGCAAAAATGAACTAAATTATACCGTTGATGAAACAGTAAGCTTGTGTATCATTGATAAAGATTATTGAATTACTCATTTTATCTGTTTATACGCTTAGAAGCTTTTGTTCCATTGGTTTCCAAGCAGTTTCTCTTCTGCGGCTGCGTCGTGCCTGCTCATGACGTCATTTGCAGCACAGACGGTGACTTATGGCGACCAATGCTGCGTGGATAGGAGTGGTGCTTCCAGTAATATAACCTCCTCGGTCTGGTCAGCTTAACCATAGGCCGAGTGGGCAGCGTTCGTGACTGCCACGGGAAGGGCCTCAGGTTCGATCTCTGGAAGGTACGAACGCTCGGTCTGCTAAATACCCGCCATGCGTCGGATGGGCACGTTAAGCCGTCGGACCCCGGTAATAAATAAGGGCGTCTTCCTCCCCCTTTCTTTTTCGCTTCCGTGTCACTTTCCTCTCGGGCGCTCTAGCCCAAATCTCCTAGCCTCCTATTGCTAAGAGTTGTTTAAGACCTGGGGTCAGACACTCCCTTCCCAAAATCCTCTACCTATGAAAAAAAAAATAAAAAAATCCAGCTTAGCCATAGGTCACAGCTAATCTGTGGTGTGACGTCACGAGCATGCATAAACGAAGTAAATTATGCCGTTGATAAAAGAGTAAGCTTGTGTATCATTGATAAAGATTATTAAATTGCTCATTTTATCTGTTTATACGCTTAGAAGGTTTTGTTCCATTGGTTCTAAAGCAGTTTCTTTTCTGCGGCTGCATTGTGCCTGCTCATGACGTCATATGCAGCACGGACGGTGACTTATGGTCATGTTATACCGTGCTTATGGCGGCCAATGCTGCATGGTTAAGAGTGATGTCTCCAGTATTAAAACCTCTTTGCATTAAACTAAGCAGCATTAAACTCCCAATAATAAAGAAAAAAGTACATATGGTTACTGATTAGCCAATGGTCAGCTTCTCTGACCAATTTGGCAGACATTAGAGTAGTTGTTCAAATAAAAAAAACATCTACATTTTCTAAATTTCTGTTTAATAAAATTTCTGTCAAAATTTACTGTTTTTGAATTAACTTTTAGATAATCAGAAAATGTTGAAATAAAAATTATTCAAATGTCCGTGCATAATGGAAATGTTTTAATGTCACACAACATTTTACCTGATGTCTGTAGGGATGGGCACATCGGTGAGAACCATCGATGTTAAACATCGGTGGTTACTCATATCCAAAACATCGATGGATCGATAATATCGGTCGGAATTTTCGATGTATCGGTGAGAAAACATCGAATTTTCGATGTTTTGGCGTTGTTTAAAAAGTAACATCGAATTCGCGATGTTTTGGCGTTGTTTAAGAAGTAACATCGAATTCTCGATGTTTTGCTAAACTGGTGTAACTCGATGGTGTATTCAGTAGGCATGAGATTCTCCGCATATTTATCGAATGCCACCTATTCTTATTTGTTTCTGAAGAGAAAAAATTAGGGGTGGTGAGGAAGAAGTTTTTGTCGGGGGTCAGAATTCTGTCTCAAAACTTTTGAAAAGCGAAGTTTAATGAAGATTTTTCTTATAATCGTGTGTTATTATTAATTTTTTTTTCAGCAGTGTCCCTTTTGTTCAGTATTGCGAAATGTCATTTTATTACGTAAATATTTGTATTTAAGCTTGAAAATGGCGAAAAATTGCTGGAAACGGTGGAAAAATTTCTCTCATAATCGTTATTTTTTTGTTTTTTTGTTTTTGTTTTTGTAGTACTCTCGTTGGTACTTCAATTTTCTGTTCTACACGTTATTTAAATGGGGGAGTATGTATTATACTTATGCATGATGCTCAAAAGAACTATGATGTTCAACTTGCATTATCTCAAGTGCAAGTTTGCGATTTCACTGCTGTAAAATTTTCACGAATAATTTCCATACAGCACTTCCCGTCTTCAAATGGAATCTAGGGGGGGGGGAGGAATCCAAGGAAAAGAGATCCACGGAAAAAAACCCCAGGGAAATAAAATCTAACTCCAACGAAACAGTTATCCATTTACATGATTGACACAGGGCCGGATTAAAGGGGGGGTGTCTATAGCCTAGGTGTCCCACCATGACCTACGGGTTCAGAATGCATGTCTGGACAAGTAATGAAAAGAGAAAGAGGTTTATAAAGTAGTTTTGCTTTTGTCTCGTATGATTTCAACTTGGTCAGAAACAGAGGCTGGAACACGAACAGATTTCAAGGCAGTGACTCACCAAGGGTAAACGTTTCATGGCTTCACATTGCATAATTAAACATGTGCTAAGAAAAGCATACAATGCGAAATCATTAGGAAATCAAGGACAAAATCCAGTAATTCTCTTATGAGAACGACAAAAAATACAGCGACTTATAGTAATTCTCTGCAGATAATTTATTAGTTTGAAGAATAAACTACGTAGTAATTATTACAGCACATTGCTACGGATTCGTGTTTTAACTAACTTTATAAGGTTCCCCGTGATAAGTTCTGTGTGAGCCCAACCAAATGTCTTAGCCTACGGGCTCACTAACGCCTTAATCTGGCCCTGGATTGACATATTTCATTCCTGTTCTTAGAATATTATTTACTAAAATATTCTTTGCTGCATTTCCTCGTACACGTCGCATTTATTTTAATGTTTTTTTCCATTACTAGGATACACTTCAATATGGTTTTATCGGTGCCTTCTTCTCAGAGCCTATGCTTACATCTGAGAATTCGTAATTTGCAAGGCTTACTTAATTTTTAGTGCAAAATAAAAGCTAAAAAAAATCCAGGGGAAAAAAACAACACAGAGCCAGGGATAAAATTAAATGAAATTTTTTATACGACCCTCTAAGCTTCCTACTGGAAGTGACGCAACGAAATCAGAAAATAAATTTTTATGTGACCCCTTGAGCTTCCTAGATGGAAGTGACACAAAAGAAATCAGACATGCAATTTTTGTACGACCCTAAATTTCCTCCATGGTCACCTAACATCGAAGTGGACACAAGAAAATCAAAAATGCAATTTTGTACGGCCTTCCTACAAGGTCAACCCAACGTGGAAGTGGATACAAGAAAAACAAAAATGCATGCAATTTTTATACGGCCCGCTAGTTGCCCGAACTTCCATGGAATCAAATTATGATGCCCTCATAATCTTTGAGAAATGATAATTTTTTTTTCTTTTTTTTTTTTTGTAGGTCATACCACTTTCCTACTCTCGTTATTTGTAATATAAGGGTAGTCAAAGTATGGTTATAAAAAATTATGAACTTCTTGTAAAGTTATACTATAAAAATGGATTTAGATATACGAATTAATATGAAGTGGAAAATAGCCAGTAATTTTTTATATGACCCCATAAGTTCCCTACTGGTTAGCCAATATGAAAGTAGCAGTTGGATTTTATTTCCTTGGCTTTTCTTTCCTTTGGCTTTTCCCCCCTGGATATATTCCATGGATATTTTTTCCGGTAACCCTTCAAATGAAACCCCTATTTAAACTACACCAGTTTTTTTGTCAGATTAAAAACTATAATTAGCTACTTCTGTTTAATGCCCACGCACAGGAACACACCACGGATACTTAAAAAAAAGCTTTTGTTTTTCTGTATCTTAATTTTAAATCCCCTGAATTTCCTATAGAAGAGTTAAAAATGGATGGGAGATTATTACCCTCGTTGCACAACTCGATGATCAGGGATGACACACTGACAAAAGACAATCCATCGATATTTTCAACGTACCTCTGCACTCTGAAGCTGCACAAGGTTATAGCGTCTAGAAGGGAAAGTGTGCCGAGCGCCTAGCGCCCGTAATGATTGGCGTGGATACCGAAATTTGTCCCCTTCGTAGATGGCGCTCCGGTCGCCTTCCCTTCCCTCTTTCTTACTGTGATGGGAGCGGGAAACTAAATTCGTGTTGCTTACTGTGAAAAGAACGGTAATTTAGACGAAAACGTGTTATGTTTTAGGTTTTAGAAGGAATGTGGATTACCTAAATATTGTATATAAGTTATACTTAGCTCATTATGCGGAAGAGAAATAACCATAGTTTTGTGCCAGGTTGCAACACTCAGTACAAAAACAGTAAGCCGTCACTCTTTGGAATACCCAAAAATGAAAAACTTTTACAGCAGTGGCAAAGATTGATTCCCGGTGCAGATAAAAACTTAGACAAGTTTAGTGCTGTATGTGAACTGCACTTTGAGAGATTTGTGGTTCGAAATTTTGTGCATAAAATAAATGAGGAGACTGTGTTAATACCCAGAGATCGGTCCATCTTGACACCAGATGCAATTCCAACAATATTTCCAAACCTTCCCCATTATTTGTCAAAACCTCTGGCAAAATACAGGAAAGTTAGGGAAACCGATGATAAGCCTGATGGTAATTTAAATAGCTTGAATTTACTTCCCAAAGAGTTACACTGAACTGCCTTCTGAATATCACAGCCTTCAGAATTTTGGGGTAAGCAAATTCCTGCAAATAATTCAAAGTGCATAATTTTCCATGTTCATTCATTCAAATGTGAATTGCCAAAATCATTGACAACAGAAAAACTGGTTGTTGTTACCAAAAGTGAACCAGAGGTTACCTGTAAAGTGTATTTACGTGGATTAAAAATTAACTCAGTTTCTAATATTACTTCTAAAGATGAATTAAAATTCATTATTCGAGACACTGATAGGCTAACAGTATGTCATGGCACAGGCTCCATTTCAGAATTTGAAAATAACGTGAAGTACCTTGAAAGTGGAGTTATTTTTTAGAATAATTTGTACAGCAAAAATTGTGTAAGGAAAGGAACAACAAAGACTTGCCTCAGATGTAAGTATCTGCAGCGCTTACTTTTGGACAAAATAGCTTATCATAGAAGAAAGGCTACATTTAAAAATAAGTATCAAAATACAGTTCGGAAAATCAACAGGCTGAAGAAACTAGTTATTTCGCTCTCTAATTAAACTTAAAAAAAAAATAAAAAAAAATAAAGGAATTTTACAGAACTTTCCATTAATGAAAAAATAGCAGAATTACCCATTAAGCAGCAGCAAATGGTTATTCATTGTTATAAGGCAGCAAAAAAGAAATCTGCAAGAGGTATGTCATATACCAAAGAATGGTTACTTGAATGCTTACTAATGCACATAAAAACTCCAAAATTGTACGAGCACATACGGAAACACAAAATCATGATCCTACCTAATAGAACAACTATTAGAAAGTATATTTTAAATTACAACAGTGGTTTTGGATTCAATGCATTGATGTTTGAAACTATTTCAAAGAAAACAAGTGAAATGGAGCCTTTTGCAAGACATGGTGGTATATTAATAGATGAAGTGAAGCTTACAGAAAAACTGCATGCAAAATCATCTGGTGAAATATTAGGGTTTGTTCATATTGGGCCATACACTTCAGAAACTGTTAAGCATACCCCATGCAATCACGGACTGGTAATGGTGTTTCAGCCATTAAATGGAGATTGGACCCAAATAATTGGTGTTTTTGCCACAAATAACAATATAAGTGGAACTTTGCTTGCAAAATTAATTATTGAAGCTGTTATTCTCACTGAAAATGCAGGTCTGTTTGTTAATTTCATTACGTGTGATGGGGCTTCTTGGACCAGGAATATGTGGAAGACATTTGGTATATCAGCAGATTGTTCTGGAACTAAATACAGCATTATGCATCCTACAGATTGTTCTAGAAGTTTACATTTCATATCAGATTTTCCTCACTTAATAAAATGTGTACGGAACGCATTTGTTACCAGAGGTTTTCTTCTGCCCGAAGGAGAAGCAAGACCAGAGCATGTTGAAGCAGCATGGAGGAAGGACTCTGACATAACTACTCTAAAAGCCATGCCAAAAATTACACGTGTTCATATTAACCCGAATAACTTTGAGAAAATGAGGACAAGCTATGCTTTGCAGCTTTTTAGCAACGAAGTATTAAAAGGCCTTTTTCTCTATAAGCATCATATTGAAATATAGTTTGGAAGTACTAATGCAACTGCATTTTTCATAAAGTTGATGATGCAGTTAATTACTGTAATGGCCTCTAGGGGTCCATCAAGTAGTCTCCGCATAGATTCTGAGGGATGCAAAGTACCTAATGATGTTCTGTTATGTTAAGATAAATGGGAAGCTTTTGCAGGAAATAAGAAGACTGGGTTTTTAAATGCTAGCACAGCTGCAGGATTATGAGTCACTATAAGCAGTGCTATCTCTCTACTAAAATATCTATACGAAACCTTGAACCACAAGTATGTAATGACATCGTGCTTGAGTCAAGACTCGATAGAAAACATTTTTGGCATTATTCGACAACTGTCAGGCTGCAATGACCACCACACTGCAGCAGAACTTTTAGTGACCATTCAGTGTTTAAGTTTTTATAATCTGGCCAAGCCTGTAAAGTGTGGTACTGGCTGCACAACAGAAATCATCAATTCCCTTATTGAGCCAAGTGACTCCATCAGTTGCAAACCTAATGTTTTGTTAAATTTAAATGAACTTTTAAGTGATGGAATGCTATATAATGTGAAAGATGCCTTGAATAGTGCTGCATATTCTGATTGTGCTTCCCTTTTCCTACATAATTTCCATAACCAGTTGCTAGTTTATGTAGCTAGAAATGTATTGCACTAACTAAATGCAAAGATTGCACCAAAATGTGTTTAACTTGCAGTATTGAAGAAAAGGCCAGATTTTCTGGAACGCTGATACGAGATTTTGAGAAAGGTGGCTTATTATATCCATCAAAGGAACTCCTAGTTCTTGTCAGTCAACTGGAAGGTATTGTTACACATTCTTTCAGCACCGAAAAACTACACAGAGATAGCATCATTGATATTTTAGCTATCTTGATGATAAAGAAAATTAAATTCATTGGTTGTGCAGAACACAGTAAAGATGTGACATGTAAGATTGCAAAATTGTATTTACTGACATGGTTATATTTTTATATAAAGTGACTTAATAAGATTCACAATGATAATCAAGAAAAATGAAGTACCTTAAGCTGAGACGCTGCAAATAAATATTAAGTCCCTGGATCTGGGTGCTGAGGTTCTTTTTATAAGGAAGCAAGTGAGAGACAGCTTTATAATTACTGTGGAGTGAGTAAATGTATGTGGAGTCAGTCAATAGCTCTCATTTATAATTATTGTGGAGTGGGTAAATACATACAGACTCCACGGTAATGCTACAGCTCAAACCCTCACCCCGAGACTCCCTCAAAACTACTTTAACAGTTAATAAGAACTTCGCAACAGAACAGGTTCTGTCATTCAAATCCAGGGGTTTGAACATAGTCACATTACCAATGTTCAACTCTGAGCAAGCAGAGCAGAAGCATATGACCGTATTAAAAAGATTGGATAACTTTGGGAGTATGTAGCAGTGGCTAGTTAACTTTTCCTTCATTAAATATGATATGTATGCACATAGCAGACAGTAAGCCTAATGCATATGCAAATAAGTAACCCCAGCCTATAATGAGGTCAAGAAATGTCCAGGTTGTTAACAAACTTAGAAAAGAAAGTTCCAAAAACTAGTAAGTTATTTAGAGATTCAAAATTCATTTCTGTAAATGTATTTATTTTTAAAAAATAAATTTTTGCCCCCCCCCAAGTAAATGAATAGTTCAGCAGATACGATATTAATATACAAAAAGATTTTTAAGGAACATGTGTGGTGGTAATAATATTGCAGAGTTACTATTTGTTATTAAAAATGTTTAGAACTGTGGGATTCTTTAGCAAACTGCCCCACCCCTTCATCTTTTTTTTTTTTTTAATGTTCAAATCCCAAAACCACTGGTGGTAATCTGATATTAACACTTCTTTTTTCAATCAACATTTAGCTTTGGCATTTCCAGTATTGCTAACTAGGGCTTCCATGATGGAATTATATACTACAAAATTCAGTATTTTGAAGAAAACTTGCAAAATGCCATGAGTGACTAACTTACTCTTTACAAGGTGGTGTAAAAGTAATAAAAAAAGAAACTAAAACACGTATTAAATTTATTTCTGTAAATTTAATTACGTGTGAAGCATCTAATAGTTGTATTCACAAATTCTTGCTCTTTTAATTGCATTTTCTAAGATGCCTAAACATCAAGTTGTGTGTTATTTATTTTTTGTGTAATGTTACTTTTTAAATCCCCCTCCCACGTTCTGTTGCTGATCAATTTCTCTGTTGCTATACAATTGAGAAACGGTTTTTGATAAAAATTTCAACAACTGCTGCACTAGCCTTTGACATATAACAGCCCACAATGAATTAATCAAGCTTCTACTTTATAAAAAATAGAAATGAAAAAAAAACATTAAAAATTAGATGCTTTCTTTTGCCTCACTGTATAAATTGAATAAAGCTTAACCAATGTGCTGAGATGTGGTAATATTGTAATAAATAATGCTTGGTACATACCAGCAATGTAAGATTAAAACATTGCTTTATTACAAACTGCATGTGGCTTCTGTATGGAAATGCCTAAAGCCATTTATAATGAACTCTCGTCAGCACGCCTTTGGTCCCCATGCTGATGAGAGTTCAATACTCAAAACCGATCCACGTCAGAGGTCAGTTTTTTCACATGTGCTTCAACATTTGTTTCAGTTAGTGTAAATTATATCTGTATTACCTATTCCCAACTACTAGGGGCATTAAACAACGTTGTTACATGTTTACATTGTACACAATGTGTCACTGTGCGCACCTTACTGGGACGATAAACCTTTCTGGATTTACTGAGGGGATATCAGTATGAGATTGAAATAATTCCAATTTCAGAAATTAAGAACAAATAAATGTCTTGGTAAATTATTTGCTCCCGCACAATATTTCTTCATTTAATAGTAAAATTTATCTAACGGTATAAAAAACATCCCTCCAAATCAACCCCATTCTTTTCTTTTTTTTTTTTTTTGCGTTTTTTTCTGAACAATTACTGGTAAATGCTTTCTCATGCATGCATTATGACCAAATAATGCTTCAGTCAGAGAAGAATGTCATTGTAAATACGTGTGACACAGCTTAAATAAGGTGGTACACACCGTTTTTTAAACCAGTCAGTAACAGGCAAAAATAATTTTTGTTAAGCCTCTTAATAATACGTATAGCTTACTCAACGTTTATATATATCTGCTATATCCACGCTAATCACTACATACGCTGGGCGCTCGGCACACTCCCCTTTTTAGATGCTATATATCAGCTGTTCCTGTATAACCGTTTGAAGAGTAGATACATGGAAGCACAACTTTATATTTACACACTCCCACGTATTTACTTCAAACAGTAAATTTTGCCCGCTGTCCCTAAATTGTTTTTAAGGAGAGCTCTGTCTCTGACTGGCAGCATTAAATTTGCTGAACCACGGCATTACTTATACCTGATCATAGGCCTAACCACTGGGAGGATCAGGACCCCCAGATGTTCATAGAGTGGGATCCCCAATGTAAATGATTCTCCAAATGTTTCGGGAATATAATGATATGAACTTTTTATGTGAACCAACTAAGTTATTTAATAATATAAGATTGTAATTTTTCGTAGAATGCGAACACATGTATAATGTGTACTTAATAAAACAGCGATGTCGATTAAGCATGGTTACCAACATCGCTGGCATATATATATTATGTGATCAGACCCCCCCAGATTTTGAAACACGGTTACGCCACTGTACCTGATGGTCACTGTCCAACATCGCTGATGCGGACACTTTAGCATTCAATTCAAAATAAGCGTATTCAATATAATGTCCCATACAAAAAAACCTTGCAATTTCTGTATATACAGCAGGAGCGGCTCCTGCAATAAAGCTGTGGGGCTGCAGCCCCCCCCCAACACCCCTACCCAGCCGCCCTGGTGGCGCAGTGGTCTAAGGTGCTGGCCTATGATTATTCGTCCGAACGGGGTCCGGGTTCGAATCCCGGTGAGGCATAAATGTTGTGTTTGTCTTACGGCACTGGCTCTCTCCCTTCCCTGGAACCAGTGACCCTAAATTAGGGACGGGCGACTGCTTATAGCCCATTGAGTTGCTCACGGTGGTCGTTAAACATCCAATCAAAAAAAAAAAACACCCCTACCCAAAGCAGTTTTTTTTTCATGCCACACCAAGAGAGAAGTTTACTGAACTCTGCTGGAAGTTTTTCACGCCACTGGGAGCGAAAAGAACGCTGGCGCGCTGCTCTGACCTATTGAAACCAACTCATGTGGGAAACTCTGCCTATTCCCACATCAGTTCATTTCCTTTGTATAAAACGTCCCTGGAGGCGGCAGCTCTTGCTGGTACAACAAATATAAGTGGTCCTCGCAGTTGTTTGCGAGTGACGTAGCTACAATGCAGTTTCTCGTTGGCTGCGAATTCATCGCCGGGCCTTCAATTTTTGGTTTGTTCCTACTTTTATTCAACATGATAATTCTAACAACTGGAGATCATTCGTGTTTGCTAACAACAAATACTCAGTTGCCGAGATTTTTACCAAAAGTTTCACTTATGGTCAAAATGGGCATGTGAACAAATTGTGATTAAGAATAAAGTTCAGTAATGGATAAATTGAAAAATAAAAAATAAAAATGACTAATTTCTGCAGCGAGATACTTGCACAAAATTAATATTATCACTTACTACCAGGCACAGTGAAATTTTCGCTTTTAAACTCGTGTAAATTTCTGTTCATCAAAAAACACTGAAGTTGCTCCATTGACCACATTTTACTTTTGTGCTGCAGATGCATTCCCCCCCCCAGCTTTACTTTGAACACAACATTTAATCAAACACAACGGTTTAGAAAATTTACAAAGTTGGTAAATTTTGGAAACAAATTGTTCTACACTAAATTGTAATCATGGCTTGAAAATTGAAACTGGGAGTATGTTTGCAATTCGTATTTATTAAAGAGAATGCCTGCGAGTCAAAATTCCAAAGGGAGCGTATCAGAAGAAAAATATTTATTATATTTCTAGGGGTCACAATTGACACCTGAAAATGCGTATATGACGTTGGGTGCGTGTCCGCTGTCATTGGCACACACATTATTTTTTTTACCTTGAAAACTGGTTCCCGTAACTGAGTGTGTGTTGCTCTTACAGTATCTACATTTATATATCATTTACAACCACTATCTCAATCCACTGCTGGATGTCCACAAAAGTCTGTTTAGAGCCAGTTTTCTTCTTGCTCCCGAATTTCATCCACCCATCTCCCACATCATCTTCTGGGTCTTTTTTTTTGTCTCTTGCTATCCAGTTTAATATTTCTCGCTGGCTTTTTCTTCTAGCAATATGTCCATCCCATTGCAATTTCAGGGATTCTATCATTGCTGTCTTGCGTCCTTGTAATTTTCCCGATCCAAGAGTTCCTCTTTGTATCTTCCCTGTTCCTGGTTACATCAAACATGCATCTCTCAATGCTTTTTCCCGTTGTCTGCAATCTTGGTATATCTGTTTCAGTTTAGGTCCACGTCTCTGCTCCATTCGTAACAACTGGAAGGATGCACTGATTAATGAGAGTCATGTTAGGATCGTTAGAATAAGGGTCCTGTGTGAAATGTATGTGGAACTAATTTCTTTGCGGTACAATGGGGTATGCGTGGGTGATGATCAAATGATCACATGTAGAAGATTTTAGGAAGGGAGTGTCTGACCACAGGTCTTAAACAACCCTTAGAAATAGGATACTAGGAGATTTGGGCTAGACGCCCAAAAGGAAAGTGATACGGAAGCTAAGTAGAAAGGGGAGGAAGACGCCCTTATTTATTACCGGGGGCCAGTACCCGGTGTATGCGTGGGTACCTATCCACAAGGTAAGCAATGAGGAAATATACACGAAAATACTGGATAGCACTACAATTCGATTTGGAAGTTCACATTAAAGTGACTTGTGACTACAAAATATGCTAAACACTTTTCTTTTAAGAAATAATGCATCAAACCAAGTTTTATACCCCGATTATTTTCTTCATAAATGTGGCCACCCATTGATATCTGTTGCCTAATTCAGGTATCGGTTACCTCTAGAATTTCCCCATCAGTTGCTAAATATAAATATTCATTTCTACGAGTATATATATACATAAATTATTATTAAAGAGACAGCATGAGCAGGCTCAGTAACTTAGGTTTCGAAGTGATATCTACAAAATTTGAATGCAGCCCCTCCAACTCAGCTTACCACTAGCCGCTACTGAGTGATATACATTTAAATTTTCCAAACAGCACGTCTTTACTTGGCACATACAAGCCATTTGTTAGCGTTTTGGTAGGCATTCTTCGAGGAGGTAGCATATCAATTTAAATCACGCATAATTATACTTTCAATTACATTTGCCGACGCTGCACTCTGCGCCAGACTTAGACATTTCACTGAACCATAAAATGTGTTTCCATAATCACACACTTAAGAAAATCGTACATATCCTAATCCAACCCCTGTTGTTTGGTTCACATTGCACAACAGTACACACAATCTTTGACACAGACGCCGTCTGCAGTGCCGCGATGCGGCGTGGGACATATTTCGAACGCAGTTTTTGAGTTCGCACGGCACACTTCCCCTTTTAGACGCTATAACAAGGTGAAGGACTGACCGATGTTAACATCGAGGTTTTGCTGACGTGTGGGTACAGTGCCTAGAAGAATTAGTGTGTCGTGCTCGCAGAAAAACTTGCTGCCAGCAATCATGAAAGCGGTACATGGCGCTGCGATCGGATGTCACGTCGCTTTTCGGGAGGAAGGACGACGAGAATGCACATCTTTCTATGACACAGACCCAGCTCGTCAGCATTATGTGTACTCCTTGAACGATATTTTATAAGCAGATAACTTAAGTATTTACGAAATAATCGACACACCTCTTTCACCACCCCCTCACCCCAAAAAAAAAAAAAAAAAAAAAAAAAGAACGAACGGGGTGCTCAAGATTCATTAATAAGGGTATCGTAGTTTAAGTTAAGCTTTGCATTGTGCTAACGTCAACATTAATGTTAGATATTTCGGAAGTTTTAGAGTCATACATGGGTTACATTATGCAAAAACACTGGAGACCAATATGCAGTTTACAATCACTGAAACATCAACTTACAATATAAAGTAAAAATTAAAATAAAGAAAATATTTTGCCCCTCAAAACCTTACCGGAAAAAAAAGGGGGAAATATTTTCTTAATGAGACATAGGCTTTATAATTTGCATTCCAATAATCCAAATAGGTCTTCAAATTCAGTAACCTAAAAACTTAAAATTATTTAATAATCTACTTCATTTTTGAGCAATGAGTGACTAAATTTCTTGGTAAGAACATCGGATCAAAATAAAGATTGAAACTTAATGCTTTCCATTTAGTTGCAGAGTGTGGCTTTGAAAAGAAGCCTTTTAATGAGTTAAAAATAGAATACAACAAATGCGATTACTATTTTTAAAATTGGTCTATTTTCTAATAATATACCAACTGTAATCCATTTATAAAAATCATTCCTAAAAAAAACTTTGCCTGTGATACGATAAACAAAATGAATCATACTGAACAGAAGTAAATATACAAAACCTGAATGTATATGATGACATTCTTTTAAAGAAAAATAATTATAACATTTTTCTTTACTTTTCTTCACCTTATAATAATTATGTGATTAAATTTGCTATTCAAATGGGTTTGCAGTGAAGAGAGGAAAATTGTTTTGCACCTTAAGTAAAAAGTTTAATAAGGTAAAAATTAAGAAGTGGGTGTTCATGGAGTCTGTCTAAATGGGATAATTCTATGCAGTCCTTGTAAACTATTTTTACCCTTAAAAAAGAGGAAATTATTAATGTAGCATACACACAGGCGTAACATGGGGAAGGCACAGTAGGGCATGTGCCCCCTCTCCCCACTTAAAAATTGGAAAAACTAATTAGTCGTTCTCCTTTTAAATGCCATAAAGTGTGATATACAGCGAAGGGAACACTACGTAATAGCCATCATTGTTATGACTGCTTTCCAGCAGAAATTCATGCGCAATAGCATGCAGTCATCTTTACGATGGGTATAGCGTCTAGAAGGTAAAGTGTGCCGAGCGCCTAGCATGCGTAATGATTGGCGTGGATACCGAAATTTGTCTCCTTCGTAGATGGCGCTGCGATCGCCTTCCCTTCCCTCTTTCTTAATGTGAGCGAAGCGGAAAACTAAATTCGTGTTGCTTACAGTGAAAAGAGCGGCGATTTAGACGAAGACGTGTTATGTTTTAGAAGGAATGTGGATTACCTAAATATTGTATATAAGTTATACTTAGTTCATTATGCGGAAGAGAAATAACCATTGTTTTGTGCCAGGTTGCAATACTCAGTACAAAAACAGTAAGCTGTCGCTTTTTGGAATACCCAAAAATGATAAACTTTTACAGCAATGGCAAAAATTGATTCCCCGTGCAGATAAAAACTTAGACAAATGTAGTGCTGTATGTGAACTGCACTTTGATGAGAGATTTGTGGTTCGAAATTTTGTGCATAAAATAAACGAGGAGACTGTGTTAATACCCAGAGATCGGCCCATCTTGACACCAGATGCAATTCCAACAATATTTCCAAACCTTCCCCCATTATTTATCAAAACCTCTGGCAAAAAAGAGGAAAGTTAGGGAAACCGATGATAAGCCTGATGGTAATTTAATTTAGAATTTACTTCCCATAGAGTTACACTGAACTGCCTTCTGAATATCAACCTTCCTTCAGAATTTTGGGGTAAGCAAATACCTGCTAATAATTCAAAGTGCATAATTTCCCATGTTCATTCATTCAAATGTGAATTGTCAAATTCATTGACAACTGAAAAACTGGTTGTTGTAACCGAAAGTGAACCAGAGTTTACCTGTGAAGTGTATTTACGTGGATTAAAAATGAACACAGTTTCTAATATTACTTTTAAAGATGAATTAGAATCCATTATTCGAGACACTGATAGGCTAACAATATGTCATGGTGCAGGCTCCATTTCAGAATTTGAAAATAACAGGAAGTACCTTGAAAGTGGAGTTATTTTTGAGAATAATTTGTACAGCGTTTCACTGAACCGTAAAAGGTGTTTCCATAATCGCACACTTAAGAAAATCGTACACTTACATCCTAATTCAACCCCCGTTGTTTGGGTTACATGCACATCGCTACACACATTCTTTGACACATCTGCAGCACCGCGATGCGGCGCGGGACATATTTCGAACGCAGTTTTTGAGTTCGCACGGCACACTTCCCCTTTTAGACGCTATACGATGGGTTTCATCATCAGATGACAGCATGAGGTCAGTGCCGTCTTAACGCTTTTGGGGGTCCTGGGCCGCCATATTTTTCGAGGCCCCCGATTATGTATATACAGAACATATACAACATATGGATATATATATATACAATGTATCAGAATTATTATATACACCACCATTACCATGTTACCCCTATGAGAAGCAATATTCAATATCCAGTAACTTTTTAAATACCACTTGAACGAAAAATGCCGTGTTCGAAGTGGGCAGGTATGGCATACTGGTAGTTAACAAAAATGGAAGTGAGCATACCGGCAGTTAAAAAAACATTGTTTACCCATCCTGGTATGTAATAAATTATAAACCCGTCACAAACTACGTAAAGAAATTAGGTTGAAAGCACAAATTTTAACGCAAAAATCAGCAAATGATATTTTTAATGGCAAAATTGAAAAATGATTAGCAGCCGGGACTGAAAAGACGTTAAGTGCTCTGCTGTTACACTACAGTTTTAGTGTAGCAGCAGAGCACTTAACATACTGAAGCAGAATGGCTTTCGATTTAAAATCTTGGTGTCGACCATATCGGCAGTAGCTCTGTGCCACTTCGATCACTGGAAAAATGGTACATGACAAAATTTGTAGAACTTCATGAAGTGTACCAAATTGCATTCACATTTTGTTGTTCAGCAAATTACAAGAAAATGGGTGCTGGAAGATATATTTCTTCCCTATCTTACAAATTTTTAAACGAAAATTAAATTGAAGCCGAAGAAAGATACCAACCAGCGCCCTTTTCAAACATGACGCACTGGACGAAAATGCGGATATGCAGCCCCCCATCAGTTATTTGTGTAAACAGCGACGATGTAAAAAAAAATATAAAAGTAGCCCAGGTGAGCAAACCCTAGTTATAAATATACGTGCGCTTCTTCATATATATAACACAAATGACGGTTTAAAAGTTAAAAAATGATTCCGAAAAAAATGCAATTTGTGCGTGGCCCTCAGGCCTCACCCGCATTTAAGATCGGGAGGGATGCCGGCTTTGTTTTTTATTTTGTCACAAAAGATCCACCCGAACTTTCTTCCTGCCTCCTCGGGAAATCGAAGCTATGAGCAAGGTTTAAAAAAAAAAAGGCAAAAAAACTTCGAACTTTCTGGATTGGTGTTTTTTCTTTTCTTTAAATAAAAAAACCTGCTGGTGAGTGGTAAAAGATTTTAACTTTTTGTAAACCCATAAGACTCTTGGGACGTTAGGGGCCCTGGGCACCAGCCCCGTTGGCCCACCCCTAAGATGGCCATGCATGAGGTGCTTCGAAAGGAGTTGCTTTTTTTTGTATTCATTAAGGTGAATCAACAAATCCTGGCACACCTTACAGGTTTGGCACCAATGGCAACTGAACAGGTGCCTTTTCAGAAAAAATATTTTCAAAAATGCTCTCCCAACCCAAGAAAACACCAGTTTACACTTATCCGTGCCCCCCCCCCCCAGAAAAAAAAATTGGTCACACTACGCCTATGTGCATACATGTCAGGAGAATTAAATTCTTAATGAATTGTTACTGAAAAGATTAAGCACAGAAATTTCAGGGTGACTCAAAGCTAAAGTTCAAGGCAGTGATGTTTTATTAGAATACATGGCCAACTTCCATGTAATAGTGGGACACAGAATGCTGGTTTTAAACATTTGTGATAAAAAATATTATTATGAATTTGTTTCATGCTTACCTCTTCTTGTACTGCCTTCACAGATCTATTTTCTACACGACCAGAAAAAATGTGCATAGCTAAAATTGTTTCCATTCAACCTGCACATTTCCCCCTTTCAATATGTAACATTGAATAGATGTTCTGCTTTTCGATCACATATTTCACTCCCAGCCCTGCAATAAGTAATAATGAATTGTGGTCCTGCTTTTGATTGCACTTTCACACAGTCTTGTGGCTGATGCAGAGTTAACTGATAATCTCCTTTTGATGTGAGAGAAATAAATTTGTGCTCATGTTCTTCCTTTAACAGCCACAAGAAAATACAATAGCAGGCAATGGTAGTTAACACTACTGAATCTTTAGGATAGTTAAGCTTACCATAATCTGTTGCAGTTAAATAAACAAAGCTGTAAGATTATGCAAGATCTAAATCTATTAGTTTGTTATGAATAAATAACAAAATTACACTTGAACAGTTTGTTTCAAACTTGGTTCGAAGAATGCCTAGTTATGTGTATCAGCACAGGCTTCATTTCTTCAGGAGTATCCGATATGCAGTACATGTTAACACAATAATTTTGTTCGGTTTCTTTAAGAAATTAGAAACATGTTGCAAGTTTAGTATTATATGCAGAATACCTATGACTGTGTATATCAGCACAGATATAAAAGTAGGTGGGATGTAAAACTAATCATGCAGTATTTGGAATCCATATGTATAATCACAATTACAACCGAAGTATCACAATTATATTATTACTGTATTTGAATGTCTTCTCTCTGTTACTATTTCCAGTATAAATTTAATGGACTGACTCAAAAAGTTTTTTTGACAATTTGCATACGAAACTGAATTTAGTAAACTGTTAATTGTGCAGGATCCTTGTAGAACGTTTGTTTGGTAAAGGTTTACCCAAATATTTCGGTAAATTTGGGAAAATAGTAGGTATGGCGTCAGGCTTGAGTAATGGTTTGTCTCCGCATGTTAGAACTTCCTTACCTTGAATAGTGGAACGATAATGCATCTCCATGAATTTAGATTCAAAGTGCAAGGCACATACAACACAACTTTCATCAAGTTTCTTATCAGCTCTGGGAATTGCCTTATCCCATTTGCTCAACATATCAGGTATTTTGGGGACAGCAAAGAGTGATATTTTATTTTTGCAGGATTTATAGCCAGTATTACATCCTGGCACAAAACAGCTGCTCTGCCTTTTCCGTTTTCTATGTTTTTTATTATTTGCTAATGCAGAATTTACCAGTCCTTTCACAGCTGACATTATTTCCTTATGATCTTATAACTGTTGCAGTCGATTTCAGTACTGCACTTAAGTTTAACCACACAGTAGGTTTAACGCGTGACAGCCAATACTTGATCAACTTCTACATCTTCACGAATAAAAAGTTACTAATTTCGGAAATAAATTTCGTTATAAACAATCCACAGTTCACAGTTGAATAAAACTAACACCGGAATAAGCCTATTGCGTTTCAGTGATCAACTGTTGAATTACCTAGTGTATTACTGTTATGATCGAGCTACAACGAGTTAGCAAAGATACTGCCAAAAAGATTTCCCTCCACTAACCTTTGTTTTGTGAAAATTTGAAGTTTTGTAAGGCAGCAAATCCTTGGTAAACAAACTTCCCACCATTGAATAACATGAAGCCGATGAAGCATCCTAACGTAACTTCCGATACCAGCGCCCTCTGTCATTTCATGACGATTGGTCACAAAACCGTGAGGGACATCTTAGGGAGCACGACACACTAATTCTTCTAGGCACTGTAGTGTGGATGTACCCCACAGATATCATATACAAGAAGCTAGATTGGACACCCAGCCCATGAGGCGTGAGAAGGTAGGCGCCATTTTCAGCGGGTCATCACGATCCATCTAAGCAAGCCTACTTTGCATTAAGTCAAAGAAATACAAGTTTGGTAGTGCGATTTTCTATTTATATTGAGATTCAAAGCAGTTAGTACCCATTTAGCGGCGGAAGTTATAAAATTTAAGTAAAAAACAGTAATATTCCTTAGTGCTAACTGGAATGCCAAGGGTCTTGCAAAATATTGAATTATTTCAGATTCGTCCAGGTCTTAAATTCCAGAGAAGACATTCCAGTATCTGCGATATAAAAAAATATCACGCTAGTTTTAATTTGCTGAGAGATATGATTTTGACGTTCCTTGTTAATGAATGCTTACATTTAATACGCCATTTCGTTGCTATATTGCCCAAATAAATGTGAAATGTTAAAAACTGAAATTTCCTTAGTGCATAACAAGATGAAATATAAAAATTTTTGGTGAAATTAAAAACTTTTTGAGCAAACATAATAAATAAATCAGAATGACAGAGGTAATAGCAGCAAGGAAAAAGATTCACATTATTTCAGCTGTTCTATGTAAAGCATGTGGAAGCCTTTTTTTTCGGGTTCAAATCAATAGTTTGCTGGATTTAATAGCTACTTATTGATTTTAAATAAATTATTATTTGCGTTTACATTATTTTAAATCGATGCCGCATTACCTTCTTAAAAATGTTTTCCAATAATTTTCAATATTTGTGTACAATACCAGCTTTAAATTTTAATATATATATATGTATTGTTTTCAGCATTGAGAAAGAGGCAAATAAGTAACAGCAATTATATTTTCGTCTCTCTGAGTAATATTTTTATCTGAGGAAGCTTTCACCATGATTTATACAATAACCAAGTCCAAACTATCCTGCGTAACGTGCCATGCTCCGCCGCCATCATGACCCGCTCAATGTGGCTCCATGCTTCTCACAGCGCAAGCCCATGCTCATCAGAGCAGACAGCCAATCTAGTCCTTTATATGATATCTGTGGTGTACCCACGTCCTCCACCGGCACCGATGTTTTTCAAGACATCGAGGTTCAAACATCGAGGTTTCTCCGATGTATCAATCAGCGCAACATTGAGGGAAAAACCTCGATTATCGGTGGCTTAACATCGATCGTTTTTGCTCATCCCTACTGATGTGCTCTCTTGTGTTTTGATAACCGTAACTACGGTATCAGCACAGCTGCTGTCGTTCCGCCGTTTCTGGCTGCTGCTCCATGTTTGCATGGTTTTTCTGTTTTAATGTGGATTAGTATTGCGGGAAGCTCGATTTCCCTCGTATCTGTGATTTAATCCACCTGCATTTATTTTTCTGTATGTGTTTATACGTTCCCATTCGTGTAATATAATCAGCTTTATAATGGTGTCCGCCGGTACAACGATGCTCTCTACTGGTTGTGATGCACAGAATGTGACTGTGTTTTCGAAATTATCGGGTATGTATGTCCTTGTTTTAGTTTACTCTTCTTGCTTACTCAGTTCCAGTGTGATTCCTTCGCTGTGTGGAAATTTCTCGTTTCAGAAGTTGACATTAAGTGATTATCATGGGTATTCGTAATAAATGGATTAGTCAGAACGTGGTATGTGTCAGTGACCATGTAGCCCAGATCTAATTGCTGGTCAGGCGTTAGACAAAGATATATGCCATTTTTTATGGCCCCTCATCTTAGCAGACATACATGATTGCATGTTTAATTAAACAATTACGCCAGTTTGGGTTTTGTAAAGTACCTATGCAAATTGTATGCAGATAATATAGTTCTGTCGCCTTCAAAAGATAAATTATTGACTGGCTTTTTCCAGAAGATGTAACATCTTTGTCACAAAGCTCTCTGAAGTGCTGGTTTGGCCATAGTAAAACTATTCTACTCCAGTTTTGAGCTCTTTGTGAGGAAATGTACAAAAGAATGCCCACAGAAAAAAACATCCACGAAAAAGATGCCCACATCTTGAAAATAGGAAAACTAATTTTTTTTTTGATTGAAGGTTTAACAACCACCATAACTGAATGCGCTATAAGCAGCCGCCCGTCCTTAATTTAGTGCCACTGGTTCCAGGGAAGGGAGAGAGCCAGTGCAGTAAGACAAAGACAACATCCATGCCTCGGCTGGATTTGAACCCAGACCCATCTCAGACGAATGACCAGAAGCCATCGCTTAGACCACTGCACCACCGGGGTGACAAATAAGTAGGAAAATTAATAAATAACGAGGAATTGTACACCAACTATACTTCAGATAATATAACTATACAAATAATCTGAATATCTTGGTGTAGAATGAAAAATCAAAGTTTCCAAGCTTTTGCACATGAACCAGATGATTTATTCAAGGAAAGTAGACAGCAAACTAAATAAGCCATCTGATTGATGTGCAAAAGCTTGAAAACTTTGAGATTTTCATTGTTCACCAAGAAATTTGGATTACTAGTTTAGTTATACTATTTTAGGAAAATATAGTAGCTGTTAACTAATGATTTCTTATGTCTGCTACAAACGTGGGTTTTTTTCTTAATTTCATGAAGAAATATCTCAGTTTCGACTAAGCAGTTAACAGAATTTGTCAGAACATTTCCTTTGCTCAACCACATAATGTTAACTAGTATAACAAGGACGTTGTAGTTTGTTCCCAAACTGTTAGAAGCTCACTGTTGCCGCAATAGTCTAAGCGATGGTTTCCAACCATTTGTCTGAGATGGGTGTGGGTTCGAATCACGGTGAGGTATGGATGTTGTCAAGCTGTAATTTCATTTTTTTTAGCAGTCTTAGCAACATTTGCTAGTGGCCTTATTTTTTACTAGAAAATTGCATTATCTACTAGCAAAAGTTTATTAACATTATACAAAAGAAACTTTGACATGTCCCCTTCCATTAGTCAATCATGACAAGTTTTGATTTCACCCCTGTAACTGTCACATTGTAATGCTGAAAAGATTACAGATATTTAGATATAACTCACCTTTTCATGACCTGACAGATTAATTCTAACAATTTAATTCCAATACAAATATTTAAAAAAGTATTTTTTTATTTAACTTTATTCACAAAATTTAAGAACACTATTCAAAATCATAAGCTATTTTCTGTATGGTTTACGATCTGGGTTTTGGGTCTTTTCGTGATACTACTTTAAAACAGCAGGCCTGGGGTCAAACTTGTCTTTAGATGCACCTGCAACCTCTATACTCATGAAAGCATTCAATGTTTGTAAGTTTAAACTGCTCCTCCAAGACTGAAAAAAATTCAGTCTTGGCAATGCCTTGCAGCTTTCACCCAGGAGTGAGTTACAGTTAGTCATTCAACCAGTTTTGGGGAAGGGACGCGCAGCCATTGATTTTTTTTCCAGCACTCCGCTGCCGCCAAGTTTTTTTCTGTGGCGCAGACTTTTATTCCACACGCACAATGTAGTTGGCACTTTACATTTCACACTAAAACATTCAAAATTTTTCCACTAGCAACTTTTTCCAAAAGTATTTTTGGTAAATGTGTAGATTAGCGTCCTAAATTATTTCGTCAGAAAAATGTTAGTACCTGAAAAAAGTGTGACGTACAGATTTTAGAGTATAGAAATTAATGGCAAATGGTGCAGAAATTTCATGTTTTTAACGCTTTTTATCGTAATATTTACCTGTAAGTGCGATGCTGTGAAGAGACACTACGATAGGCCTAATGCATCACTACCATGATGATGGCAAGCTTTGCTTCGTTAAAAGGAAGGTTCGTAGCTGTACGGAAATGACGAGTGGAGGGTACAAGAGAAAGCGTTACATTGTTGGCAGGAGAGCGATAAATCTTGTAGCTGTGATATGCTACAGAAAATAGGTCCTGATTATCCACTCTTCATTTTGTTGTATCCTGTACGTTGTTGGCAGGAAAATCTGGAAAAAACCTCTTAGATTTGCAAAATATGCGTATCAGTGAGATAGAAACTGACCTGCAAACAAAGTATTAACAGGAGAACCAAAAGTACAGTGCCACAACACCTTGTAGCAGAATCACGGTGACTAGCGACGTATGTCGCAGATTTATTTTGGTCCTGCATATCTCCAGAACCCCATTAAAACCATCTTGTAGACTATCATAGATGCAAGTTTTCTGCCTTTCAAAATTTCCGAAAACGGAAGTTAGGTGTAGTGAGGATTTTTCTCGTAATCGTAATTTTTTTCTTCTCGCGAAGGACGACTTACATCGCAGAATTATTTTGTACTCATCCCTGTAGCAGAATCGCGGTGACGGGTGACGTATATCACAAGTTTATTTTGTACTTATCCCCGTAGCAGAATCATGGCGACTGCAGACGTACATCACAGATTTATTTTGTACTCATCCCCATAGAAGAACCGCCGCGATGGGCGACGAACATCACAGGTTTATTTTGTGCTCATTCCCGTAGCAGAGTCGCTACGACGGCCAATGTACATCGCAGATTTATTTTTACTCATCCTTGTAGCATAAACGCGGTGATGGCACACACATCGCAGATTTATTTTGGTCCTGCAGACAGAAACAATATCCCCTAGAACTCTATTAAACCATCTTGCAGACTTCCTATCATAGATGCACGTTTTCCACCTTTCAAAATTTCCGAAAACAGAAGTTAGGCGAAGTGAGGATTTCTCTCGTAATCATAATTTTTTTCTCCCAACATTTCCTCGATGCTTGAAGAGAGAATTATCTGATATTGTTGTTAAATATAATTTTATTGCATAAATATTTGTGTTTTGGTTTGAAAATGGAGGCAATTTCCGAAAACGAAAGTTTGACGGAACCCAGTAATCTTGAATTCTTTTTCTTGCGATATTCCATCGGCCCTATATCGTCATTAAATATCATTTTACTAGATAAATGTTTGTATTTAAGTTTGAAAATGGAGGATAATTTTCTGAAAACCAAAGTTGTTCGGAGCAAAAAATTTCCCAGTAATAACCCTCCACCCACTGTGCTTCTGTATTATTGTTTAATCATCATTTATAATTACATAAATGTTTGCACTTGAGACGGAAATGAAGAAAAATGTTCTGAAAACAAAGTAGAATGAAGCGAAGATTTCTCTTCTTATGACAATTTTTCCCTAGTGATCAATGCCTCTGTGCTTTATTGTTGTTAAATATCATTTTATTCCATAAATCTTTGTGTTTCAGCTTGGAAATATTGGCAAAATACCAGATACAGAGGACCAGAAATGAATGTTCTTGATCCTAATTAACATTTCAATTGCTGTAGTACCTAGGTTAGACATTTTTTTAGGTAGAAAAATATGTCTGTGCAATATTTATTGTTTTTCACATTTAGTAGTAGTTATCTTGCATAGTGACCACCTACAGATTATTTTGTGGCACAATGATATCTGTCGCAGACTGATCAGGAAATTTCTGCTATGGGGCCACAGCAAATCAGCTACGAATAGAAGTCGTTCAAAGCACAACCAAAAGTTATACTTCCCCAGTTGTCTGTACAACATAGAAAGACATATTCATATTTTCTATTTGGAATCAGGGAATCGTGTGAAAGAACGAAACATTTCTCAACATCTGCTTTAAAAACAATGACAAAACATGACCGAAGCATATTCTGTAGCGTGCGAGTACGTGATGCTTCGCTCTTCCGGTAAGAACGTACACGCTCTTCAAAGCATCGCACTAGGTAAATATTACGATAAAAATCTTTAAAAGACATTTAAAATATGTAATTTCTGCACCATTTGCCATTAATTTCCATGTACTCTAAAATCTGTAGCCGGCCTGGTGGTGCAGTGGTCTAAGCGATAGTTTATGATGATTCGTCCGAAAGGGGTCCGGGTTCGAATCCCGGTAAGGCATGGATGTTGTGTTTGTTTTAAGGCCCTGGTTCTCTCCCTTCCCTGGAACCAGTGGCCCTAAATTAGGGACAGGCAACTGCTTATAGCCCACCGAGTTTCTCACGGTGGTCGTTAAACCTCAAATAAAAGACAAAAAAGCAGTGTTTGACTGAACAGAATATTTACTACGTAGTTTTTTTCTTCTTCTGAAACCGTCAAAGTGGTAAACACAATTTGTCGTTTTAATATAATTTGCTTTTCTCCTACAAGAATATATCGAGATGAGGGACTTCCGCCTCACATTTTACGACTAAAAAAGGGTACAGCCGTGATGCTCGTCACGAACCTGGCTGCCACGGAGGTGCAGTGCTCTAAGTGCTGGCTTTTGAAGATTCATTCGTGAAGGGTCTGGGTTCAAATCCCGGTGAGGCATGGACGTTGTGTTTGTCTTACGGCACTGGCTCTCTCCCTTCGCTGGAACCAGTGGCCCTAAATTAGGGACGGGCAACTGCTTATAGTCCATTGAGTTGCTCACGGTGGTCGTTAAACCTTCAATCAAAAAAATAAAATCTGTATGTCGCACTTTTTCCAGGTACTAACATTTATCTGACGAAATAATTTAGGATGCTAATCTACACATTTACCGCACTTTTTATCACTAGCAAAATGCATTTGCATGCTAGCAATTTGCTACTAACTACTGGTCGATATCACGCCCTGGATGCTGTGTTTGTCTTACTATTATGGCACTGGCTCACTCCCTTCCCTGGAACTTGAGGCCCCAAATTAGGGATGGGCAATTGCTTATAGCCCACTGAGTTGTTCACAGTGGTTGTAAACCATCATTCAAAAAACAAAATACAACCCGTTGTTTGAAGGAACATGTGCATTGCTCATCCACGAACAGTACTATGCTGAAGGCAATACTTTTTAGTTAGGGGTACATTACAGGGGAAGCAGCTTTCCAACTGAATCTTAAACACATGGTAGAATAAAAAGAAAACCCACCTCATAAACAACGCATCGCATAGGTTAACATGGGTGTGAGCAGGCCTTGACAAATATGATTCAGATTTAGGAGCCACCTCCAAAATTTAGGAGCCAGGGTTGTGTAGCGGGGGTGTGATAAAATATCAATAAACAGAAAGGGGAAGACAAGGTTTATTTTTTTTACCTCTTATTTACTCTCAATTTTAAGAAATCTAGGCAGCATAAAAATATATAATCGAGTAGAATGTATTTTACATACCATTGACAAATAACATAAAACATATCGATAAGAAACATACCTGACGTCTAGGTGCTTGTTGAAATCACAAAGATATTTCAGTTCCAGAACCACAACGTGCAGTAAGTTTGCTGCATGACTCATAATTTCTTTAGAATTATGTCTTTGAATTTATATTTGCCTTTCAATTTACTTATGACAATAAAGCAGGTGATTTTTCACAATTCCTATAATATGGAGACTGTTTATGAAATTGCTTTCAATTAAATTATATTAATATTAGCTGATATTGTGCAGCAATTGAAGGATTGAAATGTGGAAACTTTTTTTAAACAAATGAGATAGAATTAAATTACTGAGTAAAAGCCAAAAAAAAAAAAAGAGCATTGTAAGAAAACTAAATCCCAGATGCCCTATTATGGCCATGAATATGTCTTGTGATTTTAGCACCAAAATACCACCTCTCAATAGCCTTTGAAGGGTCAAATTCAGATAAGGAAGGGCCATTAAAGTTGATCATCATTAAATCATTTAAGCTCTCCGCTTCCATTGATGATCGAAATTTGTTTTTAATAAGGTTCATCAAGCTGAAACCTCTTTCACAACTTACAGTGGAAACTGGCAATACTGACACTATTGATAAGAGTTTCCCTAAAACTGGAAATCTGTCACTGTTAGACATCACTTTGTTCAACAATTCACTGAGCTTCATCCCTTGTCCAAGCACCTTAAACTCATACCATTCGTTCTGGAGAAGATTTATGCATGTTTTGCTATTCATATCTGGAGATGATAGTTGTTTTTTGACATGTTGAGCTAGGACTCTAATCTCATCAACTCCAAACTTCTCCAGATCTTTTCCTGTTGGCCATGTGAAGGTATCAAAAACCCTGCAATGTTGAATGATGTTATGATTGTTCAGAAATCTTTCCTGTAAATATTGTGCTCCACATTGCACCAGGTTTTTTTTGTCAACTTCAAAGGAAGTACTTGAACTGGCATTCAATTCATGCAGTTGCACTTCTTAATGAATGCCTTTCAGTGTTGTGCTACTGATGAACATGTCTTCATAATGACCAGGAACATCGATCAATGCAGTGAGTGTTGTTACAGTACTTTTTATGTGCAGTTCAACAGCACTCATGAAAAGTTCTTGCCTTTGAAATATGAGAGACAGGTTCTTAAATACAGTAAGATAATCTAACAGAAAGTGTAGCATATGGGCAAACCTGAAATCCTTCAGTTTCTTCAACAGACCCTTTGCAACTGCAGAAGCATCCCCTTTCTCATTAGAAATATCTTCAAGATGTACCACCACACATTTCCAATCTTTTACCAGAGCAGCAAGTGCACCAACTTTACTGGCAACCCATCTTACTTTGTAGAGAAATTGAAATTTTAAAAGTTGGCCCTGCAAAATTTCAGATACCTGCTTCAGTTGACGCATTCTCTTTGGTGATGACAGATAAAATTTGTACTGTTTCTTAAGAACTGTATCAATGTCATCAATGAATTTTACATTTTTTACAGCACTCAACACACTTAAGTTTAATCTGTGTGCAATACAGTGAACACCTACCACATGGCTCAATGTTTGATGAATCTTCTGAACTACACCATTCTCAGCAATCATACTGGCTGCTCCTTCAGTCCCAATAACAATCAGATGATTGGAACTTAACCATTCTGACAGCTCTAGTCTTTCAAGTTCACTATAAATTGCTTTCATGTATCCATCTGCAGTTGCACTTTCAAGTGGAATGATGGATAAAAATACTTCTTTTATTCCTTTGTCTTTCAGATATCTTGCATATAATATAAGTTCTTCTACACCTCCTTTGTCTGTTGATCCATCCAGCAATAAACTTACAAAATGCTGATCTTTCAGTTCATAAATCAGTTCATTTCTTATCCTGCTGCAATATAAGACACAAATTCTTTACATCTTTTGTCATTGTTATATTCTTTTCTGACTTCAATACCTAATTTTTCTGCCAATGACAATTGCCCTTCCAAGTCGCTAAAAGGTTTATTATTTTTAGCAATGAAATAGGCAATATTAAAAACAGATTTCATGTGCTCAAACATTTTTTGATCCATTTTTTTTACACACACTGCAATAGGGGTAGTTTCTGGATGTAATTCTGCATTTTGTGCTACCATGCATTTCTGATGCTGATATGACTTCTCATGTTTTTTAAATGTTTCCAGTTTGAAAGGTCCAACAAAACCCTTTACCACTTTAGAACTGACATCCGCTATCCCAGGAAATGCAGCACATATTTCACATTGTGCTATACCTGTTCTTTCATTAAAAGTAAGCCACAGTAAATCCTTTAACCATGCTGTTTGAAATTTCCTCCTTTTTCCACTGTATGCCTGACTCAGTGAAGGGGAATGGAGGTTCAGATCTTCTGTACTAACTTCCACCTCAGTTTCTTCTAATGAAATGGAAGGCTCAGGATCTTTCCTTTTTTGTGGGAAAAAACAACTTGTTAAACGGGATTGCTTCCCATTTTCCAAATCTCTGCTTGCAGCTGCTCGTTTCATTTTTTGAAATGAGTAAAACACACAAAGCTGAGGTTAAAAAACACAACAGAATCTTGAAACCAAAATAAAATAAAATGCGTAAGCATGCGACTAAAGTTGAACTATCACCACAGAAGGGTTCTCTGTTAATGACAATAAGTTTGCAGGTACGCAACCTTTCGTGACGCTATCTGCCTGCAGGGAGAGTAAGGTAGAAGGGGAACAATGAAAGTGGAGCCAGAGAAATAAATGGAATGTTTTCCGCTGCAACTCGCCCCAGGTCAATGGTTAGTCACATGCTTTGTTTTGCCGACTTGCGACACGCGTTAGAGGAAGGGTGCAAAAGAAACCGGACGGACAAAGGTCAAAACCAGGTCGTAGCCAGAGGAGAGCCGCCCGACCTCAATGACCTACCCCCTAATTTCTATGCCTGGCTACGGACCTGGTCAAAACTCTTCCTGCACAACTGAATTTCAGCTAACGTTGAAGCTTAAAAGTTCTGTTGCAACATACAAAATCCGAAGAAAAAAAAAATTGATGTAAAATTCAATCTGCCGAAGCTTCAGCCATCAGCCCATTCGCTCCTGATAAGTTACGAGTTCCCACTTCCAAGCGCAGAGTGTGCTTCTCCACTAAAGGAGGAATTGCTTTGAGCACGCACACTTGCTATTATTGACGCGTGCGTCCCACCTGTAGGATCAAGCGGCATGGGAGAAGCAGCTTTCCTTTATTTTTGGATGGCCTTAAAACATTTAACAGAAAAAATTGAAGGCAGTTGCTAGCAGAAAAAGGAAAGCCATCTGCAGTTGCACTTTCAAATATTAACTTCCAAGAAAAGGCCTGCGGAATGATTACATCAAAGTACGATCTGACAAGAAATCAGTTTCATGTAAAATAATAAACCACAGAAGTATGGTAATTACTTCTGTGGTTTATTATTTTACACTTATAATGTGGAACGTACTCCACTTCAACCTTTCACTAGGCTACATTGAAGGCATCTAGTTTCTAATACAAGCCACTCCGCATGCTTTAATACGAAGCAATTTCAGAAGTACTGAAAATATTATCACAACTATTACTCATAAATAAAGCAGAGGTAACAATTATAAAAATCATAGCAAGATATAAAAGTGCATTTAAACAGCTGTTTTTGGAAATGTGGAAATAATAGAAGATGAATAAAAGCCACCTGAGTAATGAATTTATAAGGAGCAAATGGAGGAATAATACGGTATAAAGGCAAGTATTTGTACTGTGCAATTTGGGAAATAATATGCATACGAGACCAACGAAAGATAAAAAAAAACAAAAAAAACACGGAACTTTTTAACAGGGTGAAAAATCAAATTTCGCAGCAAGAATGCGAACTACTTTCCGTTTCTTTTGTTGACTGCAGCTGCAGAGCATTCATTCTGTAATTATTTTTTTTCTGCTATCATTCTTTCCCGATTTCTTCATTGTCGCTTTTCTTTCTTTTTCCTCCGATGACAATTTCATTTGTCATGCTGAAAACTTTCTTGCACGACTTCATGTTATCAAAGCTTAACAAATACATCATGTAAATGATGCAACTTTGAGAACATGAATGCTTTTGAACACCATGCATCATTTCTTACAAATTTTCCAACTCGTTCAGTTTCATTTTTGGAAATTCCCCCTCGCTTATGAAGCTTAAATACAACACAAGGGGAATAACATTTAACAACTCAGGAGAGGGGAAACATTGCAGGGGGAGGGATCGTGATTACAGGAGATAACTTTACTCCGCCTGACTTCCGTTTTTGGCAAAATTTTCAAGCTGAAAAACAAATATTTATGGAATGAAATGATATTTAACAACAATACTGGGTATAAGAAACATCGCGAGAAAAAAACCCCACTATTGTGTGTGTGTGTGTGTGTGGGGGGGGGGAATTGTTTAACTCCATTAACTTACGCTTTCGAAACACGAATATACCGTCCCCAAATGGGAAAGACACCCCCCTCCCCCAAGAAATTCTCTTCAGTTTTGCATCGGTCTGGAAAATGACCCCAATGATGGCAAAAAAGCGGAATTCCACGAATACGTGGAAGAATCTCGTTATGAATATGGGATTCACGACTAGTAATTAATAATAATTGAGCCAGCATCGAAAATAGCATTGAAGGAAATAACACAGTCCCTCTCCGCTAAACCATTACAGAGCAATTGGGGAAAAGTAAAGTTATTACCACTGGTGAATTAGTTTCTCTTTCACACAGCCTTATACATGCTAAAAAGATTAAAATAAAATAATCCAGTAGGTATATAAATTATTTCACATGCAGTTGTATAAGTCTGAAGAATTAAATATATTAGAAGCTACATGCAAGTCCCGATTGAAGTGTTTTTAAAGAGAAGAATTATAATTTTAGGAGTATACTACAAAGGAAATGGATAATTATTTTTATTCTGACCCTGTGTAGTTGTCATAAAGTACCTTCCTGACATTCTAATAATTTTGATCACAATCATACCAGAATACACGCTCTGTACGTGCTTGCAGTGGCAGATGCCACTAACTCTGCGGGGAGCAAGCTCCTCCTACTTTAGCAGATCACCTCAACCGAAGGTCACGACCTGACCCACAGAGGAGACCTTGATAACAGCTGGTGCCTTGAACGCTTCAGCGCCCTAACTACGGAGCAGCTTTTGTATGCGACAGATACAAACGCGCCGATCTAGTTAGTCACTGGTAAATTGCGGGACTTCCCTCTTCACGCAAAAGCTGTTCGCCATTTTCATCAATTTAATTTCAGTAAAAACATTGACAAAGTAGATTTTCCCACTTCAGAATAGGAAAACCACATCTGTTAAATACATAAATTAAATGCAAAAAATTCTTGTCGCCCACATGAACTTTTTAGGCGCCATGGCGACCTGGCGCCCGGGTTTTGTCGAGCCCTGGGTGTGAGGGTGCACCAGAAAATTTCTATGCCTAGGGACTTCGTAACAGAAATGTAACTAACACAACGTAGGCTCCCAAGCAAGATGTACAGATGTACTTCAGCACCCCTAAGCACAGTAATTTTTCCAGGATTTCGAATACCAAGAAGGATGTGCTTTTCATGATGTGTTTGTCTGGAAAAGGGGGGGAAGGGGGGGGGGGCTAGAGCCTTGTAGTTTTAACTTAGAATAATTTTTGGAACAGAAGTACATAATCAATCAGCCAATCAGGATTAATATGGTACACAGACCTATGCAGGAATGTACATTTTATCGCAAGAAACAAATTCGGCAAAATATATTTAAATGGTTAACGTTAATAACTGCACTATCTACCAATTGGACACCTGTGATAGCAAAGGAAAACGAAGTTTATTCACCTTCAATAGTTGGTGGAGCCCCCACGAGCGGCGATTACAGCTGCGACCTTCCGGGGCATACTCTCAACCAGGCGTTGTACGACGGCTAGCGGTATTTTCTTCCACTGCTTAGAGAAGACAGGTCAGTTCCTTCACCGATTTCGGACGGTGGGGGCACCCCTTAAGTCGACGCTCCAACTCGTCCCTAAGGTGCTCAGTTCATAAAAAATTTAAAAGCTTTAAAAGGTTCAAGTTAAAATCGTTATATACACCACCTCATACCGTCCACAGTCTGCTTATAGCTCTTATAGTTGAGATGGTGTGAAGTTTCCGTTGAAAACGTCAGGGTAGAGCCTAGGTGAAACGCGCGTCCGGTGATTGAGACTGTGGACGGTATGAGGTGGTGTATATAACAATTTTAACTGGAACCCTTTAAAGCTTTTAAATTTTTTGTGAACCTGACCAAACTTTGAAGACTTCCTCAGCATTTCCAAGAGAGTGCAGCATTGACGAGATAGCCCTGTAGGCCAAGTACGACGTGGAACTTCAAGTTGTATGTAAATAGTAACTCTTAACTCAAGAATTTTTAATTATTATCTGGAAACCTTTACCCATTCAATATGATGTCAACATAGCCAGAACAGAGCTAACCCTAACATCTGGACATATCTGAAGTACGGTACAACTTATGACGAAATGGCTCTCGAACTAACCCTAGCAACTGACCATATTGAAGCAAGATACAACTTTGGACAAAGAAACTCAATAACTACTGACGTTGGACTGAACACGCAATTCCGTAAGTAACATTTTTAGGACTTCTAACCAATTTATATTTTAATTGAATAAGTTAATGCACCACCATAGACTGTATCCACTTTACAGAACGTGTAAAACAGAATTTACAGACGTTAAAGCATCTTCCAGGAAGAACCTTGTGGTCACGTAATTGTATGTGAACTATATGATAGAATCACATGAGATATAATGTTTTTTCAGCTTGTTTTGAGTATTGTACAACACTTCTGACAAAATGAGTGCAAAATGATTTCAAATTCAATCAAGTTATTTAATATTTTGTCATAGTAAAGGTTTTGACAAATGAAAGAAATCTGACCTGTGTTTGCTTAGGGCAGGTACCCTGCATGGTACTTAGCAATAAATTGCTGCCCAAGCTCAGTGATAGTTGATAAAAATTAAATTAATTAACTCCAAATTAGGCAATGTAATTTCATTACCAGAAACTTGTGAAAGTTAATTTTTTTAACAGCATTGCATTCCTGAAATTATAACTGTTGGTTTTTTGTCAATAGAATGCAAGGCTATAAGGATAAGCAGTTAAACTCTTTAACTGGCTTATCTTTCCTAAACAATGATAATGAAATTACAAATTGGGTAATGGAATTGTCATTATTATGGAAGCAGAATTGCATTGTTTCTTAATGTGGTTAGTGATTTTTATAACAGTGAAACTACACTAAATATGTACTGTAATTTAGAGTAAAAAGAAAACTGATTTAAATTTTCCTGAACATTTAGTGACATAAGTCTTTTTTTTTTTTTTTTTTTTCCTCTCCAAGATTGGAAATACTTTGTCTTTGGATAGAAAGGAAAAGGTATGTAAGTATTTTCTAGAGAACTCATGGACTTGCCGAGAAAAAAAAAAAGACTACATTATACAAAGAAAAGACAATACAAAAGAAAAAGTCCAAAAAACAATATATTTTAATTTTGCTGAAGGAAACACATGGATCTCTTATAGAGGAAAGCTCTGAACTGAAAATTAGTCATTCTAAGTTTGCTGAGCTGTGCCCAGTGCAAGTACTGCTTTAACAAAAAGCTCCTCACATGTCTGTGAAAATACCATGAAAACATCAAACAGCTTTTGTTAACTGAACAAAAAATTATCACTTATACCCAGGGTTGTAGCTAGTGCTAAATTCTAGGGAGGCTGGAAATATTTAAGTACATTCATAAATTAGTTTAAACCTATATTATGGGTTAAAATATTACATTATATTGTAGTAGTACTCATTGAAAAATTAATAACCACAGCAGTACTCAAGGTTTAAAATTCAAATTTGAAATGGGAGTAAGTCCCTCCCCCCACCTGTGTTTGTAAATGGAGGGGATTGAAAATTTGAATATGTGACTTAATATTAAAAAACTGGGAGAACAGTAGTAATTATTCAAACAATATAAGCTATAGCAAGTAGACGTGCCTCAAAAAACTTGAAAATTACATCGTCATGGAACAGGAATCTAACCCGCATCTTCCAATTTACGTTTGAGTATGTTACCATTACACAGTGTAGCTGGTTATTTGATCAGCTTGTTATCTGTGTTTATCTGGCCCAATTTCAGAAATATGCATTAAGATTTTTGCTGCTCAATGAATCTGAATTTTGGCTTCATTCTGTTTTGTGTGCTAATGCCACATTCATATGGTACATTTGTTAAAGGCGATACAAGACCTACTTGCAGAACCTCTGATTCTTAATGGAAATGTGTGCAGATGGTTGCTTATAAAACTCTTACAAAACTTTGGAAATTGGCATATATACTCTGCATTCTTTACAGCTATGTTTGAATAGTGAATATTCCATGACTGCATCTTCATAAATTTTTGAAAAGAAACTGGTCTGCAAGGGTTTTGAAAGACTGTACCAAAAGTTGCGTTGTCTGTATTGTTTTACAGATTTACGTTCTACATACTCAAACTTCAAAAACAGTTCCATTGCGAAGGAAAGAAGTCTGCAGTCCATCTCAATCACAAAAGATGAAATAAACCTTCACATGACATTGTGATGTGCAAGTTTTAATAAAGCGTTGCAAGGGTCAACTAATTTATTTTTGAACATGCTTCCCTTCAGCTCTGAAAAAAACATTTCTTCTTGAATACTACGAGATGTTTGCAGTTCATATAATCAAGACTTTGGTTGATTCAACCATTCTTCTGATGTTGAGGAATGTACAATTTTTAATTTCACAATTAGCAACTATTTATGAGGGGAAAAGTAACATTTAACAATAATACATGGGAGCAGTGGGAACATCGTAAAAAGAAAAAAAATGATTATGGAAAATTTTTCACTCTGTCTGACTTTCGTAAATTTTGGGAACTTTCCCTCCATTTTCAAGCTGAAACACAATCAATTATGTAACAAAATTATATTTTGCAATGATACTGAACAGTGTGAACATAGCGAGAAAAAAATTATAAATACGGATGAAATCTGAAGTTCATCTAACTATCGTTTTCGAAAGAAGAAATTTTGTCCCCAGCAGGAAAACGCACCTCCCAATTCCTCCCCCCCCAAAAAAATTATCTTCAGTTTTGCATCGTTCTTGGAAATCACACAATTGATGACAAATAATTCCACGAATCCACGGAAGAAATTCATTTCTAAAGTTTACAAGAATTTTTTTTTCTGTCGAACTTCCATTATTAGAAATTGTTATTGTTGTCTATAGTTTCAAACTGAAACACAGATCATTATATCTCATGTGATTCTATCATAAAGTTCAAAAACCATTACGTGACCACAAGGTTCTTCAGGAAGACGCTTTGACGTCTGTAAATTCTGTTTTACACGTCCTGTAAAGTGGATACAGTCTGTGCTGGTGCCTTAACTTATTCAATTAAAATATAAATTGGTTAAAAGTGCTAAAAATGTTACTCATGGAAGTGCGTGTTCAGTCTGACGTCAGTAGTTATTGAGAGTTTCTTTGTCCAAAGTTGTATCTTGCTTCAATATGGTCAGTTCTTAGGGTTAGGTCGAGAGCCATTTCGTCATAAGTTGTACCCTACTTCGGTTATGTCCAGATGTTAGGGTTAACTCCGTTCTGGCTGTGTCGACATCATATTGAATGGGTAAAGGTTTCCAGATAATAGTTAAAGATTCTTGAGTTAAGAGTTACTATTTACATAACACTTGGAAATTCCACGTCGTACTTGGCCATTAGGGCTATCTCGTCAATGCTGCACGTGTAGAATTGCTGAGGAAGTCTTCAAGTTAGGTCAGGCTCATAAACAATTTTTAAGAAGCTTTAAAAGATTCTAGTTAAAATCATTATATACACCACCTCATACCGTCCACAGTCTCGATCGCTGGACTTGCGTTTCACCTTGGCTCTACCCTGGCATTTTCAACGGAGGCTTCACACCCTCTGTCGAAGTCTGCTATCTGAAAGTCTCGTGTCCACAGTGCGCATGCTCCTCATGTAACCCATTGCCAATGCCATCTAGTGTCTGGTCACATCAACTTTATCTTCATCTATGCTATTCTCACCCTTCCTTTTTCTCTTCCTCTCTCTCCTCTCCCTATTCACTTTCTTCTCAGTTTCGATCAGGTTCCTCCAAGCGTACGAAAGGTCATAAAAGTCATCGAGGCTTCTTAAAATTTTTTATGAACCTGACCTAACTTGAAGACTTTCTCAGCAATTCTACGAGAGTGCAGCATTGACGAGATAGCCCTAATGGCCAAGTACAACGTGGAACTTCCAAGTGGTATGTAAATAGTAACTCTTAACTCAAGAATCTTTAATTATTATCTGGAAACCTTTACCCATTCAATATGATGTTGACATAGCCAGAACGGAGTTAACCCTAACATATGGACATAACCGAAGTAGGGTACAACTTATGATGAAATGGCTCTCAACCTAACCCTAACAACTGACCATATTGAAGTAAGATACAACTTTGGACAAAGAAACTTTCAATAACTACTGACGTCGGACTAAACACGCACTTCCGTGAGTAACATTTTTAGGACTTTTAACCGATTTATATTTTAATTGAATAAGTTAATGCACCACCACAGACTGTATCCACTTTACAGAACGTGTAAAACAGAATTTACAGATGTCAAAGCGTCTTCCTGATGAAACACAGATATTTATTCAATAAATTCATATTTAGTAATAATACTAGACAGAGGCAACTTCGCAAAAAAAAAAAAAAAAGAAATTAAGATTGCGGGAAAATTTTTCACTTTAACTTTTGTTTTCGTTTGTTTTAAAAAATGCAATACTGTTCCCAGACAAAAAGCGACCCCCGCCCACCCCACTAATATTCCAAAAATAAAAAATTCTTTAGCCCAAGAAAGAGATGTGTGCATAATAGGCAAAGAGAGCATGAGAAAAGTTCATAGTTTTGGTTTTGCATGGGATGCTTGCTTATAATTATAAGTTTTATTCATTACAGTTTTTAATGAATGTTATACACCAGAAAACAAAGCTAAACTTTCTGAAATGAAAACCTATTTCAGAGGTTTATCCAGGCCCAAAAGCAGAATTATGTTCAGTGTTCTGCAACATGATTTCCAAAAATTGTAAAGGTTCTTCGGGCAAAGCACGAAACACTTTGACCAAATTTCATAAAACAAAAAAAATAAGTGAATAAATCACAGTAAAACAAACATTAAAAAATTACCATCAGTTGAAACCCCTTGTTAAATAACATGTTATTTAAATCAAATAAATTTATTTAGAACCAGGATATTTAGAATTTGATATTTTGTCAATAACTTTTAAAGTGAAATAGTGTGCCACTGATGCAGATGAATTGTTTACAAAGTGTCTGTGGTAATTTGGTCCATACATTGAAACTAGGGCAGCTGTCAGTATTTTTTGGACTGATTTATGTCCAAACTGTGCTCTGTTTGACATTATAAACATTCATTTATCAGTTGTTCCAACTATAACATAATCTCGGTCATTAAATTAGTGTTGGGTCTTTTACTTATACAATATGTCAATTGTTGAACCCCAGGATTCACAAATTACCTCTGAGACAGGCAGAGAAAGAATAAAAACAGCAAACTTATAAATTTTGAAATTTCTTTCTTTCATTTCTTGTTTTAAGAGAGCTTTAAACTGGAAAAAAATGTTCCACTTGTCCTACTTTCTTGCATATTTCTATAGGTTCAAGTGACCAAAACAGTATACTCCAAGAATAAATCTTTTTTTTTTTCTTCAGAGTGTGGAACACATCGAAAAACCTTTAAAAATTCAATGAAATTGGAAAGATCTTCCAATTCTTTCTTCTGCTTAGAAATGACACTAGTTCTTGGAAATATTAAAATACAATTTGTATTAATTATTCAAAATTCAATAAAATACCCGCTCTTCTTATAATTATGTCAACAATTTCCTCATTTTCAAAATATATACTGTGTTATTGTAATAGATCAGTTATGTAGCCTGCTGTTTTCTGAATATCACAACATATGGGAGCTATGTCAGAGTTATTCTGAGTGGAGCGCAGTTTTTTTTCAAACTCTTTGCTCAATCCGATTTCCATTTTCGGAAATTTTTCCTCCATTTTAAAGCTGAAACACAAGCATTTATTGAACAAAATAATATTTTACATTAATACAGAACAGAGAGAATCACGAGAAAAAAAATTACGATTAAAGGAGAAATCGTCACTCCATCTAGCTTCCGTTTTCGAATGTTTTGAAAGACGGAACTAGGTTTACAGCTGGAAAACATCATCCCTCACCCCACCTGCAATCCTCAATTCTCTTCACTCTCGAGAATGGCGCAAATGACAACAACAAAGCCAAAATTTCCCGAATCTGCGGGAGAAACTCGTACCTGAAGATTACAGGGAAATTTTTGCTTTGTCGAATTTACTTTTTCAGAAAATTGCCTACAGTTTCAAGCTGAAATACAAACATTTATGCAATAGACTGATATATATAGCAACAATACTAGGCAGAGGCAACTTCGCAAAAAGAAGAAATAACAATTATGGGAACATTTAAAAATTTTAAAGAACTGAATACTGTTCCTCGATGGGAAATGACCCCCCCCCCACACATTAATCACCTCCCCAAATTCTCTTCAGTTTTGTATCGATCCCAAAAAATGAAAAATGCGGAATTTTGTGAAATAATCAATCTTATGCCTGATTTGTAGCAGTTGGCGACATGCAAAATGAATTGTCCAGGCTGCCACGTATGGAAGCCGATTAACATGTCCATAAATTAATTATTCATGATGTATCCGACCGCAGTATTCATAACTCAGAGTAGCATTAGTTTTTAATGCAAATACTTTTATGAAGGATACGTTTTTTAAGCTCGAATTTTGTGAGTGGTCAAAATACAGACCCAGATTTTATATATATATCATCACCATCGTCAACCATTTTCAATCCACTGCTGGACGAAGGTCTCCCCAAGTTTCTTCCACAACGGTCTGTCTTGTGCCAGTCTCCTCTATGTCACTCCCGCATACTTTCAAATTTCATCCACCCATCTCCCATTGGTCTTCTTCTGGGTCTTTTCCAATTTTTTTAATGAATGTGAGATGTCAGGTGATGATATACATTTAATAACTATAAGTGCATACAACAGTAGTCAAAGACATAAGGATTGCCTTGGTTTCTAAACAACAAAGGCAGTCCTTATGTCTTCGACTGGGATATTTTATGATGCAAAATCACTTCTGTTCGCACAAGAGAAAAAGGTAAATAATTTTTACATTCAAAATTGTTGTTAAAAACTACTTAAACTGCTATACAGTTAACTATGATTATTTAATTTTTTTGCAAAACACAGGACATATTTAAAAAATTCTTGAACATGGTGGCATCATCACTGAATTTCTCAAATGCCATCGATTACCTTCCTTAAAACTTGAGATGTATGCTTTTGTGCATTTTGAATACAGACACTTTAAAATGGCGATGCAAAAGATGTATAAAAAAGTTTATCATAATTTTTAACTTTAAAAAAGTGAGGCTTCTTTTTTGTTATCTTAAAAGATAAATTTTTCTGGGCATGTAGATTTTACTTTTGGGCAAGTAAATATTTTTGGCACATGCCCTGCTGGGCATGTAACTTTTCAGATATTTTTCAGGCCCTGATACTAGAGGGGAGGGGGAAAATGGTCCTACAAAAAGTGCGAGGAGAAACAATTGGCTACCATCCCAAATGGTAGGGGTGGGTGGATGGATGGATATGTGGGGTAGGGTGGATGGATGGATATGTGGGGCAGGGTGAGGGATTGTTTGGTGCTCTGGGGAGAAGGGTGAGGAGTGTAGACGAAGAGCTACCGGCAGATCGGGGCATGTGAGCGAGCGCGGCGCTCGCAAATTTAAGATAAAAATGTTCTCCCAGGGATTGAAATTTAAGATTTAACAAAGTATGTTTTACAAATAAAGACATTCTACAAGAAAACTGAAATCTAAGATAAAAAAAAACAACATATGTCACAGTTTTAAGTACTTTCTGCTTCTGGGTATCCAGGCAGCATTTGATACCGTTGGGATCTTCACAAAAATGTAAGCATATAAAACGAGCGAATGAAGCCTGAGTTTTAAACCATTCACAAAAATGTTTTTAGCTCAAACAGTATCTTCGCAAAACATTTTGAACTGTGATGTTGTCTTTACTTTCAATAAAATTTTATCTTAAGAAAGATATTTTAGTATGAAAGGCATTTTGAGTATTGTATTTAACTGTGTTTTCTTTTTTTGTCATTATGAAATGTTTTCAGTAAAACAGTCTTTGACGGATGCATATCAATCACTGTGTCATCACTAGCAGCAGCGCAGCCAACGAGAAAGAGCCTCTTCCGTGGGCTGCATAGTGGCAGCTGAGGCTCGCTGAAAGGAACCCCAAAGCATTGTGGGAACGTTTTTTTCCCTGCACGCATTTCCCAAGTCTAACTTAGAGTGGGGATGGGCACATCGGAGGATACTCATTTCCGAAACATTAACGCATCTGTTGTAGTATGGGTGGAAATTTTTTATGTTTTGCTAAAGAGCCACAGAATTCGCATCTTTCCCGTCTGCAGCAGTTATGGGCTCATCGATGAATAAATCACCGTTCAATAGCTCACTAATTCAACATTGAGTAATCATAATATCTGTTAAAACACTTGATGTATCGTAAACCTCGATTGAGGATAAGAACTTGATTTTCGGCGATGAAGCATCGAAAAAAATCACTAATTCACGACACAGAAAGGTGATATTGCCTTTCTCTTTATAGGAATACAAAAACAAATTAATTTACTTATCGCAGAAAAATATCGAGTGGATTACTCCTTTGCAGTTTCAAACATCGGTCATGAAATCTTGATTTTTTTTTTTTTATGGAAGGGGTTGGGGGTCTTATTGGATCCTGTAACGTTGAGGAAAGAACTCGATTTTCAGTAATGAAACAATGAACTAAATGGTGAAAAAAATCACTAATTTATGATATAAGATTATTTTCCCTTCCCCTTTAAAAGAATGCATCAAAGAGAATTTCATTTACTTCATGTCGAAAATATTCTTTTCCAGTTTCAAACGTCGATTATCACTTGCAAAAACATGATGCTCAAAAGCACCAATATTTTTTGCCCATCCCTGCTCTGATTAATCTCTGCCGTACCAGCCGGGATTCTGGGAAATGTATTTTACATATGAGGAAAAGAAGCCTGATGGAGGAGATGCTGATTGTTCGTTTTATGGGGGATTAGGTTGTCACACATGAATGACTTTTTTTTATTAATGTTTTTTTAGTTATTTCTTTTCCTGCAGCGCTTAAAAATTTTGATAACTTTCCTGTTTTAATACAACCTGGAGTGTTATTATTATTACTATTATTTTCCTAGATCTCAGCTGGAGCATAACCACAGAGTTGTATAAAAAAAAAAAAAAAAAAAAAAAAACAACTGTGTACACAATCATCAAAACAGAAAACTTGCTGCAGATTCAGAAAGCGTGAACCACAATTAGCAATAGAATAAGAATAAATTAAAATAACTGAAATTAAAATTACTGTGAGAAAATAATCATAGAGGATTGAAATTACTCTAAATACCAAACTATGCAAATTTTACAAAAATAGGGTAAATTTCACAAAATAGGCAGAATTTAACAAAATGTACCATATACATTTTGTTAAATTCAAAAATTAAAACCTGATCGACTCCTGTATTTTGAAATGCAACTATTAATACAAGTGTATAACATGTTCCCTAGTTTTAGTTTTGGATTTTGCACTGAATTATTGAACATCATCTAAGAAAAATGCATTAATTTTGACTGTTGAAGGTCACAATTCTGTTTGTTTAGTTTTCGTTTAAATCGATTGTGATTTCCTCATGTCTCTTGAAAAAATGTTTTGGGGCTTGGAAAAAAAACAGGAGCTGGCACCTGAAAATTTTGGGGGTTTGTCTACCCCTGATCATGATAGTTGTATATATTTGTTGATGCCACCCATTGGAAGAAATTGAGCAAATAAATTTCCTTGGTCTCCATTTAATTATCTGTTGTATGAAAATTCTTTTAGTTACCTCCACATTTTCTTTTCTTCACCTGGTCCTGTGCACCTTAGAATATGCTTCCACTCTGTGAACATTTCTTAAAAAAAATAACAATTATGAAACTTCCAAATTCCATATTGAATAATGTGCATTTGTTTTATTCCTTGCAGAATTTTGTCAAGTGAGAGTTGAACCCGTTGGCCGATGGTTCGAGCATGTGTGTGTTAACAGGAAAAATATTAACCTGTCTCATGATGTTCTGGATTCCAGTATGTCAAGTGATGAGGCATCAGAAAGTGAAGAGTTACTAGTTGATCCTAATTACCTCCGAAAATTAGATCCAAAAAATTGGAAAGTAAGTTTTGAGTAACATTTTTAATGCTCACATATGTAAGTACGTTAAAAACTATGCCATTATTTTAATAGTGTTTGTTTTGTAAACAGCAGCCAGTGAATTTAAAATTGAACATATTTTTAAACAGCTTATATAGAAATTCATAAGAAAACAAATGTGAAGTGTTTAGATGTTAGAAATCACGTTGTATGTGAAAAAATTCCCCTGATTATGTGAAAATCAGTAATTTTATAAAAAAAGTCAAATTGTGATGTCTTCTTGACATATTACTTAAGAACATGTTAAATATGTAAATATCTTTCGCATGTACACTGAAGTGCCAGAAAAACTGGTACAGACGAGCTTATGCAAAATCATAGCAACGTCACCTATGCACATACTCGGTTGCATCCGCTAGTGCATATATAAAGCGATAGACATCTTTGCCAGCTGTTCAGAGCTGTTTTTGGCATGAGAATGACAAGTAATAACAATTTAAGTGATTTTCAACATGGTGCCATAGTTGGCGCTCGTGAGATGGGCCATAGTATTTTGGAGGTAGAAACGAAGTTTGGATTTTCACGGACGACCATTGCAAGGGTGTACCGTGACTACAAGAATTCCGGCAAAACCTCCAACCTACGATACCAGTGTAGCCGTAAAAAGACATTGGGTAAACGTGACCATTGTCGGCTGTCAAGAAATGTTTCACGTGATAGGCATGCAATACTCTTGCAGATATCATCGGAATTCAATGCTGGAGCCTCAACAAGCATCAGCGTCCAGACTGTGCAACGTACCCTGCAGGATATGGGCTTTGGGAGCCGACGCCCAACTCAAGTCCCCTTGATGGGTGCACGACACAGAGCTATGCGTCTCGCTTTAGCACGGCAACACTGCCACTGGACACTTGATGGTTGGAAACAAATAGCCTGGTCTGATGAGTCGCGTTTTCAACTGTATCGGGCAGATGGAAGGATTCGTGTGTGGCTTAAACCCCATGAAGCCATGGATCCCGCCTGTCAACAGAGAACTGTACCGGCTGGTGTGGGGTCCATAATGATATGGGGTGTGTTTAGCTGGACTTCACTGGGACCCCTGGTATGTCTACAAACATCTGTGACCGGCCAATGCTATGTGAGCATCCTTTCTGACGAGGTACACCCGTTCATGTCCTGCATTCATGCTGATGGGTTGGGCCTGTTCCAACAGGACATTGTACCTCCACACAAGTGTTGGAATGCCACATTATGGTTAGAGGAGCATTCATCTGAGTTTGGGGTGTAGCCATTCCAACACAAGTCTCCAGATCTGAACGTGATAGAACACATTTGGGATGCCATGCAACGTGCTATCAAACACAGGAATCTGAGACCTTGTACAGCACATTTCCAGAAGCTAGTGGAGTCCATGTCCCATCGTATTTCTGCAGTCCTGCGCTTCCTTGGGGGACCTACCAAGTATTAGACTGGTGTACCAGTTTTTATGGCACTTCAGTGTACTTCATAAATAGAAGAGGAATGCATTCATAACTGTGTGCATATTAAACTTGGAGTACAAGGTATGAGTTTGCAGGTTGTCCCTGTCTCAGTCAGAGTAAAAACAAATGTCTTAAAAAGGAGTAGTCTAAAACTTACAATAAAAATATATCAGAAGTAAAATCACTCATAGGTGGCATTTTTTATGCATTAGTTGAACTTCACATCTTTACAAGTGGCACAGATCTGTGCCCCAATGTGAAGTGCATCTAATGCATGGGAAATGTTACCTATGAGTGATTTTACTTCTGATATCTTTTTGTTGCAAGTTTAAGACTACTATCTAAAGACATTTGTTTTTATTCTGATTGGGACAGGGACGACCTGCAAACTCATACCTTGTACTCCAAGTTTAATGTGTGTAGAGTTATGTTTTCATTCCTCTTCTATTTATGAATCAAATTCAAACTATATTTTCAGTAATTTTATTAATTTATAAAATGTTAAGTGTGCTTAGTTTTGTTTTTGAAACAGAAATGCTTTGGGGTCTGATGGTAAAGCTAGTGTTCCCCGTAGGTCGTTTTAGCGGGGCTCAACACCGTGCCCTGTTTTGCCTTGTTAAAATCCTTGCTGCCTCCTTTTTTGGACGATAAAATGTCAGGTACCCTTCTCCAAATTTTACCCAGTCACAAATGTACCCGTGTAACTGTGTTGCTCAAAGATGCAAACCTTATGATTAACGAGATCTCATTGAAATTGCAGAGGGGGGGGGGGGGGGGCATATAAGCAGTCTCCCATCCCTAATTTAAGACCTCAGGTTCCAAGTAAAGATAAAAATTTTGACTTGATAAAACAAAGTGGCCAGGCGAAAAAGTTGCTTTACTCGGCAAGCTTAAAAATATGCCTGTCTGCAGTGTCTGGAGGTCAGATTATTTTTTCATTACTAAAGAATTTATTTGCATTTTTTAAAACCCTCCTATAAATTATAAATTAGCTAGCACATTTTCTGTCATCCAACTCACACATGGGGAAAAACAGTGCTCTGCTCAATAAATAAGTTGGCATGATGTACTTATAGATCGACTCTTCAAGAAAATGGGATGCATTTCTTTTCTCCCACTCAAGTTTGGGCTCAAAGTAATGATAATGAACACCTGGGCTGTAGTTGGAATTCTGATGTCACAAGCAGACTTCAGCAGCTCACTTTTTATTAAGTTTCTCAAAAATGCATTGTTTCCTATGATCTTTCAAGTTGGATCAGGTTCGAGTCCTAAGTGAGGCATAGGTGTTGTGTTTTCCGAGGCATTGCGATGGGTGGCTAAGTGGGACAGTTGCCCTGAGTGCTAGTCCATGGGGGTGCTGAAAAGGTTGGAATGATGTTACGTACATTTTTCACATTAAAAAATAATTTCGTTGGAGTTGAAGGTTCACCTCCTTATTGTTTTTGCTTCAAGATTTAATGCCCACCGTTAGCAATTCTAAGGACTATGGCAATTGCTTTGCTGCAGTGAAGTGTATTGAGCAGTGCAGCAGTGGAGTTAACCCCTTACTGATCGCTCCGGTCAATTTGACAGGCTGAGATGTTGATCTCTATTTCTCATGCCCATGATACTGCCGGGCTAAAGTGTTAAAGAAGCTACATACTGAATTGTGCAAACACAACTGATTCATCGTGCCCGGAAAAAGTTCCTGATGTTTTAGTTCTTATTTGGAACACTAGATTGCATCACTAACATGTATGTGTTTTATTATGGAGAATATCTCTGTGATTATTGGCAGCTTGGCAAATTCTTTTATTTTGTTTGCAGAACATAATAAAAGAATTATATTTGTGCATGTTATGTAGTCGGATTATGCAAGCGATTTGGATGATAATTTTAGTATTAATCAATCCAGTAGTGATTCTGAAGTAAGTGAATTTTCTGATAGTATAGATAATGAATCTGATGACAGCAGTGAGAGAGATGGAGCCATATTGTTACCTGGATCTGTATGGCATGAAATTTTGCCTGCTGTGTTAGATCATGCTCCCTCACATTTTTGATTTCTTGAAACACCTTTAAGTTTGGGTGTTATTCAATGTTTTGAACATTTTGTGAAGGAATTTATATGTTGACAAACCAGTATTTTGATACCAAATCCCAGCAGGTTGGCTTTTCCATGAAATTTACTGTATATACCTGCATATAAGCCGAAAGTTTTTGGAAGACATCCTGCTTTCAAAGTTGGTGGGTTGGCTTATATGCCGGTGAGTAAAAAATAGGGCTGGACTTACGTGAATTCTCCCGAGGAATTTACCAACAGATTACGTTTTAGATGGCAGCTTTCTGTATGACAACAAAACAAAAACAAATCCGTTTTTGACCACGATTTTCCACGCCTTCTTTAAAAGTACTTCCAAAAAATATATAAATTATGAAATATTTCCCCCCAGAGTAGGATTCCTACGAGAATAGGGGAAAATCTCCCCAATACTTCGAGACAATGTAAACAAAGCCATTGCTCTTTCCACATTTTTCTTTAATTAACACCCAGCGAAAAATTGTATTTCAACACCGCTGGGATCGAACCCCAGATCTCTTGATAACTAGCCGAGTGCGTTCGCTTTATGCTATGGTGCCAACAATCCACAGCTCTATGTGTGTTTATCTGCAAGCATCTGACTTCACAAATCCATAGGGATGGGCTCAGCAACTGAGACGTCTCCATATGGTGGGGCTTAATGGCACAGGTTAGTCGGTGTTGAAATAAAATTTTTCGGTTGCTGTATGTTAATTAAGTAAAAAAAGTGGAAAGAGTGATGACTTTATCTATTTTCATTGTTTCCACGTATTAGGAAGATTTTCACCATTTCTCTCGCCCTTTGGATTTCTTAGCTATAATTAAATAGCTTGTGTCGTTAAGCCCCACCAGATAGAACGCACTCGGCTGGTTATTGAGAGATCTGGGATTTGTGAATCCCAGCGGTGTCGAAAAACAATTTTTCGATTGCTGTGTGTTAATTAAAGAAAAAACGTGGAAAGAGCGATGACTTTGCCTATTTACCTATGAGAATAAATAATGCTGATATGAAAAGCAAAAAACCTAATCCATTTCAAATTGAGACCATAAAATTTCTTGTTTCCAAACATGGATTACAATACCTACTTCCTATATGCAGCCGTGTAACGCGTAGGCTGGCTAGAAAGTACAAGGCCATGCCATTAGAGAGATGAGTTCCCTCCGTTTGTGACATCAGTCTCATGTTACACGGCCTGATACGTTGGTGTAATGTTTGACATCATACACGACAGCAGTGAAAACCAGTCAGAAGCCTGGGTTTCTGTGTGATGTCGCAAAAAAGGAACTCTTCTCTCTAATGTCATAGCCTTAGTAACACCATCTTTCAAACTGGACACCTCAGGAGAAGAAGCAGTGCAACACCCGTCTCAAATTCTTGGAAAGGTGTGCCGACTGTTTTTCTATTTTCTTAACATTGTTTTTAACATTTCTTTAAATTTTAAAATAAAGGAAGTTGGGAAATTTTCATGTGTTTTTAACGTTGGCTCCCATTCCAGACACAAAACTGTAAAAATAAATCACACAGGCAGCTGTCCCCCTCCCAATTTTATTTTAGCTTTTATTCTTCCATATTTTTCAAACAGATAACTTGATGAGATATACAGTCAAACCCCTATTTAACTGACTGCGATTTAACGAATTCCGCGATTTTATGTACATTTTTTATGGTCCCGACGGAACCACATTGAAATTAATGCTTGGCGTTTCCCGATTTAACAAACACATTTCCTCAATTTAGCGAACGTTTTTATTTTTTTAACCACAAAACTATGTTAACCAGCATTTTCACGTTAGAAGTTAGCTGAAATGCAATCCATTGATGATGTTTTCGATTAACTGATCGGACTAAATGCATCAGATTCTGATGAAGAAGATGAAGCAGAACTGAAAGTTAGCTGCTTTAGTGATGCTGGTAACAGCATAGAATGTGCTAAAAAGTACTTGATGCCCTTCAATATTAATGATGTTTTTCGTGCACTTCATTAAATTGAAGCTCCAATTTATAATGCTAAACCTTCAGAAAAAACATAAGCAATCTTCATAAAGCATTTCTTTTTTACAGTGTAAAAAGTCAATCAATACATATTCTGTTTTTAAAAGTTAATTAGTACTAATTAATGTTTGGTTTTGTGCAGTTTAGGATACTGAAATCATTATTTAAGAAGCTAAATGCTCGAAAAAAACAACTATCGTATTTTTCTTGCAATTTTAAAGTACGCTTAAATTGTGATGCTACATATTGAAGTCTAATATCTACGAATTATGTATTTAATATGCAAAGAAAATGTGTATGTATTATAACATTTTTGATAGTAAATTCGTAGTTAAAAGTACTGTACATAATTTAAATTTCACTGAAACAAAGAGAAGGCGCAGTGGTCTAAGGCGCTGGCCTCTGATCATTCGTCCGTAAGGGGTCCGGGTTCGAATCCCGGTGAGGCATGGATGTTGTGTTGTTGTGTTTGTCTTACGGCACTGGCTTTCTCCCTTCCCTGGAACCAGTGACCCTAAATTAGGGACGGGCGACTGCTTATAGCCCATTGAGTTGCTCACGGTGGTCGTTAAACCTCCAATCAAAAAAAAAAAAAAACTGAAACAAAGAGAACTTAGTTGCTTACGTATTCTGTAACGAACACTAACTTACTTTCATTTGAAAGGCTTCCTCGATTTAAAGAATTCCGCGATTTTATGTACAAGACTGTTCGTCCCTTGAAGTTTGTTAAATCGAGGTTTGACTGTAATTGCTTTTTTCAGTTTGAATCTAGGAAGTGATATACCAAGCACATTTGGTACGTGGCATTTCAGAAGATAATGGTCCCAATTTTTCCTTTCTTTTTTTTATTGGGCACAGGGGCCTAAACTTTCATCTAACTGAAAATTAGATTAAGGCTATTTTTTTTTTACGAGAGCCATATTTTCAAAGCGTGTACTTTATTTTTGTGGCCATTGACATCCCATCTTCACAACTTTTTTTTTTCTCTTTTCGCTTCCAGATAGCTTCATTTCAGTTAGATTGATAAGGTGTTTTTTTTTTTTTGTTTTCTTTTCTTTCTATTGTGTTGTCGGAAAAGTCATGATATATTTTGGCACCCGATGGCGGTTGGGAAGTTTTGGAAGTACTAGAGGCATGTGCAGCTCTGCTATCGCTATGGCATTTGACAGGTGCCAGTTCTAGCTGCAGTCTAAAAGGAATAATGAGCGATTTGGTTGATTTGCAGAGATTTGACGTCAAGTTGAAGATGGAAGACCAAACTGTGCATTTTTGCCATATGTTACTGTTTTACTTCCGTAAAGGGAAGAACGTTCCTCAAGCTTGTGTAAAGTTGAGTAAAGTGTACGGTGATAATGCTCTACAAGAACGTGAGTGCCAGCGGTGGTTCGCAAAATTCCGTGCTGGTGATTTTGACCTCAACAATGCTCCTTGGTCTGGGAGGCCCACCGAGGTTGATGACGACCAAATCAAGGCATTGATCGAGTCAAACCCACGTTACATGACACAAGAGATTGCAGACACATTGCACATCCATCATTCAAGCGTTCACGACCACCTGAAGAAGCTGGGATACGTAAGCAAGCTCATTGTGTGGGTTCCTCATGAACTCAAAGAAGCTCAATTGACAGCGCATATAAACATCTGCGATATGCTCATTAAACATGAGGAAAACGATCCTTTTTGAAGTGACTGATAACTGGTGATGAAAAGGGGATTGTGTACAACAATGTGCTGCACGAACGGTCTTGGTCCCGATGTGCTGCTTCGTTTCAAACTACATCCAAAGCAGACATTCATCAGTGGAAGGTTCTGGTCTCAGTGTGGTGGGATTTTAAAGGTGTCGTGTTTTCCGAGCTCCTACCACGGAACCAAACAATCAATTTGAATGTGTACTGTTGGCAATTGGACAGTTTGAACGAATCCATCATCCAGAAACGTCCAGAGCACATTCATCGTAGTGTTGTGTTCTATCACGACAACGCGAAACCACACACAAGTTTGATCACCCGCCAAAAATTATTGGAGCTTGGGTGGGATGTGTTGCCCCACCCAGCATACTCGCCTGACCTTGCGCAGTCAGACTTCCACTTGTTTCGCTCTTTTCAACAGTCCTTGCGTGGCATAACGTTCAATTCAGATGATGCTGTAAATCAGCACCTTGTACAGTTTTCTGCCATGAAAAACAGGTCCTTCTATGAATGAGGTATTCTGCAGCTCACTGAAAGATGGCAAAAGGTTATTGAACGAAACGGGCATTATATCGTTGATTGATCTTTGTTCTTTCTATCAATAAACAACCTCTGCAAAGCATGGCTAAAATACGTCATGACTTTTTCAACAACCAAATATATATATATTTTTTCAAAAACCATATTTTTGCGCATTTTTATCATCTGTCTTCTATTTTACACGTTCGCATTATCGGCATTCTGGAAGCTGATGGTCACAATTTTTTTTTTATTGTTTTCTTCCAGATAGTTTAACCTCAAATTGATGAGGTGAGAAGTTTTTTGCCTTACAAGAACCATTGCCAGTTTCCTCACTTTAATATTATGGGGTTTTTATTATCAATGAAACTGCTCCCATCATATTTTCACAAATTCACTAAATTTTTCTTAGTCAATTCACAAAATGGGTTTCAAACAAAAATCTTATATGGACCCCTGTTTTACAAATTTGGCAAAAGCACTGTTTCCAAAGTTGACATGATCCCCCCCCATCCCCTCTATCAACTCGGTTACCTAAGTAATCACCTGGTGAGGCCCCTAGTACAATATAATTGCTGCAGGAAATAGTAAGGGCAGAATGTCTATCAGGAAAAACATCCTTCGAAAAAGGGAGTTGAAGTTTAATCAATTTACTAAATACAAAATAAAAACAAACAAACTTGGATTTCAAATGATTTGTTATTTCATATACACTCTCTGACCATTATTTTAAAAAAAAGCACAACTTATTTAAAGAATGATGTTTAAGTTCTGAATGAAATAAAATAGTTCTAATTTCTTCAGTATTTCTTATCAGGGAAAAGGTATCATAGTTTGACTATTGTAGCTAAGTTGCGCTATTATCACAATCGCAAATTGGCTTATTTTTTAAAAGTTTGCTTTGTCACAGTGCAGAACAATAAATTGTATGGCAAAATTAACATTGAGGCATCCCTTTACCTTGCAGACAGTTTTTAAGTTTTCCTTTCTGCATTGCAGGCAGACTTCTGAAAAAGATTCTGCTCCAGGGTATAGACACACAGTGAGTCAGACACCACATAAATTGCTTAGCTGTTGGAGTGGGCCACAGCCAGTCAGGCATCTCTCTCCTCTCATGAGTTTTCACGACAAACGTTGGTGTGTGCGTTTTCTGCTCTGCACTGGCGAAAGCCATTCACACTATCAAACAGCAATAGCACAGTGCTTTACGAAAGGTGATAAAACTTGGAAAAAAGCTGACTTGTCCTGGTTACTTCTTGAGTGAAAGAACTGTGGGATGCAATTTCACCAGAAATAGTTCTAAAGTCTCTCAAAAATGCTGCATGAATAATGCAATGGATGTTACCAGTGTTAGAAATTAGGAAATCAAAGGCAGGCGTCAAAAAAACTCCTACTGTTTTTTTTCTAGGTGCCAAAATGTAATTCCTAATTGCCATTCTTAAAAATTATAACATGCTCATATTTTTGTTGGTAACTTACTCTTGTAATATCTAACGGCAGTGAGAATTTGACCAATGAAAGCACAGTAATAAGGTCAGCAATGAAACTCCTTAAACAAGTTTGCAGAAACAATATTGTACAAATTAAAATTTTTATTTGCCAAAATGCTTTTCGATGGAATCCCCCCCCCCACACACATTTATCTTATTGTAAAATCCAAAATGAAAATCCGTAAATATTTACACAAGTGTGCAGAAAAAAATACCTTGCAAATTAAAATTGACTTACCAAGATTCTTTTAAATTGAATTTTCTTTTCCCATTCATTTTACCATAGCTTAAAAAGCTTAAAATCAAAAGAATAAGTACTGGATGTAAATGTTTATCTTTCAGTCTGAATATTAAGCAAACAGGAATTTTTCTGCACCTCGAGAAAAAAAAAAATATGTACAATATATTTCAATAAGTTTTTGCCAAAATTTTAGTAAGAAGGCGTGTTTAACCAGAAAATAGCCGAGCAAATGCCAACTGCATTGGGTAAGATAAGAAGCTGTGCACTCACCTCATGTGTAAGTTGCTTTTATGCAATTAAATGCTTTCCCCATGCAGCTGGCCTTTGCTCTGCTATTTTATGGTAAAACATACCTTCCTAGTAAAATTTTGACAAAAAACTACCTTCATAATATTTATGGATGTGTTTTAGGGTGGTCCTTATAAACTAAGATTAAAAATGTTCATTTCTTTCCTGTCAATATTCACTGGATTGAGAAAGTGATATACCTTGAACTTTCAGCTGATCTGGCAATTTTAAGAGGTGTCACATGGAGTTCGAACTTTATATATTTCTTTACTTAATGAAACACGAGACGTTACATAAGAATCTGCCTCTTAAATTCTTTTATTGTAGAAGTAAATAAAGGAATGGCATTGTCCATAAATAAACATTAAACACTCTTCAGTTATTATTCAGTTTGCTGTTTACTGTCACTCGCGGTCATTTTTAGTGCATTATGAAATTTCTTCCTATGTTCCTCCACAATTTGCAGCAGGTACTGTTTCTGGTCTTCGTTATTAGTGAGAATGCTGTTGTTGTAGTCCTGCATCAGCGCCACTCCTCACTCAGCTGAGTCGTTTACTACCTTCAGGGGTTTAGAAGTATTCATTGCTGATTGATAATCGGATGATCTGTCCCACTCGCTGGGGTCAACAGACAAAAACTCGGTGTCTATGTCCAGCATTTGGAAAATATAATGGGACGAGCTGGTCACAAAGTCGGCCACCGTCTTTTCATGAATACATTGGGTCACCATCAGATTGATTCTCTTTGCAGGGTTATCCGTGCCATCCTTATTTAACGCATTGATCATGTCCCTCTTCACTGTCAAGGATACGTCAGAGTCAAAGAAAAACAGCAACACCAACAATTCGTTCAGATACCACAGATGTCTGGAAAAGGCTTTAATAGCTGCACTTGACACGACTTTGTCATTATAAGTCACCAGTTGTTTAAAAAAAGTAAGGTCGTTGGCTAGGGCAGCAGCTGCCAGTGGGGCCACAAACCATGATCTGACGTACAAGCTAACGGCAAAAGCTGCAAATCTCTTTATAGCGGCTTGCTCACGTTTTGTCATTTTAAATTAAAAATGAAAAAGGCATATTTTTATTGCGTAAATGACACGAGCTATCCATTTAGCCCGGTGGAGGGCTCCAGGCTGCATGAACTGGATTCCTCTGGAAGGACTGGCACCTAGGTAGATTATAGTCAATTCTAGCAGTTCCTGGTAGTTGTCTGGTGGTTGGCTGTCAGTTAGCTGCTGCTCACAGAAGTTGATAATATTTTTTTTTCTGTTCCGTGACCTCTTCTTCGATGACTTCAAAATTCTTCTGGTTGATAAATTGCCAATGCTTTTGGAAGCGCTTAAAAAGCAGGATGTCGGGACCAGTAGAGTGGATGTCGCATGCGGCAAAGACTCTGTGGGCCATAATCTCCATAATGTGGTGGCCACATGTGAGATTCAGCAGGTCTCTTCCCAAATTGAATTCAATAAGTTTGCAAGCCCCTGCCCTGTGACCGGTGTTACTAATCGTGTCGAATGACATTGCTTGAATGCGATCCTTGATCCCCCATTCTTCTAGGCAATCCACCACAGCTTTGGCAGTTTCTTCACCTGTTCCGGAGTGAAGTTTTTGAATGCCAAGAAGTTTTGACACTCCTGTCCCAGAAACAAGAACTGGCAGTCAGTCCACTTTACCTGTCCCTGTGAGCTCCGGAAGGATTTCCCCGTCCCAGTGGACTGTGAGAGGAATTTGGGCATCAAAGGTTTTTTTCAGAAAGTCTGCAGTTTTGTTCCTTGCGTCAAGTCTTGATCTACGGTTGATCAAAAATTCTTTTACATTATGTCCCAGAGTGGCAGCAGTTGCTGAGAGCATGTAGACTGCATTTCGGTCGCTCACCGTAGTGCGATCAAGTGCTGAGGCAAGCGCTGGCAAAACAATGTTCTTTCTCACTTGTTTCATTTTCTTTGGAGAACCCGCTGTGGCTGCTTTGCGATCTTCCTCTTCAGCGCTGCTGCTACTCGATGAGGCTAGTTCAACCTTTGCAAATAATTGATCCCTTTCTTCCGCATGTTTTTGTTTCAGTCGCTCAAATTTGTCTTCTTTCTCTCTCTTTCAGGCTTCCTGCCTTGCTAACTTTTTGTCTTCTCCACAAATGTATCCTTTCCTTCCCTTCTCTCTTTGGCCCAATAGAAACTCTGTCTTCAAAAATGGTAATCATGTCAAGGGCGTTGGCATGGGCGATATCGAAAAGATTGGCCAATTCCTTGGTGAAGAGTTTTTCCTTATCTATCTGCGGTTCAGATCGCCAAGAACTTCCCTTCCAAAGAGCACGCCACTGGTTGTACTCCTTCTGAACCTTCGAGATGATGTTGTAGTCAGCTATGATAGGTATTCGGGCTTTTCCCCAGATTGACAGGAGCTCTTGCGTTATAATGCTTGAAGCATTCTTAACTGCGTTCTTTTCCGTTTTTATAAGGAAGAGCAAACAATGCAGAACCTCTCCTTTCGACGGGGGCTTCTTATCCGGAATAATATCACTTGCTTGCCCGACCAGCTAGACTTCGGAGTTTTTGCGAGTTACAACTGAAGCGCGTGAAGCTGAAGCCATGTTCATTGTTCATACTTGTTTTGTTGTTACATTACACTAACTTACTGGCGACTGGAGATCAGTGCGTTCAATTGCTGCAGAGTGCGCAATCACATAAGGGGAATTCCTGTACTATGTTCCAATGGCGTATGCTCGAATCTACGAAGGAGGTGGTCACGCTTGCAAGGTTATGAAGCAGGAAAGATGGATGTTTCCTGTGGACTTCTTTTTCGTCTGCTGTGTGCATTTAAATTTTGCAAGCGTTGTCATATCCTTGAATTCCTTATGTTAACTGCCGATACAACCTACTTACGAAGTTTGGATTCGATGTGACCCGTCATAAAAATCTCTAATCATCACCAAATTTTTTATGTGATGTTTTTTTGACAGACACAACAATATTAGGGGGTAAGACTATTAAAAATTAAAACAAAAAATTACTGTGTAAATAAGGACCACCCTAATGTGTATAGGTTTTTGCAAATTTAATCTTTAAAATCTGGCCGTCTAGTACTTCCTAGTGTAACATCTTTCCATCACAGATCAATGACTTTTGTGGCAGAGAAATCAAGACTTGGGCCAATGTTTGAATAGTGAATATTCCATAACTGCATCTTAATTCATTTCTGAAAAAAACAAAACAAAAAAAACTGGTCTGTCAGGCTTTTGAAAGACTGTACCAAAACTTGTGTGTGTTTTGCTTCACAGATTCAGATTCTATACACTCAAACGTCAAAAAGAGTTCCATTGTGGAGGGAGGAAATCTGCAGTCTATCTCAATCGCAAAAGATAAAATAAACCTTCACTTGACATTGTGATGTGCAAGTTTAGTATTCAAGGGTCAACTAATTTATTATTTTTGAACATATTTTCCTTCAGCTCTGAAAAAAAGTATCTTTTTGAATACTATGTATGAGATGTTTACAGTTCATGTAACTAAGACTCGGTTGATTCAGCCATTTTTCTGGTAAGAGGAATGTCCAGTTTTTTACTTTGCAACTATTTATGGAGGGAAATAGCATTTTACAATAATTCAGGACAGTGGAAACATCACGAAAAAAATTACGATTACAAATTTTTTTTCGCTCCATCAGACTTCCGTTTTCGGAAATTTTTTCTCCCACTTTCAAGCTGAAACACAGTTATCAAAGAAAATTAAATTTTACAATAATACCGGGCAGAGGGAATGTTGCGAAAAAAAAATGATTATAGATTAAATCTGCAATTAGTCTTTCCGTTTTTGAAATACGAAATTCCGTCCCCAACCGGAAAATTCCCCCACCCCGAACAAATCACCTTCAGTTTTGCTTTGTTCTCGAGAACGACGCAGATCATGACAACAACGTCAGAGTTCCTTGAATCTGCGGAAGAAAGTCATGCCTAAAGTTTAACAGAAAATTTTTGCTCTGTCGAACTTCCGTTATCGGAAATTCTTGTCGACACTTTCAAGCTGAAATACAAACATTTATGCAATAGATTGATATTTAGGAACAATACTGAACAGAGAAAACTTCGCGAGAAAAAGAACTTACGATTGCAAGGGGAAATTTCGCTTCATTTAACTTTTGCTTTCGAAAGTTCAGATAAATGGAATATCGTTCCCCAGACGAAAAACGACCCCATCCCACATACTCACACGCTAATTCTTTGAAAATAAAGCATTATCTTCAGTTTTTTTTTTCAATCTAAGTATAACCGAAATGTGGTGAAAAAAGCGATATCCCGCGAATCCGAGGAAGAATCTCATTCCTGATTCGTATGCAAAATGAACTGCTCATGCGGCTACATGTGGAAGCTGATTCACGTGTCCATAAACTGCTTATGTTCCCGACATGAACGATGCATTCCATTGCAATTTTCGAAACTCTGAGCGGTCCGTTTCTAATGCACGGATTTTCACATAGGATATGTTTTTAACACGCAAAGTTTGCAAGTGGTCCAAAGACGGACCTAAGATTTTATATTTATATATATTTTTTCGTAAAATTTTGTAAAGTTATTAGGCAGGAGACTCGACAAACAACTTTATTTCGGAGGGGATTTAAAAATTTTCGGCGGAAATCAAGCCATCCTGCCCTGAATTTTAATCTTTGGAATTGCTTGACTCACTCACTGGCCAATCATATGCCCAGCATCCACATGACGACTTGATTAGTAAGTAGCATCATCACAATGGGCACGCTCCTTTATTCATCGCATAAACTGGCAAGAGTTGAATGACGTTGGAACATGAAACGCGATGACGAAACGCTCGGTTAGCGCACTAAACCTAGTCGTCAAATTTGACGACCAAGCACAAATATTTAGTTGTAAAAACCAAGTTTGAAGTGGCAAAATACGACTAACAACTGCTAATTTTGAACACTGGATGTTACTGAAGTTATTTTTAAACTCTGATAGTGAATCGTACTTCAAAGGTTTTTACAGAAGATAATCTCAGAAATTTGCATAATTCATTTCAATAAATATATTTTCCAAACTCTTGAAATTTAATGTCAACTTATGTGGGTCAAGGTTTTTCACAAATTTTTAATACAAGGGGGTCCACTTATGGGTCCAATTATGTACAAGGGGGTCCACTTGTACATGAGATAGGCTTATAGGCAAGTATATATGATATATTTTTATTACAGTTTAAATTTTGTTCAAAAATTAAAAATAATTGTATATTTCCTGTAGAAACTTAGTAAATTTCTTGAATGAAAATTACAGGTAATTTTTTTTGATGGTTTTTGTTAATAAGTGATCCTTAAGTAGTTAAGAGCAATAAAGAAATATTCACCACAGAGCAGCATACAAGACCTAGAATCTTTGAGCATCCAATTGATTTCCACGTCCATCAGGCTCATACAGTGTTGCCAACTCTTGAAAAGAATGTATGGATGAAAAGTGAAAAAAAATACAAACCACGTTACAACACCTGACTTTACGCAGGTGTTGTAACATCTATATTCAAAACTTAGCAAAGATTTAGAAATATTTTTTTTTTTTTAAAACTTATTTGGAGAACGTTGAAAGATTATTGGAGATCTTCAAATATGATTGGAGGGGCTTCAGCTCCCTTGAAATGGTCTAATGATGTCACTAGTTAAAATGAATGCTTTTAAAAAAGTGTATTATGGTATGATTATGAAATTAAATTTGCTATAAATAAACTTTTAGAATAAATTCAATAATGAAATTGAACAAATATTTCTTGAGTAAGTGCTTTCTGATGCTCAAGTCATTTCCCTAAACCACTTTCTCAATGGTCTGTGTTGTTTTTGTTTCCAAGGGGCACAAATTAAATATTGTGCATCTTGCCCTGGGCACCCAGTCACCTTTGCTGTGCCACTGTGCTTGTTCTATGATGCTGGTTCTCTCCCTTCCCTTGAAAATAGACCTACATTTACAAATGGGTAATTCCTTATAGCCTTAGGTTACTCATGAGAGATATAACCCTCCCTGAAAATTGTTTAATAGGAACAATGCACATGAAACCTCTGGCATGTGGTGGGTGCTGCTGGCCACATGTTTTATAATAAAAAAATATACAGTAAAATTTTTGAATGGCAAGAAACATCATCTTGACACAAATTTTCATGTTCAGATTTTTTACAAGAATCAGTCCAGTAGTGTTTTTGTTTGTGTGCATATGTCGAGTTAACTTTGATTTATCAAGGGACCTTTTTTCACTGTATGGATTACTTTTTCCACATCTGAATGTCAAAAAATACCAAGAACTTTCCATATCTGTTTTAAAATATCTGTCTTCATAAAAATATTTTCACCGGTTTTGAATCCCGGTGAGGCATGTATGGTGTTTGTCTTATGGCACTGGTTCTCTCCCTTCCCTGGAACTGGTGACCCTAAGTTAGGGACGGATGACTTATTATAGCCCATTGAGTTGCTCACGGTGGTCGTTAAATTCTCAATCAAAAAAAAAAAAAAATCCATTTCACCGTTTTTCTGTGAACATGTACCACTTTCAGAACGTCTAAATGCTAACAACATTCACTTATCAGTTTTCCTAAACAATATGCAATGATTCTTTGTTTTGAAAATTCATTATTTATTTACTTATTTATTTATTTATTTTTTTGAGATAAAGGATCAAAACTTGGCTTTCCGTGAAGTATGCTGTCAGAAAAATTGAATGCACATCTAAAAAGTGAAGCCTGTTATAAAGCAAAGCTGATTTAGACAGCAACCTGCTGCAATATGCAGGGGTAGAAAAATATTCTGAAATCTGGTGGCCAGTTAACCTTTTTAGTGGCCAGAATCAAAACATTGGACCAGTGGGGGGTGGGAGCGGTGGAATATATACATATATGAGATTCCGCTTTTTTGAATTCCGCTTTTTTTGTCATCATTTGGGTTATTCTCGAAATCGACGCAAAACTAAACAAATTTTGGAGGATTAGTTGGGGGAGGGGGTTGTCATTTTTTGGTCTGGAGATGGCATTAAATACCTGCCAACTTTTACGCATTACGCGTAAAATTTATGCATTTTAACTGTTCTTTGCGATTTTACGTATAGATCACTATTTTTTTACGCATTTCCGTATGGTTAAAAAAAAAAAAAAATTAAATCTTCCTTGAGAAATGTTTGTTAATGTTTCAAGTAAATCATACCTGCCAACTCTTCCGGAATTTGCGGAAGTTTTCCGTTTTTATACGGTCTTCCAATTTTACGGCCTGAATAACTTTTCTTCCGGATTTTTAAAATTTTCTGTATTTTTTGTTAAAAATATCCTTATAAATAAAATATATAACAGAGATGGGAATTTTGCGAAATTGTGCGCCAGAACACCCGTGCCCTGTCGTCATCGTCGGGACTTTGGCACAGTAAATTCTCCGTGCACACTGTTATGCTTGACGCTGAATAAAGATCATGTGGTGGGAAGAAAGATTCAGACTCCAACTACTGCAGATTTTACGTAGTTACTATGGAAATAGTCGGTCCTCTACGGACGACGGAAAATATCGAGTGTGCTATTATAATAATAAGTCCACTACGGACGACGGAAAACATCGAGTATGCTACAGAAATCGTCGGTCTGCTACGGATGACGGAAAACATCGAGTATGCTATGATAATCGTCGGTCAGCTACGGACGATGGAAAACATCAAGCATGCTATCGATAACGTAGGTCCACTACGGACGACGGAAAGCATCGATTATGCTCTGGAAATCGTCGGTCCGCTACGGACGACGGAAAACTTTGAGTATGGTATCAAAATGTGATATAATTTGTTTATATTATAAACATCTAAAAATTATAAAATGCACAAATATTTGCATTTATTTTTACTTGTACATAGCTAAATTCATTATAAATGTTATTTCCGCATAGTTAAAAAATCATTATAAATGTTGTTCGTGCATAGTTTTAAAAAAACTCATTAGAAATGTCATTTGCACGCAATTTTACACATTTGAATTTTCTCAGGTTGGAAGGTATGACTATATTTCGTTTTTCAAAACTTTCGAAAACGGAAGTTATATACAAAGTGAAAATTTTTCCTGTTTACTTCTTCTTCTTGCGATGTTTCTTCTGCACAGTATTATTGTTAAATATAATTTTATTCCATAAATATTTGCATTTCAGCTTGAAAATGGAAGTTAGTGCGAAAATTTGCGTGTGATCTTCAGGCACGAGATTCTTCAGTCGATTCAAAGAATTCCGCCTTTTCCATTGTCACTTGGATGGTTCTCGAGATCAATGCAGAACTGAACAGAAATTTGGGAGGGATTGGTAGTGATAATGGTGGGGTCGTTTTTCGTCGATGGGTGGAATTCCGACTTTCAAAACTTTTGGAAACGGAAGTTAGACGGAGTGAAGGTTTTTCTTGTAATTGTAATCCTTTTTTCTTGCGATGTTTTTTCAGCCCAGTAGTGTTAAATATAATTTTATTCTTAAAATACTTGTTTTGCAGCTTCAAAATGGAGGAAAACTTTCTTAAAACAGAAATCGAACAAAGCGTAGATTTTGCTGATAATCATCATTTTTCTCTCCGCAATATTACATTTATTCTGCATTGCTGTTAAATGTAATATATATGTGTGTGTGTGTGTGTGTGTGTGTGTGTGTGTGTGTGTGTGTGCTCCAGCTTAATATCTACATAATTAGTTTCAGTGAACAATTTTGTCTTGCTCATGCGGCGTTATGTTCCCACTGTTTAGCAGCACGCTCTCATTTTTCACCTGTGCGGTTAAAAAGTTCAGCTTATTTTTCCTTAGTCAGTTTCATGTATGCGTATAGTATCAATGTCATGTACACTTCTGTCCAAAAAATAATGTTTTACTCTCGATCATTAGCTTGTCCTTCACTGGGAGGGGGGGGGGGGTCTTCATTTTTTTTTTTTTTCTGGGGCTTGCAAAAACTTGAATTAAATGTTCTTCAGTGATGTTTTCCCTGGTGGCCTGGACAATTGTTTTAGTTGCCCTGGACCACCAGGTGACCACATTTTTCGACCCATGGCAATACATATCTAGCAGTCTGTGCTGCCAATTATCGCAAACACTAGTCTAGTTGCTCTGTAAAATCATTTACAAATCACAAGAACATATGGTGTTTGTAGTGAACAGTTCAATAAAAGTCACACATACTGAGATAGGAGTTCATATTCTTTCACTCTTTCAACTACCGTATATACTCGCGTATAAGTCGACCCCCTCACTTTCAGAGGAAAAATCGTAAGAAATCGGAAACTCGTGTATATGTCGATCCCCACTTTCAGAGGAAAAATCGTAAGAAATCGGAAACTCGCGTATAAGTCGATCCCGGAATGAGAAAAAAAAAATTTCAATGAATTTATTCAAAAACATTTGAAAACGGAAAAAATTATATATATAATACTAAATTTAATTTGCATACCCAAAAACTTCTTCGGAACCCTTCAAAATCCGATTCCGAGTCAGACTTGCAAAACAGTTAAAAAAAGTCTTTCTCTGTCATCGGCGCGTCATCATAAACATCAGTATTCCCATCTATGCCTGTGTCATCAGAATCACTGTCATCATCACTCATAAAAAAATCTCATCATCCTCTGTGCCATCAAGTTTGTTACTAATGCAACATTTCTTGAACGATTTCACGACCATTTCCGCAGGTATCGCATCCCAAGCATCCTTGACCCATCGCGCAATCAAAACGATATCCGGCTTCTTTAGATTTCCGCCCTTGGTTTCAGTCGGCAAATCGGAACTTATCCAATCTGCCCAATATCCCCGCACATTGTCCTTGAAGGGCTTATTAAGGCAGACATCTAGTGGTTGAAGAACAGATGTCAACCCACCTGGGATGACAGCAAGAGTTGTTTTTGAATTTTCTGCAGTTTTTTTCTCTTCTGCACAACGGTGTGCAACAAACATATCCCACACCAAAAGAGAAGGTTTCCTCAAAAGTGCACCTGGCCTTTTGTTCCACACATTCTGTAACCAGTCAATTGTTCCGGATTCGTTCATCCATCCTTTTTCATGGGCACGAACGAGCACACCAGACGGAAAGACAACGCTTTTCAGTAGAGTTTTGCGTTTGAAAATAGTTACCGGAGGTAGGTTACTGCCATCGGCCAAACAGGAAAGAACAACCGTGAAACTGGATTTTTCGTGGCCAGTCATTTTGATCAAGATATTTTTTTCGCCCTTTTGGTTCACCGTCTTATTTCCAGGAAGGTCGAAACACATGGCGGTTTCATTCATGTTCCCTATTTGGGAAAGTTCAAAAGCAGTCTCTTTTCTCTTTTGAATTACGTACTCTTGATATTCCATTATCTTTGCTTCGAGGTCATGAGGTAAATTTTGTGCAATTTTGGTGCGCTGGCGTAGACACAACCCATAGCGGTTCATGAACCTTGTGCACCAACCTGGTGAGGCACGAAAAGTGTTATTTGCGGCTGCAAACTTTTCACCTTTTGCGAGCTTCATTGCTCGCAAACGTATACCAGTTCGCGTTACAATGTAACCATTTTGTCTGCAGCCCACAATCCAATCATTCAAGACACTTTCCAGCTCTGGGAAAGATGTTGTTCCACGGCGCAGCACCTTTTGCGATTTTGGGATTTTCACCAAGTCCGTTTTTTTACGCCAATCTCGAATCAGTTTTTCGTTAATGCCAAATTGACGTGATGCAGCACAGTTGTTAGTATTTTCTGCAAAAGAAACCACTTTCAACTTGAATCCTGCGTTATAGGACATCCGTTTCTTTACACAATCCGTGTCACCCATAATAGGAGAAGCGAGACACGTGCGATTAAGAACAAGCAACACCTAACACTGGCCGTCGCATGGCTCCGTTACCAAAGAAAAACGCTTCGCGCGATGTTCTTTGCCGTTACGTCGAAGATCAGTGCAATCAACTGGTAGTCGGAAGGGCGGAGCTTTCTATGCGCGGCTGTGACTGTGCTGTGGATATGCAAAGCCAGGAGAGAGACTTCTCAAAGCGCAGAGAAATTCTTAGGTTTGTGATTTCGTAATTTTACCACATCGGCGTTTTTTCTTTCTTTCTTTCTTTCTTTTTTTCTTTCGGAGGGTTGCGATTTCGTAATTAATACCGCATCGGTATTTTTTTTTTTTTTTTGGGATGGATTGCCTTTTGCCTTACGGGAAGAACTTTTGGACTTACGATTTTTTTAGACCCCACGTATAAGTCGACCCCATTACTTTGAAGCTCTCATTTTGTCCCAAAGTTCTCGACTTATACGCGAGTATATACGGCAGTTCTCTCAGTATGTGGATGTGATCTATAGTGCCATTGCTAATCCTGAATCCAGTTTGTTCATTTGGTTGCATCATGTCCAATGTTTCATTCATGTGATGTAATTGTACCTTTGCAAAGATCTTGTAAAAAACTGAAAGGAGGTTGTTCGCTTTGTAGTTCTTAAGATCCCTAAGGTCTCTCCTGCTTTATATAGCAGGATCATTGTAGCATTGTTTCAGTCATCAGGAATCTTCCGTTCAGTGAGGCATCTAGAGAAAACTTGGGCTGGAGTGCAGTTTTTGTCTTCATTTGGCTTCCTGTACAATGTCAATGGTAATTTCATCTTCCTGTGGAGCTCTTCACCGTTTCACATTCTTAATTGCATGTATAACTTTTTCCAGGAGAACTGGAGACACTTTAGAGCCTGAATATTTCTTTGTCTATATCATTTGTTTTGTACACTTTTGTGCAGAACTCTTGAACTTCCTGCAAAATTTTGCCTCTATTTTTTTTTGTTTGCGTTTAATGTATGTACAATCGCGGCCAAAAGTCCTGCACCAGTAGACCGAAAGTCAATTTTTGATGTTTGAAGTCAACTTATACAATGTAATGGTAAAGTCAGGAAGACATGTTATACATCATTTTAAGGGAAATTTTATGCTGAATTCAAATATTTTTACAGAATGTTATTACCAGTAATAGAAGTGGAGTTACAAGCAAAAATGTGCAAGTGAGGAAACGCAAAAATCTAGTTCTGTAAAAGCGTTCGCGCCCTCTAATCCACTATAGCTTTCTCCGACGTCTGCTGGTAAGATATAAAGGGATGTAGAATTGTCTACCAACTTAGAACACAGCTGCTTGTAGTCAGTTGACGGAAGTTTATGCAGAATTCCTGGTGATGTTTGAATTTCGGAATGCCAAAGACTCGAAAATTGGTCCTGCCTCTTCAAACCAGGGCAAAAATTATTACTTTGCATGAACTTAGATTCAGTAACTTGTACAAAAATCTAGCGGATAATGCTTACCTTGGCATTCCTTTCTAGCGACGGGAACATTTCACGCACATGTTTTCCGGTCTTTGTTGATGTTATTGTCCTAAAGTCGGTTGTATGCGATGACTGGCTTTACTTCTCACACTTTTCGCTGGGTATACTCATTGGATCTTTGCCTTAGGATTCAAACACATCAATTTTTACCGTTCTTTATACTGAAATTTTCGCCCATACTCTGGGCATCTTCAGGAGCGTGGCGACTTTACCACCGATGTTCGTGGTTAACTTCGCGCTAATGGAGTCCGATACTCCTTGTTGCCATTAGTCGGAAATACTTTCCTGGATATATTTTGTGATCAAGCCGGCTGGCGCCATCTATGTTTCGTTAAGAACACTTTTTTTTTTTTTTTTTTTTTCTTTTCTCCTATCCTGGTTTTCTTGTCTTTTTTGCCGGTTTTTCTTTGTTGTTGTTTTTCTTGTGTTATTAGTTCTTTCCACAGGCCCGATAATGTGCTAGGGTCGTTCTGGTTACATACCCTTGCTTTATTTTTGTAGATTAATATTGCTTCTTCCCTCCTCATTTGCCTTTCCGATTTTTTATTCTTTTTTAGCATTTTAATTTCATCGAACTTTGGGAATGTCCGGTTTTCCATGCAGAATTGCACTAAAGCAGTTGTGGCTTCTTTTTTTGCCAGTTAGATATGTGTTGTTTAAGTCTTTTTTTTAATGTTTTTCGTACTTCCAATGTACGATATTGGGGTATGTCTGCAATTGGAATTTCGTAGGTTCCTAATTCTTCTAGCATTTTTTCCTCTGTTTTTTTGTTGACAGTCATACTTTTCACGGTGTGCACTGAGCTTCCTAGTTGTAAGTCGTATTTAGCACAGTGCCTATTGATTTCTTTACTCACTCCTTCCAAGTATGGGAAAGCTCCAATGTATTTCAATTTTTTATTCCTCATCTTCCTTTGGTTGTGCACTTCTTGGCCTTCTTTACTCTGAGTCATATGCTTTTACTCTCATGTATCCATTTATTAATTAGCTTGCTTGGGTACCCATACTCTTGTGATATTTTCGAGATAAACTCTAGCTCTTGATTTTTTAGCCTGTTGTTTTGAATTTCGGAATGCCAAAGACTCGAAAATTGGTCCTGCCTCTTCAAACTAGGGCAAAAATTATTACTTTGCATGAACTTAGATTCAGTAACTTGTACAAAAATCTAGCGGATATATTTTAGATATTTTCGAGATAAACTCTAGCTCTTGATTTTTTTTTACAGGCTAAAAAATCAAGAGCTAGAGTTTATCTCAAAAATATCACAAGAGTATGGGTACCCGAGCAAGCTAATTAATAAATGGATACATGAGGGTAAAAAGCATATGACTCAGAGTAAAGAAGGCCAAGAAGTGCACAACCAAAGGAAGATGAGGAATAAAAAATTGAAATACATTGGAGCTTTCCCATACTTGGAAGGAGTGAGTAAAGAAATCAATAATCACTGTGCTAAATACGACTTACAACTAGGAAGCTCAGTGCACACCGTGAAAAGTATGACTGTCAACAAAAAAACAAAGGAAAAAATGCTAGAAGAATTAGGAACCTACGAAATTCCAATTGCACACATACCCCCAATATCGTACATTGGAAGTACGAAAAACAGATTAAAAAAAGACTTAAACAACACATATCTAACTGGCCAAAAAAAGAAGCCACAACTGCTTTAGTGCAATTCTGCATGGAAAACCGGACATTCCCAAAGTTCGATGAAATTAAAATGCTAAAAAAGAATAAAAAATCGGAAAGGCAAATGAGGAGGGAAGAAGCAATATTAATCTACAAAAATAAAGCAAGGGTATGTAACTAGAACGACCCTAGCACATTATCGGGCCTGTGGAAAGAACTAATAACACAAGAAAAACAACAACAAAAGAAAAACCGGCAAAAAAGACAAGAAAACCAGGATAGGAGAAGAAAAAAAAAAAAAGAAAAAAAAAAGTGTTCTTAACGAAACATAGATGGCGCCAGCCGGGCTTGATCACAAAATATATCCAGGAAAGTATTTCCGACGAATGGCAACAAGGAGTATCGGACTCCATTAGCGCGAAGTTAAGCACGAACATCGGTGGTAAAGTCGCCACGCTCCTGAAGATGCCCAGAGTATGGGCGAAAATTTCGAGTATAAAGAACGGTAAAAATTGATGTGTTTGAATCCTAAGGCAAAGATCCAATGAGTATACCCAGCGAAAAGTGTGAGAAGTAAAGCCAGTCATCGCATACAACGGACTTTAGGACAATAACATCAATAAAGACCGGAAAACACGTGCATGAAATGTTCCCGTCGCTAGAAAGGAATGCCAAGGTAAGCATTATCCGCTAGATTTTTGTACAAGTTACTTTGAAATATCGCACATAAAAGAGAATAGTAGAATAATTAGAGCTATATAATAGTCAGAATTAGAACTACTAAGTGGAATTAGATTCAGTAGTAGTAAAATTGCTGTTAAATGTGGTTATGATCATTCCACTGTCTTGCACACTATTAAAAGAGTTGCAGAAACTGGATGTGTGGGAAACAGCAAAAGAACAGGTCGACCAAGGCTGTGTACTGAACGTGATGATCACATGTTGATTCATTGTCCCTTAAAATCAAGGTTTAAAACAGCCACTGATTTAAGGAATAAGTGGGAGAATGAATTGGGCATTATTGCATCTGCACGTACAGTTCGTCGTAGGCTACAAGAAAATAAACTGACTGCACGAAAAGCTTCACGAAAACCTTTCCTTACTGAACAACAACAGCTCAAAAGAATTGCTTGGGCCAAAGGCACACAGGAATTGGACTGTTGATGAATGGAAAAATGTAATTTTCACTGATTAAACAACTTACTATGTCCGCTAATAATGGAGATAATATGTACGTCGTCAGGCTGGTGAAAGATATAAGGCATACTGCACCCAGCCTTAACAATCAAGCACTCACATTCGATGATGTTATGGTCCTGTATTTTATCAGCAAGTGGTGTTCACCGTCTGCACATTGTTGATGGCATGTTGAATGGATCGAAATATGTGGATGTTTTGGAGTCCAATCTGCACAAGACATTGGCTTGCGGAATTTTATCTTTCAGGACGATAACGCACCATGTCATCGGTCAAAGTTGGTTGACGAGTGGTTTAATCGAAAATTTATAAGAAAACTTCAGTGGCTGGCACAGTCACTGGATTTTTAATCCCATAGAGAATCTGTGGGTGAGATTGAAGCAAAAAATCTGTCAACAAGGACCCGACCCACATCTAAAACAGCATTAATTGAGTCTGTAAGGGCCGTATGGCACCGTGTTATCACCAATGGACAACTAGAGAAGCTCATTAGTTCCATGCCAAAAAGGTGCACTTTGTTACTAAGAAACTGTGGTTATCCAATTAAATATTAAAGCGTATTTTGCTTGTTGGCAAGTTATTTCAAGTGTCCTGCAACTTTCAATAATGTACTGTACAGTAATTTTACGTTAAATGCATTGTACACTCATTTCACAAATTCCACTATTTTTTGCGACTAGATGCTGTACTTTTGCTTGTAATGTAACTTCCCTTCTATTGCTGGTAATAACATTCTATAAAAATATTTTAATTCAACATAAAATTTCCTTTAAAATGATGTATAATATGTATTTCTGACTTTATCATTGCACTATAAGTTGACTTCAAACATCAAAAATTGACTTTCAGTCTACTGGTGCAGGACTTTTGGCCACAACTGTATATATGTATAAAACTTCTAGTTTCTGTCATTCAAAATATTCCAGATGCATTGGTGTCCAAAAACAAAGGAAAGGAAAGAAGAGTTTTTTCTTGCAGAAGAACTCTGCAAGTCAAATCTGTGTCAGATTTGAAGGAATGTGTTGTGTGATCTATGGAGGAAGTTATGCATTAGAAGTGCCATCTTGACACGTAATTATTATCTGATGTATATTGTTCAAGCTTTTAATGGAGTCCAAATATAAATTTTAATAAGGGTAGCAGCACCTAGAAGCAGTTTCTCTTTTTAAAAACTGCATGTTTTTAGGCTGCTCGTAATGTTATTGGTAACCTGTATATTACCTAGTAGTATACAGCTTTTATTCTAAGCTTATATTAAAATACTCTTATGATCTGATATTTAGAATACTAAAAGTCATTTGAGTGGTTTGATATATAGATAGAAGGGGTGGGGGGCACAAGGAAAATTTTGTGTGAAAGAAAGTGCGACTACTAATGTTGAAGATGCTGATAATATCAGGTATTGGAGAAGATGGAAATTAAGGGGTAATGAGAGAGAGAGAGAGAGAGAGAGAGAGAGAGATCTGTAGTATTAGTTGCTTATTTTGGCAGTAAAAAATCGTGTCTTAACGTAATCTTGATTCTTCCTGGATCTTGACAATGCTTTGTGAAGTTTGCCATGAAAAAAGAGGTTCATCCAAACAGGTGTTTAAAAATTTGTCCTTGGGATTTTTTGATTAACATTGTGTGAACAGGAATTGATGCTTCAAAGGGAAGCAAAAGGAAAGGTAGATTTACATCACTTGGTGGCAAATCAGTTGGTGTAAAAGTGTCACCATGATTGCATTCAGAAATGATCACAGCTTCAATTATAGTTCTACCTAGTACTGTGTTCTATTACAAAGTCCTTTGAATCGAGGTTTCTTCTCAGAAAGATAATTAGCTGCATCACTGGGATGCCAAGTGCCTTCTTCTACTTGGATCCACATCCTTTGTTACGAGAGTTTTGAAGAATATATGTTCATGTAAAGTCATGAAACAGATGTATTATGTGGCCTATATATTAAGAATTTGTTATAAGTATAATGTACTTGCATATACTGTTTCACATGTTGTATTTATTTATACATCATCTGGTCAACCCTTTGTATTTATTTATACATCATCTGGTCAACCCTTTATCGCATCTGGCCTAGATGCGATAGAGGGTTGACCAGATGATGTATAAGTAAATACAACATGTGAAACAGTATATGCAAGTACATTGTACTTATAACAAATTCTTTGCTACGAAGTCAAAAGTAATTTGCTTTTAGTTTTAGAAGAATGCCAAATTCGTAAAAAAATGAATAAAAAAAAATGCAATTTGGTCTCAGTTTCAGAACATGACAGATTCATTCTTTCTGCTGGAAAAATATAGTTTGGATAGAGATTCTACCACCTTTTATTTTCCTGAAGATTTACTTTACACTTTCTACAGTGGCATCATTAAGAAAAGGAAGGTAATTAAACTGTGTTATTTATGCATTTAGTAAATATCAGCTGACAGTGGCATCTTGTTCGAACAGCATTTCGTTACGAAGCTTAGCAACCACACAAGGTCTTCAGCCACACAGTTGTTAACAACAAACATTACAGAGAGAGTCACAGCACCAGTCTGGGTGTTCATATGTAATAATGTATGAGAAATGAAAAATGTGAACAAAGTGCATTTTTTAAGCAAAACTCATGAAAGTTCACTCCCAAAATTTAACATACACACACATGTGCATACAAACACAAACTGACTTCGAAGCTTGCTTTCTAATGTTTATAGACAACAATTGTGATTTTTTTTCAAGTACACATTTTTTTTTATTCGTAGGAAAAAATGTTTTCCTCTCTTTTTATTTTTTTTATTTTAGTTCCATACTTTTCATGAGTTGTATTTGTATGCAAATTCTTTGTATTTGATTTTCTGAGAGATCACTAATTTTAAGTAGAGATTACATATATTTATCTTATAGGTGTTATGTTCATTGTAAAATGGGATATTATAAGGAACATTTCCAACTGTTCTTGAACTGATTTAAAAAGTTTTTCATGTGTGTTAATTGTGCATCCTATTTCTTTTTTCAGAGTCAGGATCATTATGCTGTACTTGGACTTCAGAAATTGCGATATAAAGCTAAAGATGAGCAAATTAAGAAAGCCTGTTAGTATTCATTTTTTTATTTTTACTTACATTTAACAATATTAAGACTATTGCAGTTGTGCTTTTAACATTCAAATATAATGCTTTCGATCTAGCGATAGGTATGTGCCTTCCATTCGGTACATAATGCTGCTGCTAACTGTTGCTCAGTAGTAGGCCTTGGTTCCAAACTTCTTATGCGGCGCTCTAATTCATCACGTAGGTGCCCTATGGGATTAAGATCAGGGCTCTATGATGGCCAGTCCACACATGATACGGAATTATCGTCAAACTACGCCATCACAGTCCTTGCTTTATGGCTCGGTGTGTTATCCTGCTGGTACCAACAAGGCTCGGTTACATAGTATTGCCACTGAGTTGGTCGGGTATAATTGTCCAGAATATCAAGGTAGACGTGCTGGTTAACAGGTTTGTCCACGATAACCAATGGGCTGGGACATTTCATCTCCACTCGGAATGCTACTCGGGCTAAACGATGAGTGGCCTTCCGAATGGAGATGAAAAGCTTATGAGCAGCCGCACGACCACAGTAACCCATAGAATGACGTTCTCTGCAAATGGTATGTGTACATACCGAGGTTCCAGCATTTTACTCACCTGTGCACTGAGGCCTTGTGCAGTAGTACTCCGTTGATTAGCTGTAACAACTCTCCTGAGGCTTCGGCATCCCCTATCACTGATTTTCTTTGGTCTGCCGGTACGTTTTGTTGCTTCAGGCATGCCATGTATCTTCTACTTATTCAGTACATCTAAAACAGTAGACTTGGGTATGTTTAAACATCTCTCCGTTTCTCTTATGGACAGCCCACTAATATAACACCCAACAATCTTTCCTCTCTCAAAATCAGTTCTCTCCTGCCGTGACATTTTCACTCAACCTCACAGCGCGATATGATCGCGGTCGACTGCAGGCTTGTTTTTATACCATTTACAGCTGTACCGTGCATCTTAACAACGCAGCGGATCCGTTCATTTGCTTTTGAAGTGGTGTCTGGTGACTTTTGTCAATTTAGTGTATATATCAGCAAATATTATTATATATATTATTATCATATCAGTTACACCTATTCCTGTAGGAATCCTACTCTGGGTGGAAAAATATTTCTTAATTTATTTTATTTAATTTTTTAGCACGTCTTTTGTAAAAAAAGATCGTGCTTATGTTACCGGTCTGTCCGTCAGTCCATCCGTACCCACCAATATCTCTGCAACAATTAGTCCGATTTGAAAAATTCTTTTTGCATTGGGAAGCTTGAAATATGCGAATAATGATCCTTTATTTGGTTTTTTTTTTTTACGATGTACAATTTTTCCGCTAGGGGGCGTAAATGCAGGTGACGTCGATTTTTTAATTTGTTTGACATTAAATGTCTGTAATTACTGTTTCACACGTTATTCAAGTTCAGCAATTGGGAGATTGCTAAATGACGTTAACATAGTATTGGCAATGGAAATCAGGAATAATAATAATAAGTATCTGTACTTACAATATTCATAGTGGCTGTCGGGGCTTCATATGTACGTCTTCAAAAAATGTGAATTTTTTTCAATTGTGAAGTTTACATTAAAATTCATGATATTGTAAAATCTGCACCAGATAAAATTAAACAAGATGGATTTTTACAATGCAAAAAAAAAAAAAAAAAATTAACATCGACGAAATAAGAAATTAAATTAAAACCTTGTTGAATTTTTTAAAAAACGAACTATAATCTCGAAGAGGAAATAATCTTGACTGCGAAGCACCTTGATACACAGCAAAATATGAAGACCAATTATAATTTTGCTGAAATTTCAAAAAACGAATAGTCTTGAAAAATAAAATAATCCAAAAATACAAATCTCCCGACTGCGAAGCACCAAACTAGTTTCTGCTAACACCCGTAGCCATCATCAGTGGTAGGTGCACGGACATTGGAATTACCGCACTCACTCGCTCAGGTATGCTGCTTAACCCTAACGAATGTTCAGCCCTGTCATGTAGATATTTGCGCATCATGATTTGGGTTCTACTGCGCACATCAATGGTGTCGCCATCTGTAGTTAAACAAAAATAAACAAGTAGCATTTATGTAGAAATATTCACCTGTATTTTTAAGTAATATTTGATGTCACTTGTTTTTTGTTAATGTTTTTCTTCTTGAAATGTTTTCTCTCCTGTTCAATAAGGTACCTCCATGCAAACTAAAGCTCTACTGGACTACTAACGTTACAGTTGTATCTTTTGGTTTTCTCAATGATTACAGCCTCGGAGGTTAGAATCTGGGCATGTGATCTATGCGATGTTAGAATTTTCGCGTTAGTCCAATCAGGAGTTAAATGATACAATGTTGTATTAATGAAGTTTTTTCATCTTTTCTTGTCCAATTCGTAATATGTTCATTTAATCTAGTCAAAAATCTTCTACGCGTACTTCCGATATATACTTTGTCTTTTTGGTTATCATCCTTAACTGTTGGAATGACATAAACGCCAGATTTATTTAGAATTGATCTATTATTAGTAGTAGTAAATATGCTTCCATTGTCAATAACTGTTTCTGCAATGTTAATATTGTTGTTGTAACATTCTTTTTTTAAAATAGTACTAATAGGAGGTAAGTATGGAAATTTTCCATAATATAGCTGTATTTCTTTTTCAATATTATTTTCGGAACGATGTATATTGGCCGTAATGTTGTTATATAAAGATTTGACTAATCCTTTATTATATCCAAATTCTTCTGCAGTTTTTTCAATCCATTTTAGCTCTTTGATCTCTGATTCTTTATTGGATGAGTGTGTCATGGCTCTTTTAATATAAAAGCGGAACGCTGCAGTCTTATATTTCCAAGGGTGTGTAGAATCCTTTGGGATAATTGCCTGTACATATGACGGCTTCCGGTATACTGAATATTCTATAATTCCGTTATCCTTTTGTATAGATATATCCAAGAAGTTTAGCTGGCCATTAACTTCAATTTCTTTACTAACCTGTATAGATTGATAACAACTAAGATATTGAATTGAAAGCAGTGTTGCAAAATTAAAAAAAAAAAAAAAAAAAATCCAACAACAAATCAGTTTTAATCAGTCTTAATCGAAGCATGTAAAATGTAAATCCAGAGCAAAACATTCAGCACTCAGCTAGTGCCTCATACCTGCCAACTACTACTGAATGTCCGTAGTTCTATGGATTTTGTCTGACTACGGAACTCGCTGTCGAAACTACGTATTCTACGAATTTTTCATTTTGTTTAACTTGGTAATAATTGATGTCATGACTCGTGGCTATTCCTAGACTTGATACACTATAAATTTCATTAAATTATGAGTTTTATGTAGGAATAAAGGAAATTACTTACAGTCAAATTTTTGGGTAGCACCCCTACCAGAGCTGAGACGAGCTGAGCTCCGGGACCAAATCAGGCTCGGGCTGTAAAATATTTACTGTGGTTCGGGCTAGGCGGGCTCGGGACCTTAGAGAGAGAGAGATAGAGAGAGAGAGAGAGATTTTATATATAAATATGATTTTATTTTATTTAGCAAATGAGGAACTTTATAGTTGGTAAAGAGAATTCTTTGGTAACTGGTTCTGGTTGGGGAGTTGTCATTCGAGACGGCTATTTATTCCGGGATTGGGTAGAAAATGCCATAGGCCGCATGTTAGTGTGTTTCTGCAGAGAAGAAAAACTTTTTCAAGAACTATAGATATTGGATAGTTGCTAGCTTGCCGACTATAATTAACCACCTCCCCATCTCCACGCAGTAGCTTCCTGCTAATTCTATTTAGCAACGTACATATTACAGTGCATTATGGCAAGGTAATATTAGCATTATTTGAGCAACATACAATTGCAGCACCGCTCTATCATTTTGGATGCCCGGCCACCCGAAGCACTTCAGGTGGAAACGAACGGTCAAAGGAAATCGAACAGTTACACTATAAAAATAGGGGTCCCTTCCCCACTCCCCATTTGAGAAATACATTGGTTAATTGCAGGAGGAGGAGAGAGTGGAAGTGTGGAAAATGAGAGGTTTTTTATTAATGGTTGAACAGGTTAGCTAGTTTTCAGGCTCGTTCGGGCCCGGGCTCTATCTTGCAATATGAAATTTGGGCTCAGGCTCCGAAAATTGAGCCCGAACTTAGCTCTACTAACCCCTACCCTTCCTCAGGACAGCACTATAGTAGGTGTTGCCATTCATTAGCAAATTCCAACCTTTCACATCATTTAATGTTGTACCTCTTCTTCTCAGACAGCTTAAGACCAGATTAGCAGAACATAAAGCTGCAATTAGAAATTTGACCAATAAAACAGGTTTGGGCAGACATGTTCAAAATGTAGGACATAAAGAGCTTTCGGACTCTGTAGAAGTTCTGGCACATCACCAGCACTTTTTCAAGAGAAAAATTGTCAGAAGAACTGGAAATTGAGAGAAGAAGAGGTATAACATTGAATGATGTGAAAGGTTGGAATTTAGCTAATGAATGGCAACACCTACTATAGTGTAGTCCTGAGGAAGAATAGGGGTGCTACCCAAAAATCTGACTGTAAGTAATTTCCTTTATTCCTGTGTAAAACCCATAATTTAGTAAAATTTATAGTGTATTTTGTTTAATTTTTTTTATTTTGCTATTTTATGATATACATGAGATTCTTGGCCGATTCACAGAATTTCGTTTTATCCCCCTCCCCCATCATTTAGATCATTTGGGTTCAGGCTCCGAAAAAAACTAGAGAATTTAGGGTCTTCGATGTAAAACTGCAGATAATTTAGGGTCAAGGGTGTCGTTTTCCGTCTGGGAATCGTATTTTGTGTTTCAAAATTTTCATAAATGGAAGTTAAATGCAGTAAAAAAATTTTGCTATCACCGCAATTTTTTTGGCCCGATGTTGCCTTTGTGTCCAGCATTGTTAAATATTTTATTGCATAAATGTTTGTATTTCAGCTTGGAACTGTCGGCAACATTTTGCGAAAACGGAAGTTAGATGCCTCGGAAATTTCCTTGTAATCTTCAGGCATAAGATTCTTCTGTGAATTCCAGGAATTCCGCCATTTTCATTATTATTTTGGCCATTCATGAGATTGATGCATAAATGAATGAAAATTAGGGGTGACAGGGGGCATGTTCTTTGGAGGACAAAATTCCGTCTTTACGAAACTTTCAAAAAGGGAAGGTCGACGGAGTTCTGATTTTTTCTGTAATCTAATTTCTTTTTTCGCGATGCTGCCTCTGTCCAATATTATTGTTAAATAACATTTTACTGCATAAATATTTGTTTTTCAGCTTGAAAATAGGAAAATTTCCCAAACCGTATGTCAGACAGAGCAAAGATTTCTCCTGTAATCATGCACCTCCACCCCGCATGATGTTCCCACCCTTCTGCATTGTAAATATTCCCCATCTCATTTTGTATTTAAGCTTGATAAGGGAGGGGAAATTCTCGAAAACAGAAGTCACGAAGTTGGAAAATTTGTGTTCAATAATACTTGGTGTTCAAAAGTATTAATATTCTGAAAGTTACACCATTTATCTAAATTAGTTAAAGATATATCATGTGCTCATAACGGGTCCTCAGGCTGAAAGTTCTTTCAGCATGATGGAAGAAATTATTGTTATCAGAGGGCATAAAAATAAAACAGAAAGAATAAGAAAGAAAAGCAATAACGAAGAAATAGGGAGAGAATCATCATCTGACTGATTTTAGAATGACGAGAATTGCATCTGACTGATTTTTACTGGTGGAAGTTTAAAATTCTAAATCTCGCTGTGTTACCTATCATGCCCTCTTCAGGGGAATCAACTTTGTGTTTCGCACATATTAAGTTTGTTTCATTAGTGCCCTTGTTTGTCATGGCGCATATTTTTTTTTCACAAAGAGATGGATCTTTTCGTAAAAAAGCGTCTATGTATGCCGTGCAATAATACTAGTTACTACTGACAAGGCTCTTGCCAAAAGCGGTCGCACGTCAAGGTCATGGGTAAAGTTCACTTCGTTGTGGGGTGTGATGGTTCTGCTTCAATACACGAAAGCTTCATCCATGTTCATTTTCATTGGAAACCATCGAGCAGTGAAGAAGTTATTGAGGTGTGTTTGGGTTTCCTAACAAGAAAATCACCTGTGTTTGGTATCAACAGTTTATTGCTCAAGAAACATAACATTGTTTTTTTCCCTTATTTGTACTCATTTTGAATTTTGTACAAGCTTTGCTCATCCTGGAACCATTTTTTTTTCTCAGCCAACAGGACTGCATCATTAGTTTTACAGCAACCTGTGCATACACACAGATATTTCCAATACCTTAACCAGCACTGTCTATTGAAATTGCAACCTTGCCTGACTCTTGCACTGATAGAAAATGCCTTTGATAAAACACCATTTATAGTTCACATGCTCTACTGCCAGTATACAAGTTTTCACACATTCAAGTAGATTCCTAGTTGTATCATAATGATTCAAGATTTTCCACAGAAGCATCCTGTTCAGTTGGTTGTAAGCTTTCTCCAAATCTACAAAGGCAGCACAACTGTATGTCCTGTACCTCCTCTAATGACAAGCCTTTTCAGCAATGACCTTTCCAAACACTTTCCCTGGCACACTCAGCAAGTAGATACCATAGTTCTTACACTCATTCTGATCACCTCTTCATTTACAGAGGAACAGTGACAATAGCGTACCTCCAATCTTGAAGGGCCATTTGTTACTCCCAACACAACTAACCAATTTCTGTTAATAAGTCAATGATATAGTCACCCACCATATTTTAACATCTCAGATGTAATGCCAGCTACTCCTGGGGTTCTGCTGTTTTGGAAGATATTTTATAGCTTTACAAAGCCTTTCTCTTGAGATCCCTTTTGTGTTTTATTCTCTTTCTCTGTGGAATTATCAACTCCTACGTCATCAACTCACAGAGGCGTTATCAGCTTCTACTCTGACACCATCTTTGCTTTCACGCTGTAATAACTCACACAAGTATTCATCCTATGTCACTTAACTTAATAAGATTCCATATGATTTCTATGATCTTATTCCTCACACAACTTAAACATTTTGTCCTGTTCTTGCTTTATCTATCTTATCATTCCTACATTTTGTCTTATGATGAATCAGCTATCCTGCTTTTTATGCCTTTCACAGCTATATCCAACGTCAGTATCTCTACCTTGCAATCTCCTTGGGTATGTTTCCTTCTTTCTCTTTAGAGCATCTTTAATCTCAAATTTATGTATCGATTGGAAATTAATCTCCCTGAAGAAGCAATTCTTGCCATATATGTGAAAGGCAATACAAATATAATTGCTGCACAAATGTGCTGTACTTTCTGTAGCCTCCTTCAGGAAACTTGAAAATCACATTGCCCTAGAGTGCAACGAATATCATGCTCGAATGGAAATTTGGAGATGTAGGTTCGTTTCTTGCTCCAGGGTGATGTAATTTTCAAGTTTTCAGAAGGACACTACATGGGAAACTCTGCAATATGGCATATTTGTGTTGATAATGACATTTAATCTCATTGTTCTACCCAGTATCAATGCTATCCACTGTTGCACTAACACAAACCTCTTTAGTGACAGTGGTAACACAGTTCTTGAAATATGTCTACTTCTTTTCCACATCTCTTGTTTATTCAACTGATTCAGCTGTTCATTGAGCAATTAAGAGTACTGCTCTTCAGGAAGCCTTTTAGCCTTTATTCTTTTCAAATTACAGGCATCTTCCTATTCTTCTCTCTCCAACCAGCATGAATTCATCTTCACTTGTAACACTAACAGGCAGTGGTCAGGCCCAACATCAATAGCTCTTATCACAGTGTCAACAAATAAATGTTTCAGTCACTGATCATAAACAATAAAACCTGTTGCAATTTTCTGTCTGAGTACAATTCTCCTACGGATATATGTGAATATACTTGTGGTTGAAAAATGTATTGGATACACCCAGCCCTTTCTATATGCAAACTTCAATTAATCTCTTATCATCCAGACTGGGATTATTAAGCTTACCCAGAACATATCTCATTATGAACACCCGCTGTAGCATTGAAATCCCCTGCTAGGAATAACTTTTTCTTTAGCACTAAATGGGTTCAAAGCTCATTTCAGAAATTATCTTTCCTATCAGAAGGTTTGGAATCACATGGAGCATGTACTGCTATGGTTACTATTCTGTAAAGCTTCACTTTTGAATGCACCTACACAATTCTCTCACTTATGCAACTATGGTGAATCAAGTTTTTCTTCATATTTTCACTTAAAATCACAACTACGGTACACCATGTTGTCCTCTTACATTATCCAGCACTCTGGACCACACACACACCATTCCATTCCATTCACTTCTATCTCAGTTGTTTTCTTTTTTGTTTCACTTATGCACATCACATCCAATCCATACTTATTCATTTCTTCAACCACCTCATTCATCCTTCCATTTATTCCTCTAGTATTCCATGCACTAATGTTATACTCACTGTGCCACGAGCTCTTTATCATGCAATGTTTATTATTTCCAGCTTGCTTCCGTGGTGGACTAGTCTTCTCAAATGTGCCCACTGTATTCTACACTTGAGTCCCTCAGTATCTTCCTGTAAGTCTTAAAAATCATAAAATACATCAGTGTGGGGATCTGTGCTCAAACAATGGTTCCAGTTGGTCATTCGAGCTATGGATAACAAAACTTTTGAGTTAGGGTCTTTTGGTTAGTGACACATAAGACTAGCTGGTACTTCAACCAATTTTATACTGAAGCTTAATTTTGTGTCAACACCTCAGATTCACAGAAGTCCCTGTTGCTGTCATGTGTGCCATTGTTGCCCAGAAGAGTACTCCCCCCCAGAGGCAGACCCATTCCCACTAAGAACACATACCAACAAAGTAAGTTAAAAGTGTAGAATTAGCAATAAGTCACTGAGGTAGGTGTATATTCAAGAAAAAAGTTTTTTATTGGACAGAGATATAAACATAAAACATTTGAAACATGGATACTGCAGAAGCGATATAGGAGTCGCTTGTGTGCTGGAGAGATTTGTTATTTACACACGTCGTTCTGATCATGTGAGGAACAAAGAAGTGTAGTGTGAAGCAAAATGTTAGTGAGGTGGAGACATATTCTGAAGTGGTTTGGCCATATTGAAAGAATGGGTGGTGAGATGTTTACTAAGAGAATTTATTCAGCACAAGTGGCAGGAAAGAAAGGTATAACAAGGCCAAGGGCATCATAGGAAGACCAGATTCAGAAATGTCAGCATGAGAAAAAGACAGTGAGTATATGAAGTACAGAAGGTCTTGTATGAGACATGTGATGGATGTCAGTGAAGCCTGTATTGTGTGCCAAATTAGCTGTAAATTGGTTAGCGCATAATTATTGGTTTAGTGCACCCCTCCTCAGGAACCAAGGAAAAGCTTCGATTTGTTAGGTTTTAATAACAAATTGAATATTTTTTCGTGAAAGAAAGTATTACTTAAAAGTATATTACTTTCCTTAATTAATTGAAAGAATTTATAGACACGCTAAGAACACTAGCATTTTGCGGAAAAATATCAGTAAGGTCCCCAGTTATTCCTCGCAGCACTTGCCCCCCCCCCCCATGAAAATCCTGAATCCTGGATCTGCCCCTGGTAGGCAGTGCTTTGTTATTTAATTTCTTAATGTGTTAAAAGGACACAAAATTAAGTTAATGTGAAAAATACTGGAAGAAATGTAATTCTGAATGACATGTATGATTTTGTAATGTATTGTCAAATAAGAAGTAATTTTTTAAAACTTTTCCAGCTGTTAAGGGTATTGTATGTTAGTAATTTGCTATCCCTGTTTAACCCTCCTTTTTAGGATTTGCTGATCTAAATAATTTCTATGTTTTGAGATTACACAGTATATCTAACACTGAGGTGCACATTTAAAGAATTTGCATTTCTAATGTTTGTAATGAAACAAAACAGTAAAGGTAACATGTGTGCATTTCCTAAACTCTGTTGTCGATTTTAACTTTATCAATTTGAACTATCTATGTTATTTGTATTTCAGCCAGTCACGATTTATGTGGAAGAGATTCCTTGCCTATTTCTAGGCAATAAGTCAGTAATATTATTTGTGTAAATTATGAAATTTTATATATAAATACATGGACTTAGTGTGTTTGGTATTACTTTACAGATAGAAAAATTGTCTTGCTTCACCATCCTGATAAAAGACGCAGCACAGGAGAAAATGTTAAGGACTTAGATCATGATTACTTTTCGTGTATTACAAGAGGTATTCTTTTCCCTTCACTTTTTAAAATTCAACTGCTTAATTCAGTTTGATTCAAAACCATGTTTTCAATTTTGTGTATTTTAGCACATTGTAGTTCTATAAAAATTTCTGTATGTGCAAAACTAGGAAATATTTAACTTTTTTTTGTTTTGTTATGATCTGGTATTAAATGCCAGGGGTAGACAAATCCAAGACACCCAGTCACCATGGTGCCTGGGTTTTAAAATTTTATTCTGAAAATTTTAGTTTGCAAAATTTGGATTTCTATTATGAGGCTTCCATCTCTAATAAAGCAACAAGTACAGTATACAGAGATTTTTTCTGTCTACCTTTTTTTTTTCTTGTCGAAAACTTACCGTAAGATCAAATGAATGGAAATGCCTATCTATTTTTTGCATTCTCGCCAGTGGAGTTATGAATTCTGCAGCAATTTTGTCAGTGATTTAAGCTGAAGTTCTGTGCTATAACCCAAGATAGATGTGGTGTAACCCAAGATCAGATGTGTAAGCCAAGATACATGCATGCAGAGCCAGCATCAGAGATGTTTGTAGCTACGGTATTGATTTCGTGTGTGGTGCTTATAAGTGCATTTATTGATCAATGATTTTATTGAATGCTGTACGTCAAAAGACAAAGCTGAACTTTCTGAAGTGAAAGCATGTTTTCATGGTTCATACGCCCCTTTTCAAATCTTGAAAAGTCCTTGGAAAAAAAAGTTCATTTTCAAGTCCTTGAAAGTACCTAAAAAGTGTAGGATTATATAAATAGTACTTGAATTTTTTTTTGCTTTGTTTCTTAAGTAATGAAATGAAAGAGTATGTATAAAATAATTTTTTTGTGCTAAAAAGTTGTATAAGAGATTTCTGTGTAGTTCTGATAAAAACACCAAGCTGATCAAATAGTGCAGAACTTACGTTCAACCGAGGGGATCTATTGGACAGCTGGTACCTTGGCTATGACATCACTACAGAGCAGTGCCGGACTAAGCGTTTTTTGGGGCCCTGGGCTACTGAAGATTTTGAGGCACCTATTTCTGGGCACAAGTGCATGTAAAATACCTATGTTCTGTACCCTATGTGAAAGATATGTATGTCATATACATGTGTTATATACCTATGTCCTTAATATATATGTTAAGGCCTTGTCACCTTGTAAAATACATCTTATGTGTTTGCAGACATGAAGAGATGTATTGAATTATCATTTTTGATATTTATTAATTACTCAAGAAGCACAAACATTAAATCAGGTATATAGGCAACAAAAATTAGAAATGAATGCACAAAAACAAAAGTTCACACATACTATAGTTCAGGAGTTCACAGTTCGAGTTTGTCTTTAAAATGTGTTTTTTCTTGCTTTGAGGTTTGCAAAGGAGTGCACGACATCGTCAAACAATAACTTAGCAATATCATGTTCTAACGACATGATAGCAAGACCATTAAGTCTTTGTTGAAGCATTACCGATCTCAAGTTTTTTTTTTACCAAGGCCATTTTCAAAAAAGAATGCTCTGCTTGGCAGTTGGTTATTGGAAATACCAAATACTGTTTTAATATGGTGAATACATTTGGAAAAACATCAATCAAATTATTATCATATATATATATTTTGCAATGTTTTGGCAAGTAACTTCTTTTTTGCTGTCTTTCTTTGTGTTTTGTGCAGTGCCTACATTCACACTTTTGATAAAGTCATAGAACTGTGAAATTTCACTATGTAAAGATTCATCCAAATCCTCATTGTAAAAACCTAAACAGTTAGTTTTGGTCGGCAGTATTAGAAGGTTGGCAGCTAACTAAGAATTGAAATAGAGACTGAAATTTTTTATAACCTAACAGACGTTTGTTAAGTTCACTATGCAACTGATCAATAATCACATTAAATGTTTCTACTTCAAATTTTTTCCGTCCTTGAAGAATAGTTTCATTACGGTTATTGATATCTGCATATTTTTTATTTGATCGTGATTGGACAAAACTTCCAGGAGATTTTTTCGCTTAATGTTTTAGCTATTTCTTCATATTTTTCAAAATTACTTCTTTCATTGGCAATGAAATGGGATAGTGACTGAAAAAAGTTACACCCAGTTAACAAATCTAGTGAAGGCTTTTGTAATTTAATTTAGTACTAAATTTATCAGATTTTTCTAAAATATCGTGCCAAAGAGCACACATGAAAACAGATTCGAATTTCATAATTTTTTTTTTTTTTTTTTTTTTTTTTTTTTTTTTTTTTTGGTAAGGATTTTGCTTCCTGCCAAGATTCAGGCTTTTCTTGTAAATTCTCAGATATACTACCTAGGGCGTTCAAAATATTGTCATAGTTGGTGAACAGTGCTCTCACTGATTCATAATGACAACACCATCTATAGTACTACAGCCCACAGCACTTCTGTGTACAACTGTATGTACAGAGAAAATTCTTTCTGTAATAGTTTAGTTACTTGGGTGTATAAGAAGCAAAAAAAATTGGGTGGCTGCCCCCCACCCCCCACGTTTTCTCAGTATGACGTCATTCAAGATGGCTACCATCATTCCACTTGCCTTCTGTTAAATTAAGCGTTTCAGCGAAAAACAGTAAGATTTGTTGAAAAATTTTCAGCGCTCAATCATCTACAAATTTGCTTCTGACTGTTTTCTTGATTTCTCAAACTATTATCCAAGGAACGTAACCTTTTCATACTGAAGTACGCAAATATTCTCCTTAAGGGAAGATTTAACACTTAACAGTGAGAAAAACATATATTCAATGAAATTGTTTATAAAGTACACTTAGTTTAATCATTATGTAAAAAATATGCACTTGCAAATCCTTAAAAACATTTTGATAATTCTTTACAAAGAAATTTGATACAAGACAAAGCAGTGCTAATTTTATAATCTTTAAACACCTTGGTTGATAAATGTAAAAAACAATCTACATTATCGGTTTAAGTAAAATGTTTATGTTTCTTTAGCAACAACATTAAATTAAATATGGGTTTCTACAATCTATTTTATCAATGTCAACACTTGCATTTGCAAAACAAACAACATGGAACTTCTACATCCCTACACACACAACTTGATCTAGTGCACTTCATGCATGTACATGCTCCAATGTAGTCGTCTGGTAGTGGAAAAATGTACTTTGATGGCATTAGAACACTATCTGTCATTTCAAAGCCGAACTTAAGTGAATCCAATGTCTCTTGTGCTTCATCGAGACAGTGTATCATTAGGTAGGTGTGGAAGAAAGCACGAAGATGTCCCTGTGCACTGGTATTTGTTGGAGGTAGGTCATCAAGAGGAATATTTTTCCCATGGAGGTACTTCCATAGCCTGAACTCATCAAGTGTCTTGCAAGACGAGCATTTCTTCAACAATTGCACTAAGTACTGTTCGGCAAGTGACATGATTCTGTCGAGCTCTGAAAATAGTGGTGACACGCTCAAACTCTTTTCAGATACTGTACAGGGTTACAGCCAACTGCAGCTTTTTTTGGTACCAAACTTGCTCGTATAGTCAGCACCAGAAAGAGCATGAAGTGCTGGTAATGCCCGGCACATGTCTTGTCCCAGTGTCTCAGCTAACATATGGATTGGAACAAGTCTTGTTGTGTCACCAATGCCAATTCTTAGCCACACTTCATTCACTCCTAGGGTGTGAAACCTTTTCCAGTGAAAATAGAGCCAGGACCAAGATGTCAGTATCAGCACTTATAAACACGATTCTCTTTAGACCTTGATTTGCTGCGTTCTCTCCTTGGATCATCATCCTGAAGTCTGCTTCTTCTATTAAAAATCTGTCCATGGTACGTATTGGTTTTTCAACATCATTTTGAATACCCATGCAGTTGACACTAATTTCATCCGGTGAACCAGATAATGCGCTTAACACATGCATCTGTGTAATAGGTTTTGTTTGATGATGAGGGCCAGAAAGTTTCCATTTGAATTTGTAGATTAACTTCTGATGATATTTTAGACAAAACTATGACATTGCTTTTTTGCCTCGATAGACATTCAGAGTCTTGAGAACACTCTTGGTAGCTATCGAAGATATGGTCTATCCTGGAAGCACCAGCTGAGAGTGATGATGTAAACGTCGAGTAAGAAGTGGCAACAACATCACCAAACGTTTTCTTTTCCTTTGTTACCACCTTTCTCAAACAGTTCATAAAGTCTATGATGAAATAAGTAATTTCATCTGGCTGAAATTCTGTTGCTTTTGCATCTTCACTCAGAGTCCTTTCTAGTTCCTGTATAAGAGTACTTTTTTTCTTTTAACAAGACCATTCTCATCAAAAAACATTGAAACATCTGATAACTCAAACTGAAACAGACATGCCAGTTAATACCCACGAACTTGAGCGATAGGAAGATCTCCACTTTGTGTTAAAGTTATCTGGGCAAGGGCAATGTGGTGACGTAAAACTTCATCATAGCTAACACAAAGTCCTAAGTGGTTGATACTTGTAATAAGAGTTTTACTCCTACAGGCCTCATGATTAGCTTACGCATTTATTATGTGTAGGGGAGTCTTCTTTTTTCCACGATGTAACAGGTAATATACGATTTGCAGTAACGATTGCGCTTTCATAGCCCAACTACTGGAAGTAGTTTCTTCGTCTTTGTTACCATTGCTTTGGATAAGATTTGTTTCTCTTGGATAAATATGAAACAGAGAACAAAAGAACTCTGAAAAAGCGGGAGGTATTTTTGTGTTAAACCACGAATCTATAAGATCATTGATATCACAGAACTTATCACATAAATCGTAATCAAGATTCTTCATGCTCTCCTCAATATATTTGCAAATTCTGTAATTGGGTTATGGCTTTGAATAACATCTGCTACTTTTTCTGGCGATAATTTGGAAGAGAAAAGCATAGCTGGCTTGTTATTTTCAACAGGGTTGGAGAATGTCATTGTGTCACCAAAATGGTTTTAAAAGAAATGTTTTTAGATCCTGGTTATTGATCGTTACACTTGATTGAGAGTTGAACTTTCCACGTATATAGCTAAGAGTGTATCCTAATTCATTATTTATTCCTTTATCAAGTTCTTCAGATATTTTATTAAACAACTGCAGTTTTATACTTTGTGATACTTGTGGTAATGTTCCAGATTGTTCTTGTTCACAGCGGAGGATGTATAACGAAATGCAACTCCCATGGTACATAATGTCAGCATCAAATACACTTGGTGCATCTGTCAGGTCACATGTCTGAACAAATACATCATCTTGAAAAAATGAAGTGGCTTGTAAAAACCTTTCAGCTCGTGGAGATTCACATATTCTAAATTTCTCATATTTCCCCTTGTGTGATTTGTTATTGCATATCACACATAAACAGTATCTGACATCATAATAATAAATAATAAATACACAGTTGACAAGGACCAGGAACATCAAATAGAAGTCATTGCTCTTTCCACGTTTATAAGTGATTCACGGAAAAATTCTCATAGGGTTCGATTCCCGGTGGCGGCTGATGAGAATTTTTCCGTGACTCACTTATAAACGTGAAAAGAGCGATGACTTCTATTTGATGGTCACTGACATCTATAGTACTGCTAGGACATTGTCTTCTCGATTTCTTCCTGCATGGCTTGTCATCAGTATATGGTACTGTAATTGAAGGTTGTGTAATGGCATCACTAGATTGTGAGCTTGTTCTTTTTATTAGCAGGGCAAATGCTTTCTTATGGCAATATTGTTTGTAACATTCGTTGTTCACATGATAATGAAACAGATCTTCAATTGCAATACTTTATAACTGTTCCCATACTTTGTCCTTTCTTATTGCGGCTGCATCCCTTATTTTCTCCCTTCCGTTTTTGGTTGTAATGATATTGTCACCAGCTTTATTACAAATTATACACTTTTTTTTAATAAATGTGCCTCAGTAACTGCGTTTTCTTCACTTTTGTACTAAAGAAGGAGCTAAAATCCAGGGATTTGCATGGTAAGAGTGCACAAACAAACATTTCCCATACTACAGTATTAAAAGGTAAATTTTCTGGGATAATGGTTTGAGAAATCAAGAAAATAGTCAGAAGCAAATTTGTGGACGATTGAACGCTGAACATTTTTTCAATAAAACTTACCGTTTTCACTAAAATGCTTACTTTAACAGAAGACAAGTGGAAAGATAGTGGCCATCTTGAATGACGTCATACTGAGAAAACGTGTGTGTGGGGGAGGGGAGGGGAGGGGGGTGGCCACCCAACTTTTTTTTTGCTTCTTATACACCCAAGTAACTAATACAGAAATACTTTTCTCTGTACATACAGTTGCACACAGAAGCGCTGTGAGCCGCTGGACTACTAGTCTTGCTCAAGGTTTTTAAGTGATATTGCTTTTACTGTAACCTTAATGAGAAAAGTTTAACCCTATCCCACTGGTTATACTACTTTTAACGTGTATAGCAGTAACACTAAATATTCATGAAGATTAAAGGACAATGAAGTTATCTATATTGAAACTCACCTTCCTGCCCTTAATTTCATGAAAATGTACATATGAAACACATATGGCCTTCCACAATTCACATTAAACACACACACACACACACACACACACAAAAAGTAATTTAGAAATGAAATAAACTTAAGAATAAAAAGTTTAAGCTAAAATTTACAATTCATTCTTAAAATGCCAACACACCACTAAGAATACAGTATTCAAACTCGGACAAAACACCACCATTCATCCATCACTATCCAAAACAACCCAATTTAAAAACTCAGAAACAGACTTAAAAACTTAGCTTCCTGCACATCTCACACGTTGTCCCCCATTTGGCTTCAAACGTTCACGTTCACTTAAGAACTTTAGCTCCCTCCCGCTGCATCTTCAGAAGCACAACAATGTCCACCAACTAACACCAGGCTGACAAAGGAACAAAGGAAGCTGGAAGCTCTCTTACCATCACGTGTGTGTGTGTGTGTGTGTGTGTGGGGGGGGGATACATTTTTTTTTTTTGAACCAACAGCGTATCAACACCACAAGCCTCGGACTCATACAGAATTCACGCCTCTGCTGCCATCTCACGGGATAAAAAAGAAATCCAAATATGAACATTTATTTCTTTTATCCAAAAAAGAAGCATCATTTTCTTTTTAAAAATGCTGTATAAGCATCATCAAAAAAGGAAATGTTCAGATTTGGATTTCTTTTTATCCCGCAAGATGGCAGCACAGGCACAAATGTTTAGGGCTGCCAAAAAAAAAAAAAAAAAATACCCAGTGTGACTTTCAATCGGCTTAAAACGAAGAAATATTTCTTTAATTTCCCCTAAATAGAAGTATCTGACCACTATTGCCATCTGGTCCACATGAGCACAGTCAGGTGACGAGTCTACTATCAATGAATAATACTTTGATTCCTTTATTTCACTGATTATTGTATTTAAAACCGTTTCTTCCATTAACTGAATCAGTTCTTCACAAATTGTTTTTGACAGATATGAAGCATTTCCCTGTGCTGTCCTTTACCATACTTTGCAATGTGCTCGTTCAAAAATGCGTCAAACTGAGATAGTAGCTGTAGAATTCCTAAGTAATTGCAATTATTCTATAATCCGAAAATTGAAATTCCTTCTTGAAATGCTAGTCCTCGCTGACATAGAAACTGAATGACTGCTACAGTTGTTTTCAGTGCCTTGCACCAATATTCTGACTCTAAATTAATCTGCTTAACTAATTCCCTATCAACCTGTGAGATAATATTTTGTCTAAGCAGCCATGCATGAATAGAATTTCTATGTTCTATTCTAGTTTCATGAGACAAGACAGCTGCATTTTTCCAGTTACGAAAACCAGTAGTAGCAAAATATGAATTGCATGAAGAAAATAGTTTGCAATGGCAGCAATAAACTTTTCCAGTAGTTGGTGATTACAGAAGCCAAATCCTTTTAACTGAGTCCCCATTTCGAATTTGTTGAATGAATAAACTGTCTGATAAATACCTATTTTGAGATTTAAACTTTTGTTTGGATTCAGGGTACTGTGATGAATGGTTTTGGAAATGCAGAGGTCCGAGTTTAACAGATTGCTCTCTAAATTCATCAGTAACACACAGGCCAACAACCAGGATCAGTAGAAGGAAATTTAACTGTAGGTGCTGTATTCTCATTAGCAGTGTCAATGCTGTGTACACTATCACAGTTTGCTGATTTTAATTCAGGATTTGTGGATGGTAATTCAATCTGCTTCACAAAAAAAAAAAAAAAATTGGAGATTTTTGGCAATTTTTTCACTTGCTCTTCCTTTAGTTCATTTAACTTCCTTTTTTCACATCCACTAAGATGTTTTTTACTTCCATCCATACCTGAAGAGTGAAGAATCTGCTAGCCGAGCTCAAAGTCAATACAAATCAAAAATACAAATGTTTAGAATAAGATGACAGCTATAGAGCTAGAGGGCAAAACATACTTGAAAATATAACTGTTTTTTTTTTATTTCAAAGACTACAGTCTTGTGACATATATATATATTAAGGTAATACAACATTATTATATAATAAATAATTGTGACAAACTACTATTATTTATAAATAAATAATTGTGAAAAACTATGTTGTATTACCTTAATATATATATAACTGGTGTGTTTTCACAATAAAACACTTACTTTTGTAATTTAAATGCAAAAGTGAACACTGGACACAAACACAATTCAACAATTATTATTCAAAAAGCCACAATCATGTTCACTGTCACGGTTGCTACTTGCCAAATTAAGAACAAATTTTACAGGCAAGAAGAAACCAGAACCAGAGAAGTAAAATTTCTGAGCTCTTAATCATTGATTAGTGCTGCCATCTAGAGACGTTACACAACATCAAAATATGAATAACTGAAATTATTTTTTTGGTTTGTCTTTCGTAACTTTTTAACCCACACAAAGCTTTCAGCCCTCAGTAAAACAGGTGTGGGTAACACTCACTTTGTTGGGGACCAAAAAATTCCAAGAATGTCAGGCTCCTTTGCCAGACCCAGAGTGGGCTCCTGAACTAACCGGGGCCTTGGGCTGCAGCTCCCTTAGCCCCCCCCCCCCCCTTAATCCAGCTCTGCTACAGAGTAAAATGTAAGCCATTGGAGTAAAATAAGTGGAGTGATGTATTTGCGAATTGTGATGGGCTTCTGTTAACTAGAGTTAAGGGCATATTCTTGCCGGAGCATGGAACTTCTAAGAATTGCTTGTGCTTCATGTGTATTGCCAGTAATGTGTCAACAGATTTTTACTGTCTGATGAGAGGGGTGATCCTACTATAAGTCATATAATGCTGTAATAGAGAAAGTTTTAACTGTGTTAGCTGTCGGTATATGTGGTAAGAAGATTTACTAAATTCTATGCATTTGCTGGGAAAAACGTTATGCTATTTTGAAAGTATGTGGATGAGACACTGGATTCCAATTTCAGACCCAATATTGGTGGAGTTGACGACAGTGGTATCTTAACACATAATCATTACTGACCGGCTATTTCAAGCCAAAACTATCCCGCACAGCCGGCTATTTTTCCACAGTTGAATATATAAAATGAAAACATCTAAATAAGCTTAACACATGCAAACACAGGTATACTTGTGACCGGTCAGCAACGTCCAGGCATGCAAACGCGAGTATGCTCGTGACCGGTCAGCAACGTCCGGGCATGCAAACACGAGTATACTCGTGACCTGTCAGCAAAGTGTTAATGAGCAATGACTGGTCATGTTGTAAAAGAGTAATGCATACTTTATGGATGAGCAATGACTGGTCATGTTGTAAAAGAGTAATGCATACTTTATGGAATATCCTGAACAGCCTTTGTTACTGCGCTTCAGCCTCCTCTCTCAAACCATCTGCCTGAGACTTATACAACTTTTGCTCATCAATTACAATCATTGCCTTCCCTCTTTTTTTGTATGATATTGTTGATAATATGCATTAAGATTACTAGGCATGTATTTGTGCTTATATAGGGCAGGTTGGCACCCCCTCCCTTTGTTTACTATACATTTTGTGTTCCAAATGATCTACCCATTATAAGTACTTGATGGTTGTGTTTTATGATCATGTTTGAACCAGTCTGTTCCATATTTATGTGATCCAGATGTAATTCCAATTTATATCTTCATTATGCACTTTGAATAAATTTAATTCTATGTTTTAAGATGTGATGCTTTTATTTTGTTTTTCTGCATAACTTTGATGGATAGTGTGCATTGTGGTGTCATTTCTAGCTTGAGTAGAAGGGAGAGAATGATATCAGCTAGAGTAGTGTTAAACAATTTACTTGTTTCTGTACAGCATCTAGAAATTGTAGTGTTGTTTTGGGTTAGAGGGTTAATCGATTGAGTTTTGAAAATTTCAGCGTTATGTGTCTGTTCTTTCTTCATGCTGAAATGCCCTTCTGTTAATTTAAATCCAATATTTTTTTTTTTACTCGCATTTAGTTCTGATGTCTGCTGATCTATCAGTCGGGGCAGTCCTCAGTATTTGATTCACTTTGTTTTTGTTACAGAATAGTTCTTGATAAAGCAAGACTGACAGATATCTTGTTATTTTTCAGTGTGTCCAATAGTCTTAATATTCATAAAAACTTGTAATCTATACATTGTTCCATTTTTTTAAATCTTGTAGCACTTCGTTGAAACGTGAAATTTTTTTTTCTGTTTCATTAAAAATTTAATGATAATTCTCGCTTGTAACGTTATACTGTGAACCATTTTATTACAAAGGTCAATAGTGTTCTCCCTAGTTTTTTTACAGCTGGGTGGCAAGAAATTTTAGCTGGGTGGTACTTCAAACGACCTCATCCTCAATGGAAAAAAAAAAAGAAAGGATGTTGTCTTGCTTAACATGATTGCACTTATTAAATACTTACTGACAAATCATGTTCAACACAGATTTCAGTCATTTTCACCAATATTTATGGTGTATGTGGGAGTAAGTTTTTCACTCTTAACTTATGTGTGTTGTAAAAACATTCATTACAGCAAATTTAGCTGGGCGGCCCAGTAAAAAGGCTCTAGGGAGAACACTAGTCAAACAATGCTTTAGTATATCTCTCTACTAAAAGGTAGCAACTGCATTACAGAGTGAGTTTGTTTTATCACTATCATCCACTCTAACGCACATGTTCCAAATCATCAGTCTGATCACATTATCATCAGACTTTTGTATTTCTTGTATGTGTGTGTTGCTTTGTATATTGAAATGTGTTTTGTGTTTAATTAGCAATTGATATTTTTTAAATTCCTTGTGAAACTTATTATTTCTGGTTTGTATTTTAAATTTTCATAATTTATTTTTGTTTGTAGCTTACGAAATCCTTGGTAATACTGTAAAGCGACTGTCATATGACAGTGTGGATCCAGAATTTGATGATGAGATTCCCCCTTGTAATAATTATTCAAAGGAACATTTTTTTGAACTGTTTGAAGAGGCATTTTCCACAAATTCTCGGTAAGTGTTTGGTGAATCTGCTTTTCACCCAGGTTTTCTTTCTTGGTTGTATCAAACACATCTTTCAACTTTTAGTTACTATTATAGTAGTTATTAAAGTTTCCTTTTAGCATGATAGTCATAAAGCTCTGTCTTATGAAAACAGTCATATTTAATTTTTTTTTTGGGTGTTACATTTTGAGTTAAAAAAACACATCAAGATCATGTACATTTCTTTGGGATTATAGGATGAGTGTTTTTCACCTTACACTACTTAAAAAGTACTTGCTCTTTTTTAAGGAACTCAGATTAAAAAAACAAGTTAGTAAAATAATGCAATGCATTGATTATGATACGCTTTCCAATATACTAGAAATCATTACTCAAGCTATTACTCAAGTTATGAGGAAAATGGCTGTGGAATAAATCTCACCCCTGTACCCTGACCTTTGATCCATTTGGGTGATATTCAACAGAATTGGTTCAGTATATCTCCGAAATAACATGATAAAGTTTTGTCGCAATCAAGGCAATTTTACGTAAGTTATGATGCATAAGCGCTATGGAATAGATCCCGCTCCTGTGTCCTAACCTTTCACCCCATTTCGCCCATTTTCTATAGGATTCGTCCCCAGGAAGGTCCCTACAACATACCAACATTTCATCCAAATCGAAACATTTTTACGTAAGTTATGACTCATAATGGCGATGGAAGTGATTCTGCTCCTATGTCCTGACCTTTGACCCCCATTTTGCCAATTTTCAATAGGGTTTGTCCCCAGGTGGTCTCCTACCACATACTAAAACTTAATCGAAATTGAACCTTTTTTACGTTAGTTATGACGCATAAGAGCAGTGGAATGGATCCCGCTCTTATGTCCTGACCTTTGACCCCATTTCGTTCACTTTCAATAGGGTTCCTTCCCAGGTGTTCCCCTAACACATACTAAAATTTCATCAAAATCGAACGATTTTTACGAAAGTTATCGTGCAGACGAACATACGCACACAACGCGTGGCGTAATGAGGTAGATGGGAATCGTGACCATCTGCTAGCAAGGTGTGACCTCATAAAACTTGAATAGGATCCACAAACAATGCGTGATGTAATGAGATAGATGACATGACAGCGCGCCAACATCTAATGGGGCAACGCCATGACACCACACTACAAACTTGGTGATTTGGGGTGGTTATTTAACCCACTAAAATTTTTTTTCTTAAAGTCGAGATCAAGCTAAATCGATTTCTAGTACCAGAAAACGGTAGGTTAACAACTTTCATCAAAATCCTCATAGCCATTTTCAAAATAAAATTTACATACATACAAGAATTGCTCCTTTAAGGTGAACGTCAAGTAATTTTGCTTTCTGTACTTCGAATGGAAAAATTTCTGTACACATTTTTCTTCCCAATTAATGTGTTCCCAAGGATGAAAATTTGAACATCGATTAACATATCTTCATTTTATAACTTAGAATACTTAATATTTTCTAAAACATAACCATAATTATGCAATCCAACATTTTTTTGTCTGCTGACGTCATGAAAATACAGGTCACGCCATCTTTTTTTCTGGACAATTAATGCGTTCACAAGGATGAAAATTTGAACATCGATTAAAATAGCTTCATTTTATAACTTGGAATACTTAATATTTTCTAAAACATAACCATAATTATGCAATCCAACATTTGTTTGTCTACTGACGTCATCAAAGTACAGGTCGCGCCATCCTTTTTCTGGTTTCAACACCACCAAGGGAAAAGTCATTGATCTTTAATGTAATTATGGTTATGTTTTAGAAAATATTAAGTATTCCAAGTTGTGATAAAGTTATTTTAATCAATGTTCAAACTTTCATCCTTGGAAACACATTAATTGTGAAGGAAATGTGTACAAAAGTTTTTCCATTGAAAGTATAGGAAGCAAAATTACTTGACGTCCACCTTAATAATATGGGATAAGAGCGATGAAATGGATCGCATTCCTATGTCCTGACCTTTGACCCCATTTCGCCCACATTCAATAGGGTTCGTCCCCAGGTGGTCCCTTACCACATACTGAAATTTCATCGAAATCGAACCGTTTTACGCACGTTATGACGCATAAAGGCAATGGAATGCATCCCGTTCTTATGTCCTAACCTTTGACCCGACTTCACCCATTTTGAATAAGATTCGTCCCTAGGCGGTCCCCTACCACATACTAAAATTTCATTGAAATCGAACCATATTTACGCAAGTTATGACACATAAGGGCAATGGAATGATCCCGCTCTTACGTCGTGACCTTTGACCCCATTTGTCCTACTTTCAATAGGGTTCGTCCCCAGGTGGTCCCCTACCACATACTAAAATTTCATTGAAATCAAAACCATATTTACGCAAGTTATGACGCATAAAGGCAATGGAAGGATCCCCGCTCCTATGTCGTGACCTTTGACCCCATTTGTCCCATTTTCAATAGGGTTCGTCCCCAGGTAGTCCCCTACCACATACTAAAATTTCATCAAAATCGAACCATTTTTACGCCAGTTATCGTGCGAACAGACGGACGGACAAAGCTGGAGCATATACGCTTCTTCAATCTACGGTTGGAAAGCGTAAAAAAAGGATGTACAACCCTGATAAATTGATTAGTGTTGAAGTTAATCATAGTGCAAATGATTATGATGACTACAAACTATTTTTGAGTTACAAGCAGAAAAAAACACTTCATAAAATACAAAGTGCTGTTTATTGGCTGTTAGTTTCATGCATGCTTTAATAAATAATAATTTTTCTTAGTTTTTGCAGTTCAAATGGAGAAGGGGGAGTGAAAATTATTTGTGCGCATTTGTGTTTGTGCTGAAAACATTGAAACATTGGCAAAAACTATTTAATGTAAAATAATAAGTTAGGTAATGGAGATTGTTTGTGTTTAGTTAGTTCTCTACTGTGGTAGTGCTGGTAGAAACAAGTGAAATCGAAGATAGTCAGGTAAAATACACTCAAACTCACGTACAAAAAGCTCTCATAAGCCAAATTTTTTATAGATCTCTTAAAATTTCATGATATTCTTACTTGTTATTTTAACTGCAGGTTACGAATAATAATTTTTGGAGAAACATCATATGTGAAAGTTCAGCACAATTGTCAGCAAACAAAGTAAGTGGCATTCACCTAGTTTTTACCCCTTCATCTTTCATTGGAAAACTAGGAATTACCTGCTGTTGACTACATCCCATGGCTCCACATACAGACATGTCAATTTGCATGAAGAAAAGAATGTTTCAGTTGTTTTTATTACTACATCTTGCTTCCCCTCCCCCACCTCTCCACTTGCCACACATACATCTCCTGGGCAAATGCTGTCTTTTGTCTCCTTCCCTTAAAACCTTTTAATCACTTAATCTCTGTTTAGAAAATCTTTGAGTTTATTTTGCGTCTAGAAACATTTCTTCTACTATTGCTACAGAAAGCTAAAAAAATATTTAAAACAGCTGTTTTGACAAGCACAAAACAAGCAAGAATTGAGTCATATTTCTGGTGTTACTTGTCACAAATGAAATACAACAGCGGAAATAACATTTTTGGCACTTGCTTTAATTTTTACATTAATTAAATATTTTGCTTATTGCAGATCTCTCATATTTTTATTGCCAGCTGTAGTGTTTAATTTGCAACATATATGATAAACAGTTTATGATTGACTTGTTTTAACCTGACATAATGTAATATACCGAAATTAGCCCTTTTTTGATCTGCCGGGTTATAACAGAGTTTTCATATATTGAATGTTTTTAGCTCTCCCTTTAACTTCATTGTATATAGGTTCAGCTGTTTTTCCTTGAGAATGATAATGCCAGTATGGAATGCATTTTGTTTTCCATGCTAATTTTTTGCATGGGCATGTGAAAGATTTTGAAGCACAAACGTCTCAAAAAAAAAAAAAAAAAAAAAAAAAAAAAAGAGCATTCTAGTCAGTTTGCAACCCTTGAATGATCCTCTCATCTCTGGATTTCAACCCAATTGAGCAACTGTGGGACAAAGTGGAGGGTTATATTTGTGCCTAGAACTTACCATCAACAATTCTTGGAGCTTTATTAAAGGCTGTCCTGGAAACTAGGGCTGTGCTTCCACCCTAACATTTTCAACACCTGATTAAGTCCATGTCTCAACATGCTGCTGCTGTTGTGAGTACAACAGATGGGACAATAAATTATTAGGTGTATGTACACTGAAGCGCAATTGAATTAGAGACAGCTGGCGTTACACAAATGTGGCGCTGTTGGCGGCCCTGTTAACGGAAACAACATGACGTATGCAGTGATCCGACAATATAAGGAGTGATGCGACGGGAATCAGTAAGAGTAGGACGCAGTATGGGTAAGACGAAGGATCTAAGCGCATTTTATCGTGGGCAAATTGTCGGGGCCCGACGAATGGGTCACTCCATCTTGGAAGTCGTGCAGGCACTGGGATTTTCATGAGCTACTGTGTCACGGGTGCACCGTGAGTACATCGAATCCGGTAAAACCATCCCTGCAAGGGCCAACTGCCGTGGACAACTGCATGTGGATGAGCGGGGTCATCGTCGGCTAGCTCGCATTGTAACAGCGGATAGACGGGTCACAGTGCAAGAAATCAGTTGGCAATTTAACGCTGGTGCACAAAAACGTGTAAGCAGCCACACCATCCAGAACCATCTCCTCGCTATGAGGTACAGAAGCCATCGTCCCACGAGGGTACCGCTGCTGACCGCACATCACAGGGTGCAAAGATTAGCATGGGCACGAGAATATTGCCACTGGATCCTAGACATGTGGAAAAATGTTGCCTGGACTGATGAGTCGAGATTCACGTTGGTACATGCGGATGGCAGGATACTAGTACGGCGCAAACCACATGAAGCAATGGATCCTTCTTGCCAGCAGGGTACTCTTCAAGCTGGTGGGAGTGGCATTCTCGTCTGGGGACTGTTTACGTGGACTGAAATGGGACCCCTGGTACATGTGACATTGTCTCTCACAGGTCAGCATTACCGGGATATCCTGGACGACCATTTGCTCCCGTTTGTGCGTCTTCAACGTCCCACTGGGGACCTCATCCTGCACTAAGACAATGCACCGTGCCATCACTCCCGAATTGTATCCGAATGGTTGGATGAACACTCCACCGACGTGACCTCGCTTCCTTCGCCAGCTAGGTCACCTGACCTCAATCCCATCAAGGACATCTGGGATGCCAGCAAGAGAGATGTTCGAGGCTCTGGCCCCCCTCTATCAAATCTTTGTGAACTGTGGGAGCTTGTTCAGGGGTCGTGGATCCGTATGGCTTCCCGACGTTTTCGGTGTCTTGTCGAGTCCATGCCGAGACGAATCGCTGCCGTCATCAGGGCGAAAGGTGGTGCTATACGTTACTAGACAGGTATCTCTAATTCAATTGCTCTTCAGTGTTTATGGTAAATTGTTCTTCTAGTGTATATTTATAGTAATAATGCAATTTATAAAGATGACTTGAAATGTCATATTTTTTTCATTTTAAGATCATTTAAAGCAATGGTCACCAAACTTTTGGAGAGAAAGACCAAATAAGAAATTGGCTTAAGCTCGCAGGGCTGGATTGAGAAAAAAAAAAAAAAAAAAAAAAAAAAAGAAAAAGACCTAAACTGAAGATCAGTTAATGCAGATATTGTAAATTTTCAATTAATTAATATTTGTCAAGATCTAACAGATTTTATATGATCTGTAATTTAATATGAAATTTTTCAAATAAATATTTAAAGATATTTATACACTTCTAAAATAAATACAAAACTAAAATTATTAAAGACTAAAGTTTAGTTTTTAGTAAGTTGACTTCATGACATAAACAAATTGACTTTATGACATCTAAAACTGGGGGGAAAAAGCAGTGAGAAGAATGGTATTGTTTCTGAAACGATTTAGCGACACTTTTGATATTTGGTTTCAGTTTGGACAACCCAATTTTTAAAAAGTCTGACAAGTGGTTGTCGGTTGTCAGTTGTGAAGGAAGCTTTCAATTTCACATATTTAATTTTGGAGAAAGCTTGTTTACGTAACATATGTGCTATCAAAAACTGAAAAGCATTTTCCTGGTAAAAGTTTTCAGATTTGTAAAACTATTTCTAGGCTAAAGAGAGAAAGGTTATCAAATTTTCACTCTTAAACAATGACTTCAAATTATTATTATTAGATTGCGAAGCTAACAACAGTTTCGACTGTTAATTCTCCTCTGCAGCACCAACCGTAAAATTAAACGAGTCCTTCAATAGCTGGAATGTTTTTTCATGCTTGTAAAACTCACCAAAACGTCTTTCAAACTCAGCTTTCAACAAATTAATATTTGTCACACAGTGCTCATAAATAAACTTATCAGACGTGTTGTCCCACTTATATTTACAAGATGGAAAGTAAAAAATTTTGCTCTGCTAACTGTTGCTTAAACAGTTCCAACTTCGATTGGAAAGACTTCAGATCAAAAAACAACTTATCTGCAAGTTTATCTTTTCCTTGCAAATTCAGATTGAGTTGATTGGAAATTTTCAGTGATGTCTGTTAAAAATGCAAGGTCCCACAACCAGGAGGCGTTACCACAGGCCGGATTTAGTCCATAGACCAAATTTGGCCTTAGTTTGGGGACCACTGGTTTAAAGGCTATCTTAGCTGTTGGGCCATTCTACACCAAGTCAGATTTTTTGATCCAAAATTGGACTTGGGAGAAATTTTTGAAATTTTCACGCAATTTAGGCCTTTTCACTTTCTCCGTCACTTAAGAAAAATCCTTCTGCTTCACTTATTTTTCAACCGATTAGGCTTATTTTGGTGTCAAATTAAAGCTATTTATTTGCTCTATGAAAATAAGGTATAAAAGTGGTACAAATGCTAGAAAAAAAATGTAACTGAGCTTTCAAAATGGATTTTAATGACTTTGTACCTTGGTACATTCGATAAGCCATAGCTTGCAAACCACAACTAACACAAGTAGCATATTTTTTTTATGGAATGAGCTATCCATATACTTTTTATGATTTAATAATAAAAAGGGTGTTTTTTGTTGCTATCAAGTAAAAAAATTAATTTGTTTTGTGAAAATTTTACTTCAAAATCAACATTTTGGAACAGGTTTAAGGTCCCTTATTAACCTCAAACAAACACACATTTGTGAGAATAATTAAAATAGTACCCTCTTATGTTACAATGTCATCTAATGTTATTTTCACATTATTTCACTTTTTATGTGGTTATCAAATATTTTTTTGTATTATTTAATTAAAAATGAATACAGATCTTGAAAACCTTGTTGACATTTTTTTGTAAAAGACTTCTGATATGGTCATAGCAGCCTGATGTCCATTGTATGCAACATGATTTTTCTAAATCAGCAAAATGAAAAATAAATGTAGCAGTTTTCTTTAATAGTTTAATGTGTGAATTTTGAAAACATATGCAACCATGATCTGCATTATTTTATTTCAACTTTTGCTGATCGACAAAGGGTATGTTGCGATCCTTTTTAACAGACACAAAAAGGACATCTATAAAGGCCTTAGAACTATTTTCCTTCCATTTTCAAGAAAATTAAAAAAAATGTTTTGAACTTATACCAGGTACAAAACTGTATATCTTGTAGAAAAATGGTATTTTCAAACTGTTCTCCAGACAACGTCCAAGAAAGCCATCTTTCAGGCAGTTATTATGAACCAGATGATTCAATGCTCTCCTATTAAAGTTACAAAATGAAAACTAGATGAAAGAGTAGTTTATCTGAAATACAAAACTCAGCGAGTTGCAAGTAGTTTCCAAGACATGACAAGCAAAGCTTTTAAATGTTCAATCTTCATCAGGAAGAAATGAAAGTGAACAAAGAAACAAAAAGAAGTGCAGTTATTGTAGTAGCCTAATGTGTAAATTGAAAAACAAATTTAAAAGTAGTAAAATAGATGAACAAGTTAAGATGTTGACTCTTGTACCTGAGTCGTGCAGCATCCCACAAACAATTGGGTTTATTGAAACCACCGAGTACATAGTGAAAACGGCTAGAAAGATTAAACGAAGAAGGTGTTTTAGGTAAAGTTGACAAAAGGAAAGGTCATACTCTCTAAGTGCTGAAGTTGTACAGAAAGTTAGGGATTTTTATTGTGGCGATGGCATCCGTAGAGTTTCAGCGAAGAAAAAAAGGCTGTGTTTCTATACCAACACAACATGGTAAAATAGAATTGAGAACAAAGAGACTAATACTGCTCAATTTAAAAGATGCCTATTTATTATTCAAGGAACAAAATCCCAAAGCAAAAATTGGTTTCACAAAGTTTTGTGAATTGCATCCTAAAGGGTGTGTGATTGTAAGTAGTCATGGTATTCATTGTGTGTGTATGTACCTACCACCAAAATGTTAAGTTTATGATGAGTAGTATACATTTAAGCATGTCATATCAAGAACTCCTCCTAAAACTAGTGTATAACCTGGAATCAGAGGAATGTGTGCTTCTTCGTTGTCCTGAATGTTTCGATGAATCTACACTTCAAGATTTTCTTATGAGGTTAGAATACCTTGAAACTAAAGAAACAGTTGTTTTTAAACAGTGATTTCAAACTGATCGATCATCTCTTGAAACTTTAAAACCAGTTGATGATTTTGTTTATTTCCTGGTTGCAAAATTAGTGCAGTTAACAAAACATCATTTTATCGCCCAATCACAGAGTCGATGCTTAAAGCAAATGAAAGCAGATTTGGATGATAAACATCGCATAATTTTAGCAGACTTTGCAGCAAATTACACATGCATTCTACAAGTAGATGCTGCTCAAGGTTTTCACTGGTATAATATTCAGGTTACATTGCACCCATTTGTAATTTACTACAAATGTGACTGCCAGCTGTGCTTTATTAGTGACTGCCTGAAACATGACACTACAACTTTTTTCACATTCCAGAAGTTTGCTTTTGCAGTGTGTGAAACAAGAACACCCACATACAACAAATGTGATATGTTTTAGTGACCGTAGTTCAGCACAATACAAGAATTACAAATTTTTTTATTAATTTATGTTGCCATGTAAATATACGATGTCATCGCTCTGTCCACGTTATTTTATAAACAACAAATAGCAACTGAAAAAATTGTTTATCCAACACCGCTAGGATCGAACCCCAGATCTCTCGACAACTAGCCGAGTTCGTTCACTTTACGCTACGGTGCCAACAATTCACAGCACTATTCGTGGTTTATCAGTCAGCATCTGACTACACATATTGATGGGCTCAGCAACTGATGTGCCTCCATCTAGTGGCATTCAACAAAGCAAGCTGTTTAATTATAGCTGATAAATCCAAAGGGCGATAGAAATGGTGAATATATTTTAAATGCGTGTAGTGCTGTGAATTGTTGGCACCGTAGCGTAAAGCGGACGCACTCAGCTAGTTGTCGAGAGATCTGGGGTTCGATCCCAGCGGTGTCGGATGAACAATTTTTTTCAGTTGCTATTCGTTGTTTATAAAATAACGTGGACAGAGTGATGGCATCATATATTTACATTATCTCCACGTATTTAAAATATATTCACCATTTATGCTACCATAAAGAGGACTATGGCATCACAGCTTAGTGGCATTTCTTTGCCACTAGTCATGGTAAACATGCATGCGATGGAGTAGGGGGAACAATAAAACGTCTTGCCACAAGAGCAAGTCTTCAGAAAACTGTTAAGGGACATATTTTGAATGCAGAGGACTTATTTCAATTTGCTTCTCAAAACATAAAGGGGATTCCTGTGGATTTTACCCCGTCAGCTGACGTGGATGCAAATGAAGACTTTCTGAAGAGACTGTATGGTAACTCATTATCAATAGTAGGCACCAGAGAGAACCATTTCTTCAAACAATTGGACAAAAGAACCCTTTTGGTGAAGAGAGTTTCCGCTTCAGAAAAATATTTTAAAGCCACTGTTGGTGATTAAACTAAAAAAACTAGTGATATTATTCCTGAAGAATACTATGCAGTTATCTATGACACAAAATGGTGGATTGTGAAGATACTCGACATCTGTGAAGAGGACAGGGATGCTAAAGTTCAATTCGTGCATTCGTCTGGTCCTTTGCCAACATATTTTTGCCCAACTAAAAATGATTGCTGCTGGGTGCCCTATTAAAATATACTTCGAGAAGTTCCGGTTCCTTCATCATCATCATCATCATCATCTGGATCAGGAAGGACATATGTCATAGACTAAAAGTTTCACAAACAAGTGCGGAAATTAACAAAAAGTATGATGTGACCTTTCATTACAGAGGTAAGCTACAATGAAATAATGTGAAAATAACTTTAGATGACATTGTAACATAAGAGGGTACTATTTTAACTATTCTCACAAATGTGTGTTTGTTTGAGGTTCAATAAGGGACCTTAAACCTGTTCCAAAACGTTGATTTTGAAGTAAAATTTTCACAAAACAAATTAATTTTTTATTTGATAGCAGCAAAATACACCCTTTTTATTTTTAAATCATAAAAAGTATATGGATGCTCATTCTATAAAAAAAATATGATACTTGTGTTAGTTGTGGTTTGCAAGCTATGGCTTACCGAATGTACCAAGGTACAAAGTCATTAAAATCCATTTTGAAAGCTCAGACACATTTTTTCTAGCATTAGTGCCACTTTTATACCTTATTTTGATAGAGCAAATAAATAGCTTTAATTTGACAGCAAAATAAGCCCAATTGGTTGAAAAATAAGTGAAACAGGAGGATTTTTCTTAAGTGACGGGGAATGTAAAAAGGCCTAAATCGCGTGAAAATTGAAAATTTCAAAATTTTTTCCCAAGTCCAATTTTGGATCAAAACACCTGAAAAAAAATTAATTTCAGGTTATCTCATAAGTTCCTATTCGTAAACAAATTTTGAAAAAAAAATCTGTTGCGTGACAGCACGGTTGAACATTAAAACCAGGTGATTTGGCGTGGAATGACCCTGTTCTGAAATCCAGTTTTTCTACGTCAGAGATAAAAATTTTGTGCTCAGAAAACTACTGTAAGACAGGTCATGATTCATGGTTTTCTGACTTGTGCCCTCTTAAAACATTTTAAGTGCTATTTTTGAGATATTGCTTTCTAAAACAACTTCTGTGAATGAAAGAAAAAAAAAAAAACATTCTGTTTTTTCAAACTGTTATCTAAGGTTTTTTGCAAATTTCTCAGTGGATGCAGGAGAGCTGGAAAAATAATGGATTCCAGTACATCTCTCTCTCTCTATTTCTCATTGTCATGCTTTATAGAAGCAAACCCTGTGTTTTAAACCTTATGACCCCTAAATGAAGTTACTTTGAATGGGATTTGCATGAGCTAATAATCTTTTGACATGAAAATGTGATCCGCCCAGAAGTGGGAAGGTGATGACCTTATTTGAGTGCAGAATTATATAAAAATAAAATGTATCTGTAACACTTGAATCATGATAACAATAGAATAAGGTAATTTAAAGAAAAATTAATAAAATGATATAATTATTAGAACATCACAGATTCTAATGAGGACAAAATAAGTACATTACAATTGAACATGCAGCAATGTGTGTGAAATGGACTTTTACGGTAAAATATTAAAATATTGGACTATGAACCTCATAAAAACGAAATATTATTAAAGAAACTTTTTATATTCAGAAAAACAGTTCCATCGATCAATTTCAAAAATTATAAGTAGCATTTTCAACAACTTAATTCAAAAATATTAAACTTACAAAATACATAAGGAAATGATTTTAATTTAATAACTGGCAACTTCAAGAGGAACCTGGTAATAAAATTAATATTTTTTCTGTGTAAATGAAACTTTTGATATGATTCCTATACATTGAGAATAGGCCTTGATAAAATATAGAGGCCACAAATGTTTGTAAAAACAAAAGACTTTGAAGATGTAAAACTAAGTGGAAGTTCTTCAATTATTAGTATTAACGACTTCCGTCTAGTTGCACGATAAAATAAGTTAAAACTACATTGAAAGTTAAAACTTTATTAAAAGCATTGACACACATTAGGCCTTTCGGGCATTACTATACCCCCATCTTCAGTTGGTAAAATTAGACCGTCCATCCAAGAATATATAGGTAACAGGTAAGAGGCCAAAATTAAAAGAAAATTTACATACCAGTCTTGACATAATGATCACGGTTAAAAAGTCTCCAGTTTCCCAATTAAGTGACTTGGTGAAAGAGATGTTGCCATTGCCCTGGAATTTGACGAGGGGAGCCGTCATTACAACAGGAGTCACCCAAATTGTAAATGTGCAGGCTCTTCAAGAATAACAAATTGGTTTGAGTAGAGGCGGAAGAGATAATAATTGCTTCATCCCATTGTGGAACGTAATTAGCCATGCTTACAGTTCTTGCTAGAGCCGTAGACAAGTTCCCCTGTTTCAAATCATTTTTATGTTCTTTCAAACGTAATCCAAGGTTCCTCCAGGTGGAGCCTATGTAGCAGGAAGGAGGCAATGACGGGTCCAGGGTTTGTAGAGGTATCTTATAAACACCATGTTCTTTGTCCTTATTGACTTTTTCACGGTCTGAACGTACAAGAGAAAATGTATTCCTGGTTCGGATCCCAATTCCCAATTGCAGTCTTCTACAAATATTCTTAAGGATTGGGGTTAGCGATAGATGAAAGTTACTGAACCAATGTATCTTATGATAGAAGTCTCGGAACTTAGGGTGGTTTCATGTTCTCATGCTTTTCTTAATTATTTTCATGACTACATGATCAGGATATCCAAACTTCTTTGCCAGATTTTTAATGAAGGAAAGTTCTTGAGTCCTTGCCTGTTGAGAATAGCTATGGGTTTGAGCTCGTTTAACTAAAAAAGAAATTCCCACCAGTTTGTAGTTCTGAGGGTGATAAGAATCAAAAGGGATTAAGATAGGGGAGGTAGAAGGTTTGTGAAATACAGAATATGAAATGGTATTAGACAGAGGGTCCCTGCAAAGTTTGAAATCCAGAAATGGAAGAGAAAATTAGTTTCAAGTTCTATAGTAAGAGAAATAGAAGGAAAAATTGAAGATAAATGGACAGTAAAAGCTTCAAGTTCTGTATAGGTGTGTGGCCAGTTCTTCGAGTTAAAGTAGAATTAAATATATTAATCTGAGTAAAGTCTTGAATGTTTTAATTGCAGCAAATAACATTTTAATTTTTTTTTAATCTACAAGCAGAAACTATCTGCAAAACTTGCTAATAATTTGATAACTATCCACATACAGCATATGCACGTACGTCTACATTCTGCTACTCTGTTTGAGTGTAAAACCAAGGTTTCAATTTATTTTGACTGGAAAATGTGACTTGTATGGAATGAAAATTACAGAATTATTTGAACAAGATTTTCAAATGTGGGAAAGTTATGTTAAGTGAATATGATTTGTGACAGTGATGTTTCATGAACAAGGTTTCTGATGGTAGGTAAGGGGAGATTACTGAATTGTTTTTGCAGTGTGAAATAATGTGCATTTTTTCATCAGAATGTTAGGTTAATTTTCATTTTAACAGACTTGTCTGTTATTGGAAGTGCCTTTGAAATCTTACAGATCATGCTTTTACAAGTGATGAACAAGCTACAGTGGCAGATCTATATATTTTTGGCAGCTAATTTGCAGAAAGGGCACAAATTTACCATTACAGCCTGTCTGAAAGTGTCAGTTACAATGGGACTATACTGCAAAAGGAAATATTGCAAGTAATTTGGATACCCTGCTCCAAATGTGAGAGTACTCCAAAATAATACTCCATGGTTGGACAAATGCAAGAGTTACCATACGAAATCGAAAGTTGTGCAAAGGGATTTATACCAAATCAGAAATTGCACGAACAAAAAAAAAATATGTAACCTAGAGAGGAAACCTTAGATTTCCTTAAGGGAGATATTGCAATAGCCTAATTAATTATCTTAAAAGCAAAATGTAACAACTTCTATAGGGTTTTTAACAAATGTTTGTGCATGTATGGACATCTTCCATGGCACTGTTTTGTCCTACTAGGTTCTAACTGTAGAATAAAATTATTGATTTTTACATCTAATTTGTATAATGATTAAATAATCTTTAAAAAGCTTTTTAAAGTTAAATAAAGTTTGTTTATTGAGGTAATGTTGCATTAGTAAAGTAATATACATGTTACCTTAAATGATTCTCTTCTTTTTTTGTCCAATTCTTTTTTTTTTTTTTTTCGAAAGAAAGATTTCAAGAGCAGATTTAGTGTTCTGATTTCCTCATTGTAGAAATGTGTTCTAGTTGAGTAGATTGCAGTGAGAAAGAAACTCTCAGAGAACTGACTGGGTACTGTTTTCTAACAGAAGATTATTTGCCGTGCTGCACACTTCTAGTAGTTTTGGGACTGAATTTAACTCAAAAATGTTCCTACTGAACAAATAATGCTGGCATTTTATGATTACAAGATATAAAAGGGACAAAGGAATATAGAACATGCATGTAAAGAGACCAGGAGACAAAGGAATCAAGAATGCAGCTGCCTTTGCCATGAAAACTGTACCCTAAAAATCTGGAATATTGTTGGCTTAATGTGGACAAACTCAGTTTCTGAGATGGAATCAAAACATGTGGTATTAAGGAATTATTGCTTTAGTTCCATGTATATTTCTTTAGGAAGAAATTCTTCCCTGAGTTAAACAGGTTCTCTTTGTATTTTCAGGTGGTCTGTTAAAAAACGAGTTCCTCAGCTTGGTACTAAAGATTCAACAGTTGATGAAGTGGAAAAATTTTATTCATTCTGGTAAGAATTATCAGTTAATATTTTCTATGTTTAAATTTTACTATTTTCAGTTTCACTTAATATGAAACCAGTGCGTTTTCTAACATTGTCATATTTTGGGTGATGTGTAATTAATATATATTTGAGAAATTAAAAAAAAGTGCAGTTAATTTAATGTGTAGTATGACATGTCATAAAAAAGTTTAAATTTCTGATGCCTTTGTATTTAAATTTATGTAGGTATGATTTTGATTCCTGGAGAGAATTCTCTTATCTTGATGAAGAAGAGAAGGAAAAAGGAGAAAAGTAAGTGAAAGCTTTAAGATAAGGATTGTAACTTTATAATTTTAAAGTTTGTTAAAACCAAAATTTTTGTTTTGCAACAAAAATTCAGTGAATAGGATTTTGGGAAATAAAACCTGTGCTTCATTGTGAAAAGGTTATGCATACCTGCTAGTTTTGTGAACATCAGATGTGCAGTTTTTTCATAATGTCTGCATGATTTTCTTGTGGTTTACCATATATCAGTTCAATAATGTTGTGTAATGATATTTTATGCCAAAATGTTTCATTGTTGATTAATTCTTTTCTAACTGAACGCATTTACGTGCAGAAAAGTTATCTTGAAAAATTTTGGCAGGCAAATTTTGTTGTAAATCTAAGTCCTTTATTAGCTGTAGTATCCGCATTAACTCTTGTGCTGATTGTGTGAGTGACACAAATTTTGCTTTGGCTGTTTTTTTTTTTTCCTGAACTTCCATGTTATCCAGGTTTCATTTAGTATGAACAAATGAACTGATATTGATTTTCTGTCACGATTTTCTGATTTTCTGTCTTGAATCCAGTCAGCATCAACAGAAACTTTGTAGCATTGTTAATGTTTAGATGAAAAATGTAATTTGAAATCTTGCATTACCTGTAAATATTTCATGATTCATTTGACAGTTATCCAGCCTCTCTGTCTAGAATTCTGGCATCTTTTGCTAATAAGGATGCCTACTTTCTGAAAATTTTTGCCATTGTTTTTTATAGAAATTTTTCATACATGAGATTCTACCACAGATTTCTGAATTTTTTTTTCTTTCATCATTTGCATCATTCTCAAGATTGATGGAAATGATGCAAAACTGAAAAGAAATTTTAGGAGGATTAGTTGGGCTGGGTCATCTTTTGTCTGGGGATAGTATTTTGTCTTTTTAAAATTTTTGAAAATAGAAATCAAACAGTGTAAGTTTTTCCTATAATATTTTTTCTTGTGATGTTATTTATACCTAGTATTGTTGTTAAATGTTTGCATTTCAGCTTTAAATTGTAGGCAATTTCTGAAAACAGAAGTTGGATGGTGCAAAAATTTCCATGTTATTTACAGGCATGAGCTTCTTCTATGGATTTGAGAAATTCTGCCTTTTTCTGTTATCATTTAGGTCATTCACATGATCAGTGCACAAGTGAACAGAAATTTTTTAGAGATTAGTAATGGTGGGTGGGGTTTCCATTGGAGGATGAAATTCCATCTTTCCAAACTTTCAAAAACGGAAGGGAGACGGAGGGAAGATTTCTCCCGTAGTCGTAATTTTTTTCGTGCAGTGTTTTTTCTGCCCAGTATATTGCTGTTTGATATCATTTTGTTCCATAAACATTTGTATTTCAGCTTGAAAATGTAGGATGAGTTTCCAAAAACGGAAGATGGATGGAGCGAAAAATTCTCCCATAACAGTAATTTTTTCTCCTGCGATGTTTCCACTCTTTTGTGTTGTTAAATATTACTTTCCCTTTCATTGAATACCTAAAGTTGTTTCAGACCAAAAAACCTTTGTTGCAAAGATTACATGTTGAACTTTTTTATGTTGATAAAGAAAATATCATTTTTCATTAAACATGAAACAATCTCAAAGTGCAAAACTTACAAGGATCTTTTGAAAATAGATTTGAAGTGCAGTGATAATCACATACTAGACAAATTTATATATGTTGGAGGCAAAGCCAAAAAAAAAAAAAAAAAAAAAACCTTGTTGCTGTAAGTACATCAAATGATCATATGGTATATTCATTTAAGAAAGAGCTAAAGGAATGTTATCTGGCATGCTCCTTATACATGCTACAAAAATCACCCGTGGAAAATTCTGCTGTAATTAGTTTTTTTTTTTTTATGATCAGACTCCTCTCATAGGGGCCATACAACTACCTATGTAGCCCTTTTCAAAATTGGCTGATGCCTATAGATCAGTGGTGTCTGCCAACAAAATGCCTGTTATTGGTTAAGAAATCAAATTATATCAGATTGATACAGCAATTAGTGATATTTCCTTTAATTACTGTGAGAAGTGTGAAAAAAATAAAATTTCTCAAGGCATTGATGAATACTAGGCAGCAATTTCAAAAGCACTTTCAAAAATGTGCTCTCACGATTGATGGATTACAAAAGTTCTCCACATTGGGTAAATTTGTAAAAGCCCTCATCTCATGTTTTCATGGACTAATTGTGGAAAGCTCATTTAATTTCATGGATAATGTCATCACACAGCACAGAACCAATTTAGATGCAAAAAGCTAGGACAGTTGTCATACCATCAAATATAGCCTGTTAGCAAAGAAATGTTTGGTGTTGAAGATCCAATCTCCACTGCAGTTGACAAAACTTTGTTACAGAACGTGCTGCAAAGCTGGAAAATTCATCACAAATCAACTAAGGAAAAAGTGTGATAGAAGGCATGAAGTAATTGGAGATCATTTTTCTGTAGTAGATAAATTAGCAGCAGCTAGCTGGTGTAAGTGCAAAGATTGTGACAAGCTCTAAAATTCCAACACAAAATCTGTTAACACCAAAGCAGGAATCTGGATGCAGTACACAGAGGATTTGCAGCAAAATAAAAACAGAATAACCACATTTTTTTTCTGAAGCATTATGAACTATGAAGTTTTGCCATCATCGGCAGCATTAGTGTGTTCAACATATATGAATGCAACTACTCTGCATTCATTGAAGCATTTTATTCAAGTGCAATACTAGTTTTTACCTAAGTTTTATTTACACCAAATACTTCTCTGTGAATTTATAGAGCCTATGACTTACTACGCGAATATACAAATCGTTGAAAGTACAAACTGAACAAACTTTGTTGTATACATTTCATAGTCTTCTTTTCTGCACAAGAAAATACACTGTTGACACAGGCAGGCGGCAGGTAGGCGGGCATCAATAATTTAATTTGCTTTTTTATTTTATCTTTTCAGTTTTTTACTTTTTATAAGTATTGTAGCTTGGAAGCGTCAAACACTGGAAATTTTCAATTAATAATATTTTATAAGGGCCACTGTTCTTTAAAAAAATACCATAACTTGGGAAATAAATTATGAATGTAACACATATATTCTGACTTTTTTTTTTTTACATAAAAGATCTACACATTGATCTACATTAATTCCAGGAAATTTGATTTCACAGAATAAGCACCCCTGTGCTAAGTATGTGGGTGGCATTGATATCAGTATTGGGTCTTGTGAGTTCTATTGGTGTGTCTATACTTTTATGATTATTTGGCAGGAAGTCTTCTTCACCGTGCAGCTGATAATGATTGCTTTCCATTGGTGTGCAACTTGGTTTCACATCCTGTAATCAGTATTTTCAGATCTTGTATTTTGTGTGACTTCCATTCCTGTTTTTTTAAATGACAAATAACACTACCCAGAACTGTTATTTAATAATTTTTTCTTAAATTCTTTTACTATACTATGGATTCAATGTCATGATCAAAGTAAAGACCCACAAGTAGTAATGGGCTCGACATATTGCTAGAAGAACTGACTACCTTAGGAAAATTAAAATATTTAACTGGATACCAAGGAACAGACCCAGAAGAAGACCATGTGAGAGGTGGTTAGATGAAATTCCAAAACATGCCAGAATGACATGGAAGCAAATTGCACATGATGGAGTCATGGAAAAGACTATGAGATCTTCCAGCAATGGATTGAAACTTGATGATGATGATATCAGAACAGCTTTCAATAATACCTTTACTTGGGAAGCTTTATCAAGATTATGCATATCAGAATAATAAAGGTTTTTATGATAAATACCTCTTGACCTGGCAATGCTCATAAGAAAACACTGGGAAAAGAATAGCATAGCATTTAGTGTTGGAAATTCACTAAGACCTGCTTTGCAGTTCAAAAATAGAAAGATATAAAAAAAACTGAATTATTATTAAAACATGAAATCTTACATCACTTTTTCTCTCTAAAAAATTCCAGCTGCATAATACAGTTTAAACAAAAAGGTATAACTGAAAAGTGATGATACATTAAAAATAATTGTGCATTTGAGATATTCTTTATGTCACATACTCAACAAAATTTAAATTAACGTAGTTTTAATATTTTTTTCAATAAATTTTTGTTAGTATTTTTGGATCTCAAAATAACAGAATTTTGGGGTTTAAAATGTTAATGAATTCCATGTGCAGGGTTATGTTTTGATACCAACATGTTGATTACTAATTTCTTGAACATCAAAAATATTTTTTCTCATAGAAATGTTTAATGGCACAAAAATATTGCCCATTATATGGAATTCTGATACTGGTTCGATTATTGTTTTGCATTTTTTGAAAGTTACGATGTTAAATACACTACCCCTGAATAGGATGTATGAAGAATGTGAGATTCAGATAAATTTATTACTTTTTCTTTATGACTCATACTATCTAAATCTGAAAATAAGAGAAATACATCCATTTAATTTTTTTAAGTTAAATATTTCCAGTTCCATTCGTTGTATTTCATACATCTTATTAAGAAAATATTATGTAAAAAAACAATAACTCATAACTTCATTTGTATTCATACTTTTTTTTATACGTAAATTAAAAATATGTGTATTTGTTTTTTTAGCCGAGAAGAAAGAAAGTGGATAGAGAAACAAAATAAAATTGTAAGGCAGAAGCGAAAGAAAGAGGAAATGACTCGGATCAGGCAGCTAGTTGGTAATGTCTTAATTCAGTTTATTATTTTTACTTCTCTGCATTGGTAAAAAAAGAAATAATATTAAGGCTGCTTAAACTTCAGTCATTTTACTCTTGTTTACATTTCAAATGTGGAATTAAAAAACAAAACAAAAACACAATATGCTTGTGTTTGACCCCTTTACTTAAACAGCTAAAAATTGGTAAATGAAAACTGGGATCTGCACATAAGGTTACCTCAAATTTCAAGAGTTTGAAAATTATGATATTTATTTTAAGAAAATGCAAATTTCTCAATTTATCTTCTTTAAAATCTTTCAAAGTCTGACTCACTATTGAATTTTCCAAATAGCTCCTGTAAATCCATTTTCATTAAAGTTGTGTCATCAATGCAAACAACATCTATGCCAAACTCTTCAAGGCTGTTTTCACCATCTCAATTACAAATCAAATCGTCTTCTGTAAAATCCATAGTGTTACTTGTGCAGTATTTTTTAAAAATATCATGACCTTGCACTTTCATAATGACACAGCTCCAATCACAAGTAGAGATGCCCATACTTGCTGTGAAAATGTTAGAAGGTGTCCCTCCCCCTACCAAAAGTGGTGAAGTACTTTATCTTGTATGACTGACTCACTGTGTCCCATACCAAAGGTGGGGTGACCTACTCAGAGTCCAAGTCTTATTGAGAAGGTAATGAGGGGAATTACTTTCTTTTTGGGAGCAAAAAATTTTTGTGCTCTCACTTTGAAATTTGATTATGTTTTTGCACTTACAGTGTTAACAACAACTATTCCTACAGGACTGCAGTAAGTGGTTACTTTCTTGTAATCCCATGCCGGGTGCAATAATGTTCCATATTTTTTTGTATTTTTAACTGATTTGCAGCTAAGCTGACCCCTTCACTTTGGAAAAAAAAAAAAAAAAGAATTTCTTCCAAGAATTTTTGTCCCATATGCAAGTATATGTATACAGTAGAGATAAACAAATGAGATTTAGAAAAGTAGTCAATTAGGACAATAATGCAATCATGAAATATTGTTGTTTTGTAACTTTTCCCAGGGGATGTAGGTATTGTTTAACCATTCAACAAAAATAACAGGAGATTGTTTTATAATTCAGGGAAGTTTTCAAAAAATTTGCCCTACGGAATTTATTTGCTGTACATGTAATAATTTTTTTTTTTTTTGAGATTCAGTACTGATATCAGGCAATTCACAGTATGACTTTGTACAGTGAAATCAGTAACATGATTTTTAGAGATCTACTTGAAAATGGAAAGGGAATTTTAATTGTTGCAAAATGATATATTTTTTCTTTTAAATTTAGTTTTCTTTTCAGTTTTTTAAAGCTTTAGTTTTCTTTTCTTAGCATGCATAAAATTCATGGATTTGGAAATAAATAGTTTTCTTCAAAATAGCCAATTGTTTTTTTTTTTTTTTGGTAACTAGTCCATTTGCATTGTTTGCTTAAGTAAGCTTCAAAATCATCTGGCGTTTAGTGTCTGTAGTATAGAATTGCCAAAGGTGTTGGCAATTCAAGGATGCTACAGTGGGCCACTTTTTTCTTTTTGGCTGACATGCAGTATGTGAACATGAAATTACTAACTGTAATGGGCAATCCTCAATGTCACTTTTTTTTTTTTTTTTTTTTTTTTTATGTAGCAGGATCATTGTAGCATTGTTCCAATCCTCAGGAATCTTCCCTTCATTAAGGCATCGAGTGAAAATTGAGGATCTCA